>VZTH01004818.1:171564-250434 GCA_013397815.1 Aleadryas rufinucha | reverse complement strand
CCTATAAGCGGATCGTGACAGGAGTCTAGCATAAATATTGGACCCAACAGTAGCAGGGTAAAGTGGTGACACTCATGCCATAGACCATACACTGGGCAGGTTTGCTGGGACTATCAGGAGAAAAATCTTCCCCAGCTACATCCTGCTTGAATTTGGCACTTTTTATTACCAAAATATATCACAATGTGCCCATAAATCTGCATCAAATGTAATGCATGAGACTAACAGCTGCTTCGAAGTCTGATCAAGTCCCAAGAAAGTGTCTTTAATTTCAAGCTACAAGAAATTTTGCTCATAAGAACTTCACTAAAATAGAATGATCTTAATTCTCTCAGGTCCGAACGAATCAATCTGTCTGCAAAGTAATGTCTAATGGCAGAGCTTTTAGCATTTAAATCATCCCACCTCATTTCAGCATTTAAGGGTCTGCATCCCAAAGGAGAGAAATCCCCAGGTGCAAGCAGCTGATCTACACAACCACAGCTCTTCAAAGTTTAAAAATGAGGAATTTGCATTGTTTCAATCAAACATCCATTCTTCTTTCTGCAGTCCAAGATGTGAGAACCTGGAAACTGTCATAAATATATATCACCATTTCCCAAATTTTACCTGCTATTTTTTTAAACAACAAGAGTAAAAATATTGTATTTGTGCATGTTCCCATAAATTCACTGGGATTTAAAGCATTTCACCAGCACATTGTGGTTTTTACCTATTATTTTACATTTTTAAAGTGGGACAATGAAGCACTGGAAATGGTGAAGATTTAAGGTAGAGATCTGTTTAAAAAAGATTTCAATATGGTAAAATCAATCTAAAATCTGTACTAGGCAGGGAAGTGGCAGGGGATAACATGAGCAAAGGGAATAAAAAGAGCTCTGAAGAGCCCATACCAGTTGCTAATACTTAATCTCTTTAAATAATGAATTAGCTGCTCATATCTAGTCGCGGCTAAGAGAAAGCACTTTCTTTGTGAAGTGAAGTAAAGCTTGAATATCCATGAATTATTCAATATAAAGTATGCCAGTTAAAATGCCTTGATATTGGAAGTCAAGTGTAAGATTATCTTTTGTCTGCCAGAAAGCATCTCTCCCATGTTACAGAGACTTGAGGGGGCTGGGAAAAAGGGCCAACCAGGGCACAAACACTTCAAGAAAAATAAGAGAGGTATTGTAGTAACATGCAGAAGCATTTCTTCTTATGTATGAGCTTCAGTCCTATGCAGGAAGTGTTCTGCTAGACTTTATTCTGCTTACTGTTTCTGTTCTCCTTTGCCTCCACCACTGCTCTGTTGTCTGTGACTCTGAGGGAACCACTCATGATGCAGTAACAATGCTCCAAGGCTCTTTCCAGCAGAGACAGTATCAGTTATTGATCTGTCAGCCTTTGCTGACATGGAGAAATATATTTCTGTACTCAGGTGTGTACCAGACCTTTCTATGGTACCACAATGTTTAATTTAGAAGAATGCATCTTGCAGGAAGGTCTGGCCTGGAAAATTACTGTTTCCCAGGGAAGTTTAGGTCACCTAGCCTTGAGGTATGACACACCCTTTCCAAAGGGTCAGGTCTGCTATATTTTGGGGAGGTTGTGTTCCATTCTAGTACTGTTGATGGCAGCTCCATATGCCTCAAACATTCCTTTTATTTTATTTTCTACCTGTGTTTTGAATAGATCTTTTTCTTTTTCTTTTTCACTCTCTCTTTCTCTCCTCTTTGTCTTTTTGAATTTTTTTCTCATGATTGCAGCTGAGTTCAAAATAGCACAAAGTTCTGAAGCTGCAGAGAAAAGCAGGTTGGTGTTTTGGAGAACTTTTTGTTTTTCAATCCCTCTTTCCCATTTTTCCCCCTCAAATTCCTCCAACACTCAGATTCTCTTTACCTCACCAATGTCTTCATCATGCCTTTTTATTTTCATGTTTCTGTTGAAACACAAAGAACTAGACTTTTCTAGCCAGACACAGCCCAGGAGAGAGAAAAACTTGTGGTTTTCTGTTTCACCTGTCCTGACTACGGATTAATAAAGAAGCTACAATTTTAAGTATTTGTTATTTCTATTTTCCCAGACACCTTTTTGCATGTTGGGTGATACTCAATTTTAATTTTAACAGATATTAGCCAAATAAGCAAAGGTAGATTAGTTCTCTTTTCTTGAGCCTCAAATGTTATCTGATTCAGAATAAAATCTGAGTTACATCACAAAATTAAAATAAAAGAAAGAAATCAAATTAGATTTCCAGAACTTTCTCTCTGGACAAAGAGAGTTGTGTGATTATAGGGTTAGAAGGAAAGTATTTCAAGTTAGAATTTTTCTTAATACAGCATTGATACAAAATTAATATAGAGAATTTAGTATTAGGAAGATGAATCAGAATTGAGAAAAAAAATGCATTAATTCCTTTGTTTTGGAGGGAGATATTTGCAAGATGTCTTTTAAGATATGGCTTGCAATGTCCCCATTCAACGCATTAAGAATATACAACATGTTGCATGACAAATAAAGGCACAGTCTTTGGAGTCATTTAAGATTGATGTTAAGTAACAAATGAAAACCATTTGCCACCCTCCCCAGAGAAATTTTGGAATGAAGGATTAATTATCCATATTATTGTGGAAGTTAGATCCAGAAAAACTCTCTTTTGTTCCAGAAATTTATTTAAATATATTGAAATGATTTCTCAGAATTTATATAGTGCCTTTCCTCATTAAAATCTATGGATGTATGTTTCACAGTGTTTAAAAGAACACAGATTTTAGCAGGGAAAAATTAGAGGCTTGTGGCCTTTTAAATGTCAAAGACCAAATTTTGGTCTCAGTTGTATGAAACTAATTCTTGCTGAAATTAATATAAGTCCCGCAATATGTTATTTTCATAATCAGAACCAATTGTTTTTCTGCTTGCACAATTCAGGCAGGGTAAATGAGAAGCCTCAGGAAACCAGGCATCACAAGGCAGTGTCATTCTTTGGTTTTCAGAATGTGCAACACAGTAAATCTGATTGTTCTCACTTGTGGCTTTAACAGGATTTTGTTAGATCTTCCATATTTTTATAATGAGAAGAGCCTCCATGATTTTGTTCTGTGACTCTGTAATTCACCACTATTTGAGTTTTGTTGAACTATTCCCATTTTTCATGCTTCTTGCTGAATAACAGATTTTCCTTAGCTAGCTTAAATGAATGTGCTTTTTTGACTTTAAAGCTACAAAAGCAGGAAATAGGCCCATATACACTATAATCCTCTACAGTGATGTTTGGGACAGGGCGTGGCTTCTTTTGGAGGTGTAGTACATCTGAAATTTTCCCCCAGAGTGCCTCCAACCTGCATTATATGTCTTGCTTCGAAGAAGCTTGTAGTCTATTTGCACTATTTGGCTTATTGTTTAGGTTTTGGGGTTATTTGTGAAGTTTTTTCAAACCAACTACAGCTCCTGACTATTTACACACTTTGCAATACGGACGTCAGAATGACTTAGTTCTTGAAGAATAATGCCAAATGTCCCGTGCTCAAAAATACCTACACTAATGCTGCAACCACCATCACTGTTTATGTTGTAATCAGCTGTCAAAATGTCTTTTTATATCAGCACTTATATTGTTTTGGAATGAGGTCTAGAAGAGAGAGGTTAGAAAACACATGCTTTAACTGGGCCATTGGCATATTTATAGAAAATATTCAGAAAAAAACCCAAACATTTTTTAGAGTACTAGAGCCTTTTGACCTCTGCAGTACCTGCAAAAGAGGCCAGATATACCTTTAAGATGCTGTATGGACACTTCAGATTCCTATTTCACAATGAATATTTGAAACATAATTTTTTTCTAGGCAGGGCCAAAGGTTTGATTACTATTTTTTCCCTGATACTTTTTCTTGGTCTCCAAAACTTAGATAATTGCATATCCACCTATTGGCAGTCACGAGTTGTTTAGGTCCACGTATTAGCCAGACTTTTCTTCTGTAGGCTCGTCTGAGCAACTGACCCATCTCTATTGACTCCTGAGCTGCAAAATTCACACTTAGAATAAACCTTTCAACAAAAAGCTTTATTCCGGGAGTTTGAATGAATCCACAAACAGATTTAATGGGAAAATATGTACTTAGTTTGGAGGAATGCATTACAGGACAAAAGTGCTCTGTTGCCCTCTCTAAAAACAACACTTCTTAACCAGACTTTCATAATACCTTCTAGATTTAAAAAACTCAAGAATGACATAAAAGGCTTGAGTAATCTGGTGCTGGGATGGAAACCCAATACCTGCTGTTTAAGAAAATGTTCCACTGATCATTTAAAATGAGTGCCTATCACAGCTAAAGGGGTGTCAGCCGTACCTGTTACCCTTAATCTGCAGTCCATACCCAAATAAAAAAACCCATCTGTAAATCCTGTTCACCTGCAGGAAAATTCTTGTCTTGCTAACATGCAAGATGTTATTGTTGCTTTTTCCATGTCTATAAATAAATATAAAATGCTCCAGTAGAAGTCTACTTTTCTGTAAGTACAGCAGGTTGTATGTCTTACCCCATTCAACAACAGTAATGATATATGAAAAAAACAGAGATGGGAAAATGACCTGCACTGAGAAAACTATCCTTCACATTCAGACACAGCAGAAAAACGTTGCACAAAAAGCATTGACTCCTTTCTTATCTACACCAGAGCAACTCTGGTGTAGCTTTCAGTGGAGCTTTATTCATCATTTTGGGGGGAACACAATATGAACTGATTGACATAGCTGAAAACTGTTTTTCTCCTTCCTTCCTTCCTTCCTTCCTTCCTTCCTTCCTTCCTTCCTTCCTTCCTNNNGACAGAGCCCAAACCTCTTTTCTTCCTTCCTTCCTTCCTTCCTTCCTTCCTTCCTTCCTTCCTTCCTTCCCTCCCTCCCTTCTTTTCCTATCTTTCTTTCCTTTCTTTCTTCATTTTTTCCTATCTTTCTTCTTACCTTTTTTCTCCCTCTCCCCCATTTCTCTCTTTCCTCTTTTTTTCATTTCAGAAAGCAGCCTATTAAACCAGTAAATCAAGGAGGAGACAATAAACATGCCCACTCCATACAGTAAATAATTATTTTGTCCAACCAGCTGCTGGCAGGTGTAAAATCTGCGACAGCTGGTTAGCCAGCTCCTTAGGGCTAACTGCTCTAAAAATCACTTCTTTTNTGGTGGGTTTTCCCTCTTCTTCTTTTCCCCCCCTCTTTTTTTTTTTTTTTTTTTTTCTTTTCACAGCATATATCCATATACAGAGTCTCTGAGCTAATTATCAGGGCTGGGATTCTGAACTTAATCATCACTACCAATTCCCTGGAGAACAGTGGCATCTAAGAGCTAACCCCTGCCATGCTGAATCACAGTCACACAGATGAAGAGCCAAAGCCCACTGAGATTTTCAAAGGAGGAGTCCTGTACACAAATTTAATATAATTCTGTACTTTACAATTGTAGTGTAAACTAGGAGACAGTAGCTGATAAAATATTATTTAAAGTTAAAACATGAATACTATAGATTATTAGTTTCACAAGGCTTCAGGGAAGAGAGAGTCCATCTGTCTGCATTGTCAAAAAGCAGTTCTACAGTGTAGAATCTGTAAGAATTAACTCATTCCATGTTCACCATGAATGGAAAAAAGGTGGAAAGATACAAAATCAATTGACTAATTTACTTTAACTTTGCACTAAGCATTAAATTAAGAGCAGAGAAAGGTAGATTGCAGAATTATTTCTCTCCATCATCCTCATTAAATTTCATTTCAGCAGGGAATTGTGTCACTGGTGCTTTAGTTATCTGCTGTGAATTCAACCCAATGTTCAGCTTGAGTACTCTCTGTATGTAACTGCCTGTATTTGCAGGTACACAGGATGATATGCAGTTATATGATGCCAGTAAATGCCAGGCTTAATTGTTTCATAATCATTCCATGAAATCATTTATTTTGCATGAGTAAACACAGATGCTTATACTCGCTGCTGGTGTAAATTGCAATCATTCCACTGACACCAGTGGAGGTGTGCTAATTTACACCAGATGGAGATTTGGCCCGATTATTTAAGGACCTGAGGTGTTTGGCAAAGGCTCAATAGACACGACTGAATTGTGAAGTTTCCTCCTAGGGCATTTCAGCAGTAAATTACATTTTATACAGAAACTTCAGCTATCTGGATGTAAAATCTTCCTGGAATAACTGCAGCAAATTAGTTGGTCTGTCAGATGAATGATATTTGCTACAGCACTTGCAGATGTTCAGTCCTGTGTGAGATTCCTTTGATGCAACTGCCTATAACAAAGACACATTTATCACACTTACAACTGTCTAACCTTTAACTAACATTGCTCAGATGGAGGAAACTTCTTTACCAGAATTTAAAACTATGCTGTTATATTTTGTTAAGGTTTGGGTATCAGTGGCAGCATTGACAGCTTACAAGATTATTGTTCATAGTGAACTGTTTGGTGTGTTTAAGGCTGCAGCTTCAGGAGTTTTTAAAATATGTCAGACATTATGGTTAAGTTTTTTAAGCATAAATGTCTTTTTAGCATGCATCATAAAACAAAGAAATTAAGAAAATGTCCTAAATGAACAGGGAAAGTTAAAATCAATCATTTAAGAAACTTAGCCCTAGATATTTTCTCTCCATCTTACAGTAGTTACAATTTCATAAACTTGGAGCACCTTGCATACTGCTTGATTTGTGACTTTGGCAGCAGTACAGTAAGATGGAAGACAGTCTTTTTCACAAAACTGTTGTGGAAGATAAGAACTTTATGCCGAGAAACCACGGTGTAATTCAGTGAGATTTCAGACTGAGTGGAGAGGTCATACATACATTGGCACAATCTTATAGATCTGTACAGAGGATCATAAAATAAATGAAAGTTGAATGATTAAAGAAAATGAAAGAGAAAAAGAAGCTCTGAATTTTATTCTCAATGCTGCCACAAACACCTTTATTCTCATTTTCTTTCCTTTTCTCTGGCCAAAAATTAAGTAAAGCAATATCTTGTCATCACTGTTAATTTGTTCCATTTTGGAGAATCCTCCAGAATGTGGTCAGTCATACTAAGTGTCACAATAACTGCAAGAGATTTGCTTTATAACTTCCAAAGGAACTGTTTCTCTGCATGTTATTAGGACATAGTTTTTGTGTCACAAACCCATCCTCACTTGTTGCTAGAGGAAGTTCTATAGCTAGGTGAGTTTGGCAGCAGAGAGATTAAACTATAGGAACACTTGATTAGATTTTTAACTGCTTCCAAAAAGAAAAAAAATAGTTTTATTCTATGATTTCAGTAATCAGTGCAGTATGATGTGATAAGCAGTCATAAGGACAAGCCTGTACAGATTATGCTAATTTTTCTGATGTACTTCTAGCTCTCTGTAGCACCATGGCTCCATATTATAAGTAGAGATGTATTTTAATTGGTTTCATTCCACCTGCTGGAGAAGGATCTGATTCCTACTTGTGTTTCCCTGAAAAGAAATAGAGGAGATATTATTTCAGGAGGTATTATTTTCATCCCCTTTTCCTTCCTAAGCACATACAAACAGTTTAGAGATTTCTTCCAAATTACCCTTAGATGAGGAAGAATCTGACTTGGCAACTTTTTCTGTCACATGGGTTATACTGCAGCAGATGGGCAACCAGAAACCGCCTTTAAAGAATTATCTCCTGTTGATTATGCTGGTCCAACCAGACAAACTGTTGTAATGGGAGACAACTTCTTTAACCATATACACCGTATTTTAAAATATTGATTTGTATTTATACGAAGTCAAACTTCTCAGGAGATTTTGAAGAGCTCTTTGTCAAACGTTCCTGAAATTCTGCCTCTGAAATCATTCCTATCTTGACTGATTAAATATCTTTACAAAAAATCCGGTCCCTCATCTCCACCAGTGGAAAGTGCCAAAGGTGGATCCAAACTATCTGTTTGGATCCTCATTCCTTTGTCCCTGTCCACGAAGCTGCATTATGGATGTTTCATGGTGATCTTGGTGCTGTTACTTGCACAATTGCATACATATGTATTACAGTGCATGGGCTGTCATTACCCCCATTATTTCATGCAAATTGAATTCCAAGAACAGGTTGGTGATGAAGAGGTCTCCTTGTGGGATCCACATGAGCTCAGAAACAGGCTTATCCATCGAAAAATGTCTTCCAGCTATTTTACGATCTTAAGCTTAAATCTTTTCACGGAATTTTTAACCAAAATAGGATGAACACTCAGAATTTGACATCAGATATTCATGTGATGAAGAGTCAACCTCTTCACAGTGAATTCACATGTCTTTTATCTATCTATTTCTAAAAAACAACTGGAGTTTTGCAGTAGCTTCCCACTTGAGGAATAAACTGCCTTGTTTCCTTCTGTATGAAGCCATCTGTAGCTCCAATGGCTAAGTTGCACAAATGAGCAAGAACTAACATGGAACTGGAGAAGAGTCTGGAGCATAGGTTCTATTGGGAGCTGCTGAAGGAGCTGAGGGTGTTCAGCCTGGAGAAAAAGAAGCTCAGGGGAAACCTCTCACTCTCTACAACTACCTGAAAGGAGGTTGTAGCCAGGTGGGAGTCTGTCTCTGCTCCCAGTGATGCCTTCTTGGGGCTACCTGAAAGCAGAGGATAAAAAAAATTAAGATAATAAAAGCAGGTATATTTGTTGAAGGGCCTTCAGATGCACTTTGGGTAGTCAAAGCCCCCTGGGGCTACATCCAAAATGGACGACAGGTCACAAGTTTCTCATACTTTTATGTTTGGTCCATTCGCATACCAGGGTTAATTCTCCAATTACAGCTTCAGGTAATGAAGTCATTTACCCCAAGTTTGCTCCCCTCATAACCCACTGTTTTTTACATTTCTCAGAGGCCTGAGACAGTAAGGTGTCCTTGAGTTTCAGGCCTAGAGACCATTCGTTTTGACCAACCAAAACTGGGAGAACTGTAGCTAACAGGCTATATTGAGTTTCTACAGTTATACACTGAACAATTACAGGATAGGAAAAATATAAAAGCTAAAATCCTAAGGCATAAAAAGGTTGCAAGTGATAGAACAAGAAGAAACAATCTCAAGTAGAGGCAGGGGAGGTTTAGTTTGGATATTAGGAAAAATTTCCTCACCAAAACAGTGGGCAAATCCTGGCATGAGCTGCCCCGGGCCATGGTGGAGGCACTATCCCCAGAAAGTCTTCAAAAAGCTGTGCTTAAGAACACGGGTCAGTGATGGGCTTGAAAGTGCTGGGTTAATGTTTGGACTTGATGATCTTAGAGGTCTTTTCCAACCTAGATGATTCTATGATTCTATGATGTTTTGCTAAGGAGTTTGTCACAAACAATTTTGTGGGTACAACTCCACTGCAGACTGATAACACTTCATTACAAGTGTTACTCTGCCCTCCTTGTAATGCCATTTAAAGTCAGCCTGAAAAGGAGTGCCTGGCTCTGATGTCTTGTCCTTCTTCCCACTGAATTTGCTTTAATCAAGCTGGTAATGATTATCACATAAATTGCATAACAAGCACAAGGCAACAAGTTTGAGATCACTTTGAGCTTTGGCACAGAGCTGAGTATTCTTCCAACCTGACCTCTGACATCTCTCAAAACTGCAGCCGAGGGTACCGGAGGGTTTAGCTGAGAAAGGAGAGCAGCTGCACGACGGAGTAGTAGCAGACATGTCCTAGAGGGCCTTGAACTTTTGGAAAAGCAAGAAACATTGAGAACAAGGAATGGCAAATTATTATAGGATTCTGCAGGCAGATAAAGGGTCTGTGAGGTCTCATGGAACTTCACCTGGTTTAGAGAACCTCTTAAACTTCTGGATATTCACCTAAAACACACTTCTGCTAATATCACTAGTACCATTTCTCTGTTCCCTCATCTAGCTACAAAATGTCATGTTATTCTTGTAGACATAATTATCTAATTGTTATTTGAATCCCCCTAAACCCTTTTGCTGTTCATTTAGCAAGTTACCAGTGAGGCTAATGACATCAAGAAAATTGCTCTGAAAGGAGTTGCCTGTACACTGTGATGTATTATAAATATAGATGAATGCAAAGTAAGATGCTGCACATAAAATGTAAATGAGCAGGGAATGAGATTCAGTTGTTCACCGGAGATTTGGATCTTGATGGAGAAGCCTCTGTAGGGCCACTGAGCAAAAAACAGGCTTATGTTTCAACTCTCCAGCTGCTGCTGAGTAGGGACCACAGCCTGTCATAGAGCACTAATTGAACAGGATGCTGTTGGAAGGAAATATGTGTCAGTGCCAGTCCCCCAGCGAAAAGCCATAAGGCAGATTCATGGAGGAGTAATAAACAATGAGCTTCTTGGGTCAAAAGTGTAGCCTCAAATGCAAAAAATATCAGGAGGATAAGCAGCCACAGGAGAGCTCTCCAGTGGCTGAGGAAAGTAAAAGATGGTTAAAATGCCCCAAAGATTAAAGTGGGCTCTGCAAGAGAAGTGTCAGAAAGACCATCGATGGGAATAAACTGTCATGGGAGGCAGTAACTTAGTATAATACAATTTTATTTCACTTTACATCTTTAATGCAAACAACACCCACACCATTTCCCTGGCTTAAACACACCAAGACAGTCAATATTAAGTGGAAAATTGCAGGGGGAGATGGAGGGGGAGAAAGCACTGCATCCCTGTCCCATCCACCTCTATAGCAGGCAGGAGTGCAGAAAGGATAGAAACACAGGCACTTCAGGCAACAGTTTTGGGAGCACCAAATGTCCATGCACCAAAGTACCTTCACGTTTTGTGATATTTTAAATTTATGTCATTATCTAGTTTCTTCCAAACTAGAACCAGCATTCAAAGGTCTGCCAGATAGCTGGTGTGAAACACCTGAAAGGACTTTGAGTTCCAAAGACTTTTCTATTAGCCTAGAAAATATCACATATATAGCTGACAAAATAATCACAGCTGTTCTGTAATGACAGCAGTAATTTGAAGAGGTACATCAATGGAACCTGCAATCTTTAGTCAGCTTGATCTAAAAACATCATTCCACAAACACAGACAGAAAAACTTTTTCATACCTCCTCATGTCCATGTCTCTATTTGGGCATATAGGACAGTAAATTTTGTTATGAGCTGCAATGCAGGAGCCCCAAGAGTACATAAAAGTTTTGAGGCAAGTGAATTTCAACATCTCAGAAGTTGGTGTGGACAGCTTAGATATGGGTTTTCTGCTGCAGGACTGCAAAGTCTTTGATCAGCTTCCTAATTTTCTGCAACTATTAATATGTGCATTTCACATTTTTTCAATACATTGATTTAGCTCCTAGGTGATCAGCACCTAGGACTGAGATCATGAAGCCCATCTAGATCACTGTTACAAAAACATCTTTTTTGTTGCCGTTTCCTTGGTGAGTTAAGCACGTTGCATGTGGTCAGAAGAGTTGTTCAGACACATAAAATGTACAAGCAGAGGTTTTTTAGCATTAGCCCCAAATCTCTCTTTATTTGCAGAGATTATATTCTTGTTCATTTTTTCTCAGTATCATGATGTCCACTGAGAGTTTGATGTTCCTTAAACAGACCTACTGTGTAATTCAGATAGTTTATTATTAATAACCATCCCTTTATTAATAAACCTCCTCCCAGAGAGGTACTAGGAATCTGCAAATCACTTTCACTAAGAAAAGAGATTTTGTATTTCAGATATTGTTTTTGTTCCCTAAAACTTCCAATAGTTCCAAAATCAGGTAGGTTCCTGATATCACCTTTATTGCAGAGATACTAGGGAGAAGGCCAGAAAAATCATTCCTGTTTCAGTAACATGGAGAAGTTCTTTGCTGCTGAATGCCTTTTTTTTTAGGGGTAGCCCTGTTAAAATCCCTATCTACATCTTACAGAAGAAGAAAATCAACCACAAGCCTAGTTGAAAGGGGATGGATACAAAGGAAAACTTGAAGGGGAAATATGGAAATCTATTTTTTAAAGTTGTTGCTTTTTCTGAGCTAGCATCTATTTGAATATGACTGTTGTGCAAGAATACACTGATGTGATTTAAAAATAAAAAGACTAGCAAAATAACAGTGGTTTTCTTTATTTCTCCATTGGGAATTTCTGGCTTCGTTAGTAGATTCCAGCTTTGTTGTTAACAGACAAATGTTGAATAATAAACAAAGCATTTCCTCCTAAATTAAATGTAGCTTTTGAATTATGTGGTTGTAATGCTCACTCCTCTGCTGAGAACAAAGGGTTAAACAGTGTGAAATGTTACCTCTCTGTGAAAGAAGAGGGATTGAATTTCAGAAAGCAAGGTCTTACAGCAGATCCTGACTCAGACATGCTTTTACTGATTCAGCCATAGCATTCACTTGGAAAGCTTTACATCATGGCCTTGGCAGACTCCCAGGCTTTCCTAGTGCGAGCTGCTATTTTTCCTTTAGCTTACCAAAAATAGCCATGCATAGATTTAGTGTACTTGGTTTGCTGGTGTTTACAGGCATGTGAATGTTTCCAGGATTGCTCTGGGCAGTCAGAGATTATTACAGGTTGGAGACAAATGGGGAAAATACGGCATTTCTTTGCAGGCAGAGGTACTTTGGAGACCTCTAAACATCCAACCCATTGCATTGGCTCCATCATCCACATGTGTGTTTCCAGCTCAGAACCAGCCTTTCTGGACGGTTGTGGTCATTTCCAAGGGGCTAATTGCTTCCCGTCCTATGACCCTTGTGGTACACTGACCATCAGGGCACACTTTCTTCAGAGTGAGGAACCAAATTCTGGCTTCAAAATGTTGAGCAAAAAACCCTCATCTGCTACATGAAGGGATGAGCATCACAATGACATCTCCATACAAATATGCTGACCTTTTTTCAAGCCCTTTTCCTACAGCCGGAAGGACAGAGCCTCAGCTGCTGTCACAGCTGTCATACATTATAGCTCCTGGGCAAATGGAGATGCCTTCTGCTTCATGCACTGTGATATGAAGTGACTGACACAACCCAGTGCAGAGGATCTTTGGTATGTAGCACAGAAAATTTTGAAAGGAGACCAGCAAGACGCCTAAACCACGACAATCTTAATGCTCAGCTGCCAACACAGGCATCCCTGGCATGCTTCTTATCTGGGGGGCACAGAAAACACCAGCATGAGCATCTTGGCCACCACAGGACTTCCTAAAGCAAGATATTTAAAAGACAGTGTTCCTGCCAGCATCCAGGATTTCAAGGCAGACTGCAATTTTAGAAGTAACACACAGTTGTTCCTTGACTGTAGAAGGCAGTTGGCAATAGCAATGAGCTCTCAACAAGGTTTTCCTGAGACAGCTTACCTAAAACAAATCTCAGCACGAGTTACAGCAAGAGGTTAGCACATATTTTTGCTTGAGCTCGGTACCAGCCGGCTTTGTTAACTTCCTAACACGGCTGCATGCTCTCCCTCCAAGTCCAGGGTGGGTGCAGCAATCATCTCCAATAAAAAGAAAGAACGTAACAATCTGGTAGCTTTTGGCCCAGTTTTTTTCAGGGAAATTATCTGAATACCGTCTGAAGGTCCAGAAGACTGGTAAATGGACTAACTACAAAATGTCACAAGATTTCATAGATCTCTCTGCTGTGCTACTTGTCTCATTGGTCATAATTACCCAACCCATATGGCACAAATCTGGAGAGGAAGAAAGACCCAAGCATTATGGCCAAATGGTGTGTCAACATAGTGTACCTGCTCCTCACCCTTCTGCCCCCCACCAGGGAAGAACAGTGATAAGCATTAGCCTAAAACTCAGATTGAATCTCAGCTGGAGCTTGAGTCCTGCTGTGATGGCAGTAGGGAGAGTGTCTCATTCAGAGCTCACGTAAGGAATCCAAAGATGTTGAGCAGAACTGTGCCTGGGAAATGGTTTAGGTTGCAGGAAAGGAAGTTGAGCAGATTGTCTAGCAGGGAAGTTCAATGCCCCATTAATTGACTGGAGTTTTCTTGAAATTTTTTCATCTAGAAACAATTAGGAGAAAGATTATATTCAGATCATTTCATCCCAAGCTACTTCCTTTTTTTTTTTTTTTTTTTTTNNNNTTTTTTTTTTTTTTTTTTAATTTACAGAAGATGTCACAGAAGGCATGGGGAGGTTTAGGTTGAACATCAGGAAGAAATTCTTCACAGGAAGGGTGATTAGTCATTGGAAAGGACTATCCAGAGAGGCAGTGGAGTCACCATTATAAAGGTGTTTAAGAAAAGATGGGCATGGCACTTAGGGCTTTGGTCTGGTTGACACTTTCATGATTGGTCATAGGTTGGACTTGATCTCAGAGTTCTTTTCCAACCTGATTGATTCTGTGATTCACTTTCCAGGTGGAATGCAGATATCCTCCTGTGATACCATTTATCCCCACACCCCTCCTGTTGCACACTCTTCTCTTAACAGCATGGTCTCTTAATTCATCATCTAATACCTTCCTTTGCTATTTTTCTTTATTTTTACACATGTTGTTCATAAGAGCTGAAAATGACAGGTGATCTGTGAAACCTGGCAAAAGGCAGTTTCTTTTACTTAATTCAATGTACAGGATAGAAGGCTCTGGATGTACATTTGTCTGTACCTAGACACATGCACATATGTATCTGTCTGCACATATTTTGTTTTCAGAATATTTTTTTAAATATCCTGAATATTCCCTCAATGCTGACAATGCAAAACCAACAGCCCCATGCAACTCTGGCAAGTTAGAAAGTGTAGGTTGGGCAGCCAGCACCAACCTTTATAACCAAAAATAACTGCCTGGGTCTGAACCAAGTGTTTTCTCATCAGTATGCAGCATCAGAGTGTAGGATGAGGCAAATGAGGAGTGGGAGGATATAAAACAAACAGTAAAATGGAAAAATGTCAGCTGTGCTCTGGCCTCCCCTTCTGCTTCTCACAGCTCACTCCAAACAATGCAGTTGGGGTATGCGACAGGCTGTGCACAGAGCAGGGTTAGCACGCATACAGCTGAACACATCTGGTTAGCAGTTGCCTGGTTTTGTGCTGCGAGTCAGCCAACACCATCCCCACTTCTAAGCCAGCCCTCTTCCATTGTTACAGAGTGGTTTATGACTTGACTTTTCCTTTGTAATAGGTTCATTCCTCTCGGTAACAATACTGCTGTCATTCTTTCATCTTTGCCTCCCTGTTTGGCACAGCCTTCATCCACACGTGATAGAGTCAGACTCTGTGATTGAGAGGGAATCGTTTGTCTAGGAGGACTCGATGCAAGTACCTTATCTGAAATGCTAAACACCTCCCCCTCTTAAGATTGTTCCCGACAAAGCAAACCATATTTATTTAGGTGTGTAACGGTGGTTCACAGGCCTGGGTTTGGCATCAAAGAGGAAAACTGTGACTTCAGTACTTCCAGGTACAAGACAAGATGTATATTAATGCTCTTTTTTTGCTAAAGACATAGTTACATAAGGAAGTGCAGAAAAGTAGAGGAATTCCCTTTGTTAGATTAGCCTCACTCAGCCAGGAGCAGCCCATCTGTCCTTTCCCTCTTTTCTATCATCCATGCCATCAGGAAAGTGGCTGGGGACAGTGTCCTGATCTTTGTTTAGTTATTAAATAGAGATGGTGATGAGGAAAAAGTCATCCCACAGTCATCACTGGTTACTGTTCTCAATTTAATTATCTCTACTTTCCCATCTTGCTAAGTAACTGAGGTTTCAGTGTGGCTGGAAGGAAGCTCAGATAAAGAGAAGAAAATAGCCAAATGGGCAGACAGGTATCTGTAAGCTGGTCCATGCAGAGGGCAGGAAGAGAGATTGGAGAAGAAACTCTTTCTGGGCTCTGGGAGTTACACTAGACAAAGAACAGGGACACAGCCATGGAAATACAGCCGTGCACATGGAAGATATGATAGACTGGCGAAGTCAAATTGCTTCAGAAGCAAAATTAACTGTGATTACTTGATGCAAGACATCACTCAAACCAATCAAATCGTTATTTTGGGAAATCATAAATTTGTATCCAGAGTCAGTTTGTCACTCATTAAAAACTTATAAGAATGATTAGGAAATGAACTTAATAAGTAAATGTTCTCCTCTTTTTCATTTAATAGCTTAAAATATAAGATGATCTCATCTGGCTCTTACATGACCCCTGACCACATCACAGGTAATTAATTTTATTCTCATCCTTACTGCTAGCATTGGGCCCAATCTAATTATTTCTGGCGCAAACATAGCTGAAGTCTCCCTGCCACCCTCTCTATCTGGACAAGGACTATTATATACACCCCAATATGGTACATCTGTATCTCATTTATTGCTTGCTTCCCAGGGCAGAGTAATGTGGGTCTGTGGTGATCACAAAGTACATAAACAAGAGGAGGAATCCTTATGAATCCTTATGCAACAATAAAAGGGGTGTAATCTGGAGAAGACATGTGATTTCTCTGTATTACAGGGTGTATTATTTTTGTGGCTACATGCAAGAGATGGAAAATTATTATGTAGACCACTTTCACCAGTCTTTTACACTAACTTGAAAAGTTGATCATGCTGAGAAAATCCCTTGCTGGAGGGACTTCAGAGGTCAGTTTCATGGATTTTCTTGTGTACTGCATATCCGTAGACTCAGCCTGGGAATACAATTTTAAGGAGTTTCCATGAAAGGCAGCATTGTCAAGCTATGCAGAAGTAGGCCTGGTTTACTAAAATATCACCTAAAGCACATTTTGAATGGGGTTCTTAGGTACATATAATTTCTTTTTACTACACAAGGATGTATTTTTCCCACAAGCAAATGCCTTTTTTTTGAGTGAAACATTCCTCTCTTTCTAAGAATTACCCCTGTAAAGACGGAATGGGTCTTCACATGAAGAAATACATATCATTCTATATCTTTAACAGGTAAACAATATTGGAGAAAAAAAAAATTCTTCAGAAAAAAAAAAATTAAAAAATTTTAAAAGCCAAACCAACAGTTTTTAAAAAGAAAAAATTTCTAATGGAAGTTACTGTAATATGAATGTAGCAGTGAATTCACTTTACCTTTAAATTTTACTTTTCCTTACTCGGAGATACAGGCATTTGAAAAGCTGTTGAAATCTGTACTTCTTAAGCCTCCTTTTCAATAGAACAACTACAAGAAACCCAAGGGATTCAAGTGTCCAACAGGTTAAGAGCAGTTTTATTTAATACATTGTCCTGCTTTGCTGAAAGGGAATGATGATCTCACCACTGGTTCAAAAAGAGACCTTTTTGATTTGCTTTCAGCTCATCCATGCTTCACAGTGCAATTCTCTATTTCTTTCTCTCCATATCTAGGAAAAAAATAATAAATGCCACCGTGACACATTTTCAGAAAGTGACAACATGGTTTAGAAGCTGTCAGTACCTAATGAAGCATTTCAGCTCTATTTTATAAGCGGTGATTATCATGATCATTTTTACTGATACATCTATGGATTTGACATCTGCAGCCTTTTAGCCTTTTAAATAATCTGGTCAGCAAAATTGCTAGTATGTAGGTCAATTTAACCATTTCTTTCCAGATTTTCTGGTGGTTTTTTTTAGTCTTATGGTCTCTCTTATGGGTGTGTGTTGCTGTTTCCCTGCAGAAAAGAGAGCAGACTTGGAAAATATTCAACAAACTCCATTATAAACTCATGAACATCTTATTACTTACTATATTTTCTCAAGACAGCACATCATATAACTAACACTGACAGAAAGGCTCTGACCCAAGAATAAAGCAGAGACCAGAAGTATTGCTCACATTTCTTTCATGTTATAAAAATATTTGTTTAATTATAACTCTTCTCATGTATATCTTGAGATGACAGGAGCAAAAACAAGCTGCTGCTCAGCCGGTGTGGGGAGGGGGACAGTGCAGGAGCCGCGTGGGCAGACACAGCTGTGCCAGGCACACACACCTGGCTTGTGCATGAAGGTACAAGCAAGTACAAACCTGGATAATCAGAGAACAACTTGGGTTGGAAGGGACCCCAGGCTCAAGACTGGTCAGGTTACACAGGAATCTGTCCACCAAGGGTGTGCTCTTATACTAGCAGAGTGATGGCTTGCTCTTACTTTGCTTGGCAGACAATCAATTTAGGTCTGAATGGGACCTTACGTGAGTAACCACAACACTGAGTGAAATATTTGAATGTGTGATTCCCCCTGAGCATGTGGGTGGCCCTGGTGAATTTCAGTTGCCTCCAACACATCCCCATGGAGATTTGTACTGAACTGATTGCACATGACACCTGTGCAGTCTGACACACAGCACAGGTGGACCACATCAGCAGTGTGTGAATTTGTTCATAACAGAAATCCCCAAAACAGTGGTTGATTCCCACGCCTTGATCACCAACAAAATCTTTCTGTTAAAGACAAAAAAGCAAATTATGTGTGATTTGTCTAAAGATTTTATTTTACTTAGTAAAAAGGAACTAATTGCTCCAGGCTGGAGATCTGTAACTAAACTGACTTTTGAGGGAATTTTGAAAAGTGTTTTTCAGACTGAGAATTTTTTTGTGTGTGTTTGTGATATGGTTGGTTGGATTTCAGCTTAGTTCTTCCATTCTGCCATATTAAGCACAACCTCTTTGGGAAAATATGTCTGCCTGTTCTTATTAATTTTGAAATTAAAGTGTTTAGTCAAACAGCCAAGCACAAGGACTGCAGATATTACACAGCTCCGAACCTGAGTGCTGCAGGTTAAGGGCTGTAAATGATGACCACAAGGTAAGTGCCACAGCATTTGCACACCTGTGCTAAACTTTCATGCCATGTATGAAATACCTTCCTAGACTCACACAGTGCTGATGGTAGGTCTTGCATCAGGAGACACCAAATTCAAGCGCAAGTTAATGATTCACACATATTTGTGTCTGTGCCTTTGTGCGTGTGTACACAGAAATACTCACATATATAAAAAAATAAATGCCAGCTCTGTTTTAACAGCAGTTTTTAGGTAACTTGGTTTTCTATAAATGCTAGTTTGTGCCTCTTCCTGGAATCCACCTACAGATAGACAAGAACTAAAAATCCTGGAAAACTGTCATAGCAACATTTCAGATTGCAGTTGGGAAGCCTGTGCAATATTGGTAGCTTGTTTCAAAACTGACATCCAAAAAATCAAGTTTAACATCCAGCACCTGTTCAGTGCTTTTCTGAATCAGGGCCATTCACTATAACAGTCACTTTCCTGCGCTCTTGCTGCATGACCTATTTTTAACCCATGAAATGCATTCTCAATAAAAATTTATAAAATTGCATTTTCATTGTGAATTTCCTCATGAACTTTCCTAAAATAATATATGCTCTCTCCTTTTCACATGAAACGATAGCATTATTTTCATTAAACGATGCTAACAGATAAGACCTCTTTCCCCTTTCCTGTCTTCTTTGTAAACAGATTCTTCCTGTAAGAAATCATAACACGAAATTCATTCCTGGAACAACAAGTACAGCCCTGTGTCAGATTTCAAGGATCTTGTTTTCATTTTCCAGTTACTGTACAAATGAAATAACCATGAATGCCCAGTGAATGGCTACACTAAGTCAGAAGGTCTTCTAAATTATTAACAGTTCATTGCACCACTAAATTTACGACTACCTACTAGAGTTTGCACAGGGACGCACAATAGATCAACTGCTAATTAAGGACTAAACACCCAGCTGAAGCAGATACAGTGAAAACATTCTCTTTTAGACAAGCTAGTGGCCCAATTCCAAAGGTCGTGTATGGGTCTGTTGTCCAAAGCAACAACACCTTTTATTTTCAAGCAGAACCAATTGATGAAATCAGAAGTACAGCTCTAGTGCAAAGAGATTGCAGTATTGTTGCTTAAAATATTCATTGTATATACTGTCTGCTTCCACAAAATATCCCAAATGTACTTTTCCCTATTTTTTTCATCCCAAAACTACCATGACTCTATTGGAAGCCCCACAAAATGGGCAAACACTCCTTATAGAGCAGCCAGCATACCCACCCCTGCACAGTGTACCCTCGTGCCTGAAGCAAAAAGTTGTGGCCATAACTCTGTTCCTCCAGACATGGCCTCATAGTGCCTCCAAGCAGAGCATTCATCTTCTCCCACTGCCTTCTGCACCCAGAAATGCCAGCCTGGAGTTCGTATCCGTTCAGGCTCAGCTCTCAGGACCTCGCATGCTGCCCTTGCCACATATTGCCCATAATCACACAGCTGCTGTGTGTCTCTGTGCTGTTAGACATAAAAGGACCAAAGCGCTCGGAGGTCAAGGCCCGTTATTATATTTTCTTATTGTTCTGCAAGAAGTGCAGGTTGGTCTACACTTGTGCTCATTTTCAGGGCTGAGTGTAAGACCTGGTATGAAGCAAGCAATTATAATCTCTCTCTGCTTCTGATGGCGGATTTTCTATATTCAAAGTACATATAGAAAAATATTTTGGGGTGTTTTTTAAAAATTTTTCTTTCAGTATTGACTGCAGTCATAGAGTCATCTCTTCATTCACTTTCCCACTTGCATTTGTAAAGAAGGCGAAAAGCCACTCATTGTTTCCTCATGGTCTGTTTTACATGATGTTCAGCCTGAGAGAGCACAAACATTCATGAAAGGTCTTTCGACAAGTTGAAGGGAAGCTGACTGAAAAGGACACAAACACTGGAAAACTCCTTTGGGTTTTTTCATCCCATAAATCTAGTTTAAAATTAGTGCATGTGTTGTTTCTGTCCTTTTATGCAGCTGGACTTTTGTAGACAGAGCCCTACATAGCATGTGCACCATTTCTCTTTTTTACCCTCTTTATCACACAAACCAAAACACAGACAGACAGACAGACAGACACACACACATACACACAAATGCACACACACACACAAACAGCTTGTCAACAGTTTTAGCAAAGTAAAATACAAATGAAAATTAGAAACATGTGACCCTAGAAAAGCAGCACAGAAAGTAAAAGGTCATCTTTTTTCCGAATGACCTAATTAGAAAAGCCTTGAGTGTTGGCTACAATATATAATGGTTTTACACAGCTTTTTAACATAGACTTCCTGTTTTAAAACAATGCAATTTAATGCTCATAAAGAAAAAAAATATAGAAACAAAAAACCCCAGGCATCTAGTGCTGGTAAAATTAGGCCTCACAACAACACCTGCCTCAAGAAATCTCCAGCTTTTTAGATCTATCAACAGAGCACTGTGTATTTGTCATCTCATAATGACCATCAAGAAGCCAGCAGCAGGACAGCTGCCAACTCATGAGAGAGCCTGAAGAGACACTCCAGTATCACATGGAGGAGGCAGGCACAGGTGGCTCCACAACCCCTGCCTGTACCATCCAGCTGGAGCATCCTCACCTTGGCTGAGCCAAGGCAATGTGCAAAGGAGGGGAAGGGATGATGGAATGAGAAGGAAAGGAGCTGGAGTGTTGCGGTGCATGTGGCTGTCTCACAGGCAGACCAAAATCCAGAGTCCTGGTGAACAGGCACCAAGGTCTTAGGATAAGCCCCTTACACCCACTTTATGCATGAGTTCATGATTATTCATTACTCCTGTTTAATATGCATCAGTTTTAGAAATTTGTTCTGTATTCGATGCCCCACTGGCTCTCTGTCCAGTTCCCTCCTCCTTGTTATCCCCATTGGTTGTTGTATTGTGGACTTCTCCCCCTAAGTTGATCCCCACTGGTTGTTTACCTTTGCTCCACCCCATACAAAAACCCCGGACCGTCTTCCCCCTGGTCTTTTGTCCTTGGATTCAATTGCAATAAATCAAAGGATCAAAAGATTGCTCTCTCATCCTTTGCCTCTGCCGACGCTTTTTCACCACCTCTGTTTGGGGCTCGCTCCTTGCGAAGGAGCCAGCCTTGTCTGTGTGCTGCAGCTACCAGGGACGTCTGCAGCTGGACGCTGTGTGGCCTCGGGCAGCCCCCAACAGCGTCACTGGAGGAATTAAGAAATGCAGAAAAAGTGTGGAAAAAGGAAGGAAAGGGTCAGTGTGCAGGTGACGGAATGGATGAGGGTTTCTTGCCCAGGATGATGTCAAAAAGAAGATCATGGTCTACAGTCAGGGATTTTTCCCAGTTTAGTTTCACGTACTCACTTCTTTACTCCACATTCTTGTTTAATAATTTTCTCTGTTTTGGTGAACATGCATGCCAATTATTCTTGCAAAACTATTAATCCCAACTTATTCATCATTTAGAGAAGCTATATTTAGTTTATGGCTTTTCCCCATAAATCAAATCTCTCAGGCTCGTCAGTTCTAAACAGTTTAATTATGGCAGCTATTCCCAAGCTGTAGAGCATGTCCCCACCACAGTGGGAGTGCAGGGGGCTGCAAATCCGCCTCAGGACAGCAATAAGGGGAGGACATGAGCTGGCTCCCAGGCTGGAAGCAGGATAACCAACATATCATGGGTTTGGCCTGAGCTAATTAAGGAGAGGGACAGAGCTCATGAGGGAAGAAAGAGCTAGAGAAAATATCTTGGGAAGCACTGAGTTAAGCCCATACTCTGTGTTATTAAGGGCAGTCTAAGCAGGTTTCTGTATCTTCAGCTGAAGAGAAGCTCAAGCTTTCACATGGAAGAGAGGTTTAAAGCTGTGCAGCCATTGTAAATGTGGGAGGGACGTAAAGTTTGAGTTTCTACATCCCTGGGGGCTTAGAATTTCTCTGCTCGTAATGGTTTCATTGGGAATCAATGGCATTGCCCATTTCTCAGGCAGTCTCTGTGTCCCATAGGATTGAGCTGGATGAAGCAGCATGGAAAAATAATATACGCTGTGCATGTAATGAGCTGCTTAACAATTTTTTCCAATTATCCAAAAGCATGTGATCTTCATTGAAAACTGCAGATCCCAAGTTTAGAACTTTACATTCAAACTCTCTTAGAGAGTCTGTAATGGAAAAAAAAAAAAAAAAAAAAAAAAAAAAAAAAAAGAAAGGAAAAAAGATGCATTTACTTGGTAAAAAGGCATACCTTCATTTCATTGTTCTGAATGTGTGGATTTTATTCAGCAATTTATTTGCTCTAGTTTGAGAAGAAAAAATGTCAGATTTTTACCCTGAAAAGTAATTTTACTATGAGAGCCACTGAAAATAAGGGTTGTAAAATAAAAGAATCATAACAATAGTGGCACAAGGATATTTTGTATTAATATTGGTTTCCTCATTGTAATGAGTGAGATACCCAGTGTCACCCTTTTAGTGATACTGGGTATCTCACCCATAATTAGACAAGGACATTCCGATATACTTGATGCTTGCAATAAACATCCCAGAATGAAAAAGAGAAGCACTGGCAAGATACTGTATCATTTGTAATACAAGTTATGTGAACACTTAAGGTTAGAGAGTGACAATTAGCATCTTCCCTATATCGCATTGAAAATGTAGACATTATCCTCAAGAGTCTTTTTTTTTTCTCTCCATATGTGCAAGGGGTACCATGACCCGCAGAGGCAGAATCAGGTCCCTGTAAAGCATTCACACCTGCAGAGGGCTGTATGTTGATCTGGGGAGAATCAGGTCAGTAAGATGTAACTTGGTTTCAAAGACTGAAAGGTACTAATTTTATATGCCAGTTAATCCATCAGATCACAAGAAGACTGAGGAAATGCTTTTATCTTTAAAATGACAGGCATTAATAATGTTACTAGAATTTCCCTTATATATAACTTTTATAGTTTCAGGACTCTTAAATATCTGTACAATATGAAAGCTTCTGAAATATAAAAGGCAATGTCCCTTTCAGAGTTACTAACATTGCCAGCATGGGTGTGGGAAGATGAAATATGTTCTCAGGAAAAAGAAAAGGTTGGACAACAGAAAGGAAAGCCCTAGCCACTTAACGAGAGGTATATTATACAGGCACTCATGCTGACAGCATTGTAGCTGGTTCTGTAAGGAGGAAGACCAGCTGTGGAGTGAGGTTGCAGCCACCTTTCTCACTCACAGGTATGCACGAGACATGAGTTTCGAAACAACCATTGCTATTCATCTTGCAAACTCTTTGGGAAATTTGCAAGGTGAGGTCCAGAGCAAGCAGTCTGGAAAGCATAAGCCACAAGCTCCAAGTAGGAGCTTGAAAATAAATGATCTTGAAAAGAAATGTCTGACCTGTTCGCTCAAAGCATCATAGCCTCTACAGCTTTCCTCACCCTTCCTCAGACTAGGTTCTGGAAACCAATGGCTGCTTAAATAAAAAATAGATGAATAAAGGACTCTATTAGGATTGCAGGTCATGTTTTAATAATCTCAGGTTAATGGGACGTCAATCTCCCCTCTGCCCCAGGACAAGAAAAAAATGACAGAAAAAAAGCCATTTCTTTTTATGTACAGGCTAATATTAAGGGAGTTCCACCTTCTGTGCTTCTGATATACATTTGCTTGGACCACATCAGTTCATGACGAGAATATGGTAAGCACAATCTACATTTGTGCTTACTCAAGCCACTAACAATTCCCTAGCGGGGTGCCACCACACATCTCAGCTGGATGAAGCTGGAAGAAGCACACCATGATCTGAAACAAAATTAATCACTCCCTGAACTACTCCCAGAATGTTTTTCTCCCAATATACCTGAGAAGTAGCAGGAAAAGATGTACCTCATGGGCAGAACATGATATAGCAACGAGTTACTTGGACATTCTTGCAGGTAATACTTTCTGGCCATGTACTGAGCATTTAGCAGCCTGTTATTACTTTTTTGCTCTTTTCTTCCCAGGCTAATGGAGTTCCTGGGAGCAGTTCAGTAATGGAACTCTGCAGGAAGTTAGTGTCCCTGCTTTTTTGTCTTCTCACCTTGCTTAATCATCTCTTTACTATAGGACCTATGTTAGCTATCTCATAAGCTGAATCTCTGCCAAACTGTGGCAGAGCTCAGAGGCTGGGGAAGAGAGATCACAGAAACAGCAAACCACACAACTTTTTGTTTTTGCAGCATGAATTAATCACTACTACCCCACACCTGCTTCTCTTTAAAAATCAATGAGAAAAAATATACCAGAAAAATGATACAGGTGAACAACCAGATCCATATACTGATGTTCATGCAATCTGAACTTCTGTTCTTTATGATACTTTTCATTAGCATCACGTTAGTACAGAATACTAAGATTTTTACAACTGCAACAGTGATTCATTGCCTTTGTTAAAGGTTATTTGAAAGTGTGCATTGAACAGATCTGTAGGAAATCTACAGGATATTCCATTTGGTTTGTATGATTCAAGCTCACTGTAGGCTGTACAGTCACAGCTTTCCATTTCTGCTGGAAATGGCTTTTTTTTTTTTATTAACTATAATGTGCAGATATGGAAACTGAAGGATACCCAGCTCCTTCCACTTCTCATTTCCAGTCACCCACTCTCTTTCCCTTTCACACATATGCTTCATTGATCTGAATTCTACATTGATTTTCATCAGAAAACAGATTCAGTTGATCACAAAAAGTTTCTCATTCCAAAATGGAAAGATTTTTGCTTTGTTTTGCAATGGGACGCAGTTTTAACAGGTTTGGGCTTTCAGAGTTCACATTTCATAAGCTAACTGTGTGACTTGAGTGAGGCAATATGAGCAGTGAGGCAATAGAATATGCACAAACTGCTCTGTAAAATAAAGTTATTGTAATATCAATTGCTTTATTACCTCAGTATCATGTTTACAAAGTTTCTCACTTCACAGAAATCCTGTGTGCAAAATAATTCCTTGCTTTACTCTTGGTCTAACGCTGTGGGATTTTAAATTTTCTTCTCAGCAAACACCAAACCAGAACACTGGCAGTTTCTTTCATTGTTGTCTGATCATTAACACAACCTGCAGGGTTTGCAGGATATGCGCAAGGCACTAACTTATTTGTGCTGACCTACCAGAACTTCTTCATCAACATGAAATACTGAGTGCCAGCCTCAGTGAGTTTAACCCCAGATCCGGGTTGGATTCGCAAGCATCCCGCTTGTGGCTGGCAAAGAAGGAAACTTTGCAAAGGTTATCTGTGCCTCAAAGGTAACATCAGACCCCAGAACTCGCTTTCTGAAGCTGTCGTTTGGGGACTGCTGAACATGTATATTGCGACTGCAGGAGTGAAGCTCAGAAGTGCGGCATGCAAGAAGCTGAGTTCTCACCAGGGGCTAGTAGGAGAATAATTCAGAAGAAAATGTTTCTTTTCAATTTTTTTTTTCTTTACATAACCAATTCAAATAGCTATATTCCTCAACTGCTGGGAAATCAAACACAGAGGTAGTTCCTAGACTGTGTAAAAGTGTCACCCAGAAGGCACAGGAGACTGGGAAGGAACTGGGGGGACCCTGTTAGTACACCCATGGGGAAATAAACTGGGAAGCTGTTCCAGGGCAGAGTTAGTGTAGCAATGTAGCAGAGTAGGCTGGCTGCAAATCTGCAGTGGGTGGGGGTACAGGTCTTGTCCCACAGACAAACCTGGCTTCAATAGAATATGTTTAGAGCCTACATTTTGGAGGGCTGTTCCAGGTCTCTCCACTTTCTACGGAGAAGGGAAGAAAAATGCTGGATTCTGTATAGGCAGATAGCAGCACATGTGAAACACAACCTTGTGGGAATGCTGGACAGCCCTAAACTTGACTTTGGTTTTTTAGACCCTTAGAAAGGCAATAAGTAATTTTTATAAGCTTTGCATTGGGCAGGCAGCACTGCCTTGCACAGAAAAGATCAGCAGGACAGTGTTGAGCTTCTGGAAGTCACAATATTATGGAAACAAGATCTCTCTGTTGTTTTAGCTTCATACTAAGACTAAGAGGTGGATGTTGTCCTCCTTATCATCTTAAGGGTGTCCTGATATCTGGCCTGGGGAGACATGGGCAAAAACAAAGACAAAATCTTTGGGCCATATAGCTGGTGAATCATATTTTCAGAGAGTTGTCTGGTGGCACTGCCATGCTGGGCAGTGGCTGGCACTGCAGAGACCAGCAACTACCCTTAATCATTGCAGTTCATGACAGCCATACTTGCGCCTAAGATGAGGAGGAGGTCCTGTTCCACAGCAGCACAGATACATCTCTTTTTTATTTAATAAGCAGTCCAGAAAATATATCTTATCACAGGAATATGAGGCTGGCCAACGCACCAAAGGCTTGCAGTAGCCCTCTTGGGGCTGGCACAATCTCCACAGAAAGGATTGCTCAGAGCTGAGCAGCTCCTTACACGTAGTCAGAAATTACCCCCTTGAGCACATTGCTCTCATTTTAGGCACATGGAACCAAATGACCTGCAACAGTGCTGCTTCTGCACTGCCTTTACAGCTTGCTGCTTAGGGTAGGGAGGAGCAACTGGAATGCTCAGAAGCATCAAGCATCTGCCAGCCTAACTGCTTTTACAACCTCAGACCAAAGGTAGGATTTTGCAACAAGCATCTCCTTTGTAAATTCAGCCCTGAAATTCTTTCTGAGGAATTGTTTGATTATGTTTCAGGCAAGCCCGTGGCCTTTCCTGAGAAACAGACATGAGAAAGGGTGTACAGGTGCTAAACAAGAATCTCACCTTCTTTTAAAAAAAACTTCAAAGTTGTTTCCTTAGTATTATTTGAACCAAACAGCGTTTTGCTGAGACAAGTGACAGCTTGACTGGAACATGCCAATGAAACACACATGCACAAATTACAGCTATTAATGTTAAGAATTATGTCTTTCTGAATGAGGGTCCTTTACAGGTTGAAAAACTTCTTTGGCACCTTTGTATGGCTCAGAAAGAAGTGTTATTTTCTTTTGGCAAGAATTTAGGTCTATTGTTTAATCAAAGATCACAGAACGGTTTGGGTTAGAAGAGACATTAAAGATCATCTTATTTCCAACTCCCCTGCCGTGGGCAGGAACACCTGCTGCTACCCCAGGTTGCTGAGAGTCCCATCCTTGAACACTTCCAAAAATGAGGCATCCACAACTTTTCTGGGCTACCTATGCTAGTGCCTCACCACAGTCACAATAAAGAATTTCTTCCTAGTATCTGCCATAAACCTATCCTTTTTTAGCTTGAAGCCATTCCCTCTTGTCTTAACACTCTTGTCAAAATATCCCCTCCAGCTCTCTTGCAGCCCCTTTAGGCACCTGAACGTATTCTACGATCTCTCTGGAGTCTTCTCTTCTCCAAGCTGAAAAACCTCTTCACAGGAGAGGTGCTCTAATAATGTTTCACACTAGGGATCTACTAGATCATCATCATAATTTATTGGAGGTGGTAACGAATTGCTAATTATCATTAACTGGTTTCTGAAAAAAACCTTTTCTTTCCACTAAGTTTGTTTTTTCCTTTTCCTCTGAGGCAGAACTTAAAATTTTCATGTAGATCAAACTAGTCTCAGTTTGATTTCTTGGGTTTTTTTCCTTTCAAATGGACTGTTAACTCATAATTTTATAGCATTTTTTACAGCATTTGCTATACTTTTAAAATCTTCACTGGTTCTTTCAATCACTTGGAAGGTGGTTTTTTTTTTTACTTTAATGCTAAAGTATTGTTTCAAATAAAAAATTTATAGATTAAGATCTATACAAAAAATCTCTTGCATCTGCATCTAGAATTCTGTGCTTGGGATGAGCTGCACAGGATGGTTTCACTTTTGGGTTTTTCAGCATTTTTGAAACTGATTTTCAAAATTAATCACCTGGCCAGTCATGAATACAATTACTCGGTTTGTTTAGGTAATTGCCATATTTCAATATGAAGTCTCAGGAGTCACTTCTGTTTTGTTTAATATGACAGGGCAAAATCCAGTTGATTTCCATGGCAGGAGCAGACTAAGAACAAGTGGCCATTCAATTCTCATAACTGGATAAATCTTAATTTTTTTAAAGTGAGGCTTAAGTTATCTAAACTCGCTTTACTGGCATGCTTCCAAATTACAGATATGCAGTGCTTCCCTTGAGTTTTGTAAAACTACACCATCACCTCAAATGTCTTTACCACTACTTGTGAAATGTGTAAGCCAGGGTCCTGTTGTGCTTGGCACAAGATGTGCAGACATCAGTCACGACACAAAAAAAATTTTAAATCTACGTAGATTTTTTTATCATTGAAGTTTTTCTTTTCCCCAAATCCACCCCATCTTTTTTATAGCTGAATTTAAGTCTCCGTGTTCTCCATGAGCATAGGTCAATTTATTACACCAGTCAATTTAAGTGTACAACCTTATCTGAAATATATCCTGGATCAGCTTTACACATAATATACCGGGGATGAAAAAATCAAGAGATTTAGGCTTATTTGTTCTTTTCTTTGAAAAGAGCAACAGAGTGAACTTGAAAAGAGGACATCTGAGTTGAATTCTTGTCTTTGCCAAAAATTCCTTGTGTTCTCCTGGGAATTAATTTCATTTCTCACTGACTCTGTTCCCTATCATTGAAAGGTTTTTCTCTCCTTTTTCTCTCCCATCTATTTAGATCTTTAACACTTCCTTGGCCTCTTGCTGTTTCTAATGATCTTAACACTTCCAAATGCCAATGTGATACAAGTAATAGCCACAGGTTTCATACAATTTCTGCTGTGGCAGCATGAGATGGACTAAGTCTGATGGCTTTATACCGAGGTCACATGGAGCTTTTGGGTAATCAGGTGCTTTGGAGAAAAAACATAAAAGAAGTAGTACTGCTTCATGAACATTTGTCATCAGCCAAAGCCTATAAACTCTGAATACCTTCGTTTCTTCACCCATACCAGGAAAAAAAAAAGAAAGAAAAAATAACAGAAAGTCTTTATATTCTAGAAGGACTATCTCTAGTTATCCTCTTATTTTCATGAGGCTCTCTGTTAATGGGTGTGAACTCCAAATAAAAAAACAAAAACATAAAGAACAGAGTATATTTTTTCCCATCTTGTGAATTTTAGACTCCAGTTGTAAGATTAGAGTCCTTTCCTCTCTGATCCCTAAATCTGGCACCAGGTGCAGTAAGGCTTCTCAAAGCTCTTTGATGACTGAAAAATAAAAACCAGAAAAATTTGAATCAGAAAGTAATGAAATACTCTCAGGATAACAGGAAGTACTAAAGGAAAAGAAATAGGAGACAGATTCACATTAATGTGTGTAATTTCATAAAGAGGTTTTCTTTTCAAATTCTTCTCCAAAATGTTGGTCTGTATAATGAATTGGACTAACAGATATGCTGTAAATGTAACAAGTACTGAAAATGTGATAAAAATGATGGGTTAACAATCTACATGGAATAATAGTGACAAGACAAAATAACAGTGATTTGATCTTTCATGTGAATATTCAGTTCAGTCTGTGATGAGAAATAACATTAATGATGAGAGGATAACTGTCAAAAAATCATGGGAAAGAAACCTAATGGGAAGGAAAATATTATTCAGACCCCAATGCTTGTAATAAGTAAATTATTACCAACTTTGATAAAATTGGACAATTAATATGTAGAAGTGCCATAAAAGCATGTAGTCTCTAGCATGCAACATGAACTGTTGCTTAATAATAGAGAACCTGGTTTAGTCTAAAACTTTCATAAACAACATCTTTTTGTATTGTCCTTTACATTCAGAAAATTATCCCATTTTTCAAGAAATCTTTTCTTAGGGTGTTAATAACAGAGTAGAGAGTTTTTGAAAAGGCTTTCCAGAGATAATCTTCTCAATTTTTAAGGAGTGACTGCACTTCTTATTTGATAGCAGCAATTTTATTTTTAACTGCATGAAAGTTGCCCTTGACTATAATGAGGTATATCAAGGATGTAAATACTACATAGGCACACATTATAAGGGAGTCTGTGGTGCACATGAAGGTGCAGGTTATTCAGGACTGGTTCTGGTGTTATGGAGATTGATATTGAACTGGCTGAGACACTATCACACATCTTTGAAAATGTACATAAGTGATAATATACAGGTGATGCATTTTGCAGCAAGGCTGGTGCAGACAGCCTTTAAGATCCAGAAATACTAATTCACATCATGTCCGGGACTCACTCTGATGACAGTCTCATGTCTTACCACTCCAGCTGCAAAAAGTTGGGGGTCCATTAGGCTAGAAAGCCAAAAGCACCCAGCTGTGAGCCTTTGTGTGTCTGTGCTTTATGCACCTACTGTAAGGAGACTTCAGAAACTGTCCTAGGGCACTTGCCTCAGGGGAGACTTTGTTTTCATTTGGTAATGGTGAACATGTTCTTACATGTTACAAGAGGGATATTTACAACACAAGAACCCCTGGTGGGAAAATCTATTCCAGAACAGGTCTGTGCAAGAGACGATGTTTTCCTGCCTGCAAAAGTCTCTTGGTTTACTTTTATAGAAAATTCACAAGTGCACGTAGGGGCTCATCCAAAAACTAGGGTGCAAATCAAAATCACACCTTTCATTTCCTTCACAGAACTGGTCCCAACAAAAAATATTAAATGTTTTTTTCTCCATGACCTGTCAGGTTGATGGAGTGTATAGAATTAACTGCAGAAGAATTTGGGGAGTTCTAGTGGCATTTGATACACAGAGTCACCTGAAATGTCTCAAACAGGTTGAATTGCAATGAGACTGGCTATTAGCCAGCTACTGAGGAAGATTTTCTTCATCTAGGAAAACCTCCCAGAAATGCAGTCAGCAAGAACTAAATGGTCAGTGAGAAAAAGCCAGCACAGAAGTGACATCCTTCTGTTCCCAGAGGTTTGATTCTTTCCAGCTTGTTTTTCCTGTTGAAATGAGACCCAGCTAACAAAGTTCTATACAATGTATTCAGATTCCTGTGGTAACAGTGGATGCTTCATTTTTTTGCATGACATTTTTTCAAAGTCAGCTTTCTATGTATGATTCTTGCCTGCCAAATATCTGCCCCATTTGAAATCTATATCTAGCCCGAAACATTTTGTTTTGTCCTCTGGTTGACCGTCTGCACCAGTGAAAGGCATCCTTGTGAAGAAGTGCCCCTTTGCTCCTGTGGTTACCAACACTGTTCCACAGTTTCCAAGGGTGATGCTATTATATTGCTCCAGCCACTCTATGCACCCTGTTGAGTAATTTACTGGCCAAGATCCTAACAGTGGAAAGGCCTGTCTAGAATCCTGATGAATTTTAAAAGGTAGGAATATTGCACTTCATAACAAGCAGCCATTAATGATAACCAACAATATAATTCTTATGGAATTATGCCTTGCATATGCATGAAATTCCCAAGCATAATATAAAGCAAATGAAAGAAGTTAACCTCTTGTGTGCTGTGCTTCCTGGTGCATAATTACAGTGTAGTGGAAAGAGCGTGACCCTGTAGCTGTCCAACATTATAATTAGCATTCCCCACACTGAAGGCTATTATCTGGAGGACAGTTTTGTCTCTCCTCTATTCTGACTTGTGCAAAATTATATCCTTAAATGTGAGTTCATGGCCCTTTCTCAAAGCCAGCCTGTTGTTTTCAGTGTAGCCCCAAAATCAATGGACTGGCAGGATGTGCAGCATACACCCACAGGGTCAGTTTGATGATTGTTCACTAGATACATACGGTGCATTGTAAGAATCTATATGAGATAACAATGATTTTCCACTTTTCAAATGTAGCCACATGAGATTAGGGTATTCGGCAGAAAAACGCTGCCAACTCTTTATGTCATCTTATTAATGGTGAGTAGCAGAGTCTCTACATTTTTCTTGGATTACAGAGCAAAAACCTGCTTAAAAATCTTCCTATTTCTCTTCTTATGTATAAATGAAGCTGTGCATTGTACCTCATTAAAACAAACTAAGGCACCTCATTAACACTCACCAAGAAGTAGTTTTCATGTCAGAATTGTAAGTCTGTATGATTCTGACATGAAAAGTTTTACCAAAGGAAAGCTCAATTTAATTAAGGTGATACTGACAGGTTTTAGCAAAAGATTAACAATCAGAAGTTCAGAATTTTCCCTAGACTGAGGTCTGATGGAAAAGCGTGATCTTTACCACAATCTGTGCTTTTAGTTGAAAATTTCTGGCATTCTTAATTATGGGATTTGACTTTTTAAAATAGTTTTTAGTCTTATTTTCCTCCTCTTCAAGGTTAATTCGTGGACCAGCACAGATACAAATGTAACTGTGGGCAAGTTTCCCTAATTTTCACAACAAAATGAGCAGTCCTATTTTCAAAAGTGAAGTTCATGTAAAGCCCCAAGTGAGCTCAAGCAAAGGAAATTAGCTAGGAAAAAACCTCAGATAGATGTACTGTTTATAAAGCAATTTTCTCATGGCACCCTGACTGGTGCACTGGTGATCAGCACTGTTACAAATTAGGCATTTTTTTAAGAATCCAACAGGGATTTAGGAGCAAAAAAATTAAGACCCTTGTTGAAAAATCTTGCATTAGATATTCTATGTAAAAAAAAAGTAATTCTTTCTTATGATTTTTATTTTTCCTGTGGTATAAGAAATCATAAAAAACCAGGTCTCTTTTACTCCATTTTTTTTCAGATTCCCAAATAAATAGGAATACCATAGTCCAGACCTCAAAACAACCCTCTAAATCTGAGACACAGCTGCTGCTGCCTGACCTGAGACATCGCTGTTTTATGTGTTACTGTACAATTTTATATTAAATTTTCTTTTTCTACCAAGAATAGAAAAAAACCCTATGCCTCATCCAGTTTGAGTATGGTGAATAGCCATCCATTCACTTTATCTTGAATGAACTTTTTGTCCTTAAAAGGCCAAAAAGCAGGCAGCACCTAAAACTAAAGTCTACCATCGATTGTACCAGAGAATTACTGGCAATTTACAACACAGAATCACAAAATTACAGAAGGGTGATTGGAAAGGACCTCAAAGCTCACATAATTCCAGCCCTGCTGCCATGGGCAGGGACACTTCCCACTAGACCGAGTTGTTCAGAGCCCCATCCAACCTGGGCTTGAGCACTTCCAGGGATGAGGCAGCCACAGCTTCTCTGGGCAACCTGCGCCAGTGCCAGTGCCTCACCAATCTCACAGCGAAGATTTTCTTCCTAATACCCTCCTTTCTGAATGCATTCCTCCTTGTCCTATTACTCCATGACCTTTTCAAAAGTCCCCTTCAGCTCTCTTTCAGCCTCTTTTTTTACTGGAACTGGAAGCTGCTCCAAGGTCTCTCCAGAGTTTGTCTTCTCCAGGCTGAACAACCCCAGCTCTCTCAGCCTTTCCTCAGAGCAAAGATGCTCCAGCCCTCTGAGCATCTTCATGGCCTCCTCTGGATTCCCCCCAGCAGGTGCACCTTTAGGTTTCTTAGACTGTGTGTACTGCGATGACCACGATCATGCTCCCAAGGGTGCTGAGATGGTTCTCACCACGTCAGTGTTACCCAGAGTCAGAGCTTTAGACCTTGCCAAACCCATATAATGATTCCTTGCAGTAGGGGTATAGAAAAAACAGCCCCACCTTTACCTGGATATCCAAGTGGATATCGGCAGTGTGTTAAAGATAAAAAGACAGAATCTGTTCACTGACGCTTTTCCTTTATGTGGCACCTTTTTGACTCATTTCCCATCATACTAATAGCCAGACCTGAATGAAAGGTTTCATTAAATAATTAATAAAACAAAATTTAGCCTCTTTTCCTAACCTTCAAGCAAATAATGATTTTTTTTCAAATTTTTATTCAAATTTATCAAATGCATGTTGCACAGTTTTTTGGTTACTTCACAGCTGAACACAAATAGCTCCAGAGGCATATTAGGTGATCAAGTTCTGAAAGTTCACATCTACTGTAATTGTAGCTAATTAAATAGGAGTTTTAGCCTTATTTTCTGTGTGAAGGTTGAGGAACAAGCTGCACAACTTTCAGCAATTTTCCTTCTACATTTCTGAGACTGATGCATTAGTAATTTATCGAACTCTATGAGGTACAATGAAATTTTTTTTCCTAGTTTGTATTTTAGTCTTTGCTCTGAAGACTGAATCATTCAACAAGTTGTAAAATTTTGTTATTCAAATAAGTAATTTATTTTTAGTTCCTATAAAATCTAATAGCTTTCTTGCTGTTTCTGTACCACATGACTTGCACTACACTGATGCACAGCCCTTATGGCTGACACTACATTAGAAGTTTTGCTACAAATTTATAGCAAAAAATTACCTGCTCAGCTAATTGAAACAATGATTTTCAGTAAATTGACCCATAAAAATACTTCAGTTTCCTCTTTATTTGGAATCCAATATATTTTTTTAATGATTTCCTTATATTCTATCAGTTGTACTTTTACATAGTTTGACAAGTTAGCTACATATGTTAATGACACGGAAGTCAGTATTGTGAGATTTTCATAATTTTATATTAAATACATAAATAGCCCTAGTTCATGAGAATTTTTAGCTATTGTATAAAGGGGCTTTTAAGTCATCTAGCTAACCCTTCCCAGATTTGCTTCTTTTATACACAGAAAAGAACTGATATTAAGTTTGTTTCCATTATTCAGTGCCAACTGAAAAAACAAAAATATTGACCTGGTATTTAGCATTTGAAGCACTCCCAGCATTCCCAGTCCAGTGCAGAAGTTAAACGTCCTTGCTTTTCCACTGTGCAATGTAGAGAATGTGGTGGGAACAGAATAGCAAGGCAACTCAGCTGGAAAATATCTCAGATAGATGAAATATTTGTTGAGCAGTTTTCTCATGTGAATATGCCTCTGGTTGGTATATGCCAGTCACTAGTCCATGGCATTTGTTTTATCTTCTGTCTAAAGGATTTATTCTCAAGGAAAAACTGCTGTGTAAGGCATCATAACTGTGGACGCAACAAAGCAACGTTAGTTTTAAGAAGAGCTCTATCTTTCATAAGACTAACAGACAAAGAGTCAAGTTTTAATATTCTCAAAGGTCCTTTTTTTCAGATAAGAATTTTATAACAAAGGAATGTTAAGGCAGGTTCCCTTTCTTCTTCTCTATTAGACTCATACTCATTATTTCTGACCAGACATCATTTTGCATTTTTCAAAGATGCAGACATCACATATAATAGTGTTGAATTTAAAATTAATAACAACAACTGTATTATTTAAAAACATATTTTCCCCAGATGTGCTGATGTCTCAATAGAATCTTTGTGCAGAAAAGGAAATAAGGCATATATAAGTGTTTATCAGCTTTGCAGCTTACAAAACCAATGTCCTGAGTAAAGACAGCAACATATCCACTGGGTGTTATCTGATCAAAAACATTCCACATGTACAAATCAAAGCTAGGAGGAAAAAGAGCTGTATAAAGATGAGACAGATGAGAAAGCAGCCACATTAGGAAAGCTTCTCCTATTTAAATAGTCAGGCTTTAAAAAAAGACAAAATGAGAGCTAAGCGAATACCCCCTCAGGGTTCATATTCTCACAAATGGGTCTCTGAATCAGATAAAGATACATAATGATTCTGTTTTCCAGCATGATGTGGACACTTACCTCTACACAGAGCATATTTGAACTTGTGTGTGGACAAAAAAGAGAGCTAAGACTGAAAAGGCATGCAGGCAGCAATTTGATTCAATTAATATCACAATTAATGTTGCAAAATTAAATAATATTAACATTATAAAGACAAAGAGTGTTGTACACTAATGCAAAATACATGTGCCATCCTAATTTACTGCTGACCTACATTAAGTAAAAACAGCATCTGTGTGCTAGTCATCTCCTGGATGTGGCAGTAACACAATGCAAGACAGAGGGAGTCTCTCTCACATGCTGACAAAATTCCCATGGAAAAGTTGCTCAGTTACTGACACTTTCCTCTCCAAGATGCCCATTCTGGAGAGTCTTTCAGTTATCATTTAGAAGCTATTTTTGTCTCTGACCATAAAGGTTCAATAAATAGCTCTATCACTACTGAAACTGAAGAGGCTGGCTCATTTATGTATTCCCTTTGGCTTACTTTCATGCCTAAGGTGTCAATTCCTTATGAAAATTTTCCTGGGGAGCAGATACATGTAACATTACTCTCCCAACTATATTTTTGGGTTTCTGGAAGATATCAGATTAAAACATCACCACCACCCCGGCAGCATATTTAGATTGTTTGTTAACTCTTTCCACAAAATATGCATATATTTGACAGGCGCTTTTTTCCATATTAATTCCTTGAGCTTTGCATTTTACAGTTTTATATCCAACTTGCTTGTGAATGAATATATTCAATATGCTTGTGAATAATTTACAAACAAAAATTGCTATTATGTTTATAATAAAACAGAATTACTCTTACCACATGATATTTTTAATTCAGTGGGCTTAAAAAAAAATTATTATGTAAAGTACAAAACAGCATTGGTGCTGGAAACACTTGGACAGTTTAAACATTTGACTTGCCTCAATGATTTTCCAGGAGCTGTTTTTAAGTTAAAAAAAAAAGAAAATCCATTGCTGGAAAGATGAAGAGGGAAAATCAATAATTGTGAGAGTGGAAATCAGTCCTGAGTATTTCTTATTTAATTCTAAATCTTTAATTTGTGGAGCATCATTTTCCTATGTCTTTAAATGAATGATAATTATTAATCTCTTTTTGTGCTTAGAGGAGCAAAAATGTCATTAATGCAACTGAATTAAATACACTGGGAAGACCAATATGCTTGGATTGGCTACAATACTGAATGCATCCATGGTTTTACAATAGGAATTACCTATTTACTTGGAAAGGCATGAATCATAGAACCATAGGATCATGCAGGTTGGAAGAGATCTTTACGATCATCGAGTCCAGCCTTTAATCCAGCACTGCCAAGACCACTACTAACCACTGTCCCCAAGTGCCACATCTACACACCTTTTAAATCTTTCCAGGGATGGTGTCTCCTCTACTTCCCTGGGCAGCCTGAGAGAGCTGTTTTGAGAGACATCAATGATTTGAATGGGCTGCAAGGGGCCACAGCTCCTTGCCAAAGCTCAAAGTGATCTCAAACTTGTTGCCTTGTTCTTGGAAAATGGGATTTATGTGACAGTCATTACCAGCCTGCTTAAAGCAATTTCAGTGGGAAGCAGGACAAGATATCAGAGCCAGGCACTCCTTTTCAGGCTGACTTTAAATGGCATTACAAGGAGGGCAGAGTAACACTTGTAATGAAGTGTTATCAGTCTGCAGTGGAGTTGTACCCACAAAATTGTTTGTGACAAACTCCTTAGCAAAACATCATAGAATCATAGAATCATCTAGGTTGGAAAAGACCTCTAAGATCATCAAGTCCAAACATTAACCCAGCACTTTCAAGCCCATCACTGACCCGTGTTCTTAAGCACAGCTTTTTGAAGACTTTCTGGGGATAGTGCCTCCACCATGGCCCTGGGCAGCTCATGCCAGGATTTGCCCACTGTTTTGGTGAGGAAATTTTTCCTAATATCCAAACTAAACCTCCCCTGCCTCTACTTGATATTGTCTCCTCTTGATATTTCACTTGTCACTTGGGAGCAGAGACCAACTCCCATCTGGCTGCAGCCTCCTTTCAGGTAGTTGTAGAGAGTGAGAAGCTTCTCCCTGAGCTTCTTTTTCTCCAGGGTGAACACACGNGTGATCTCAAACTTGTTGCCTTGTTCTTGGAAAATGGGATTTATGTGACAGTCATTACCAGCCTGCTTAAAGCAATTTCAGTGGGAAGCAGGACAAGATATCAGAGCCAGGCACTCCTTTTCAGGCTGACTTTAAATGGCATTACAAGGAGGGCAGAGTAACACTTGTAATGAAGTGTTATCAGTCTGCAGTGGAGTTGTACCCACAAAATTGTTTGTGACAAACTCCTTAGCAAAACGTCATAGAATCATAGAATCATCCAGGTTGGAAAAGACCTCTAAGATCATCAAGTCCAAACATTAACCCAGCACTTTCAAGCCCATCACTGACCCGTGTTCTTAAGCACAGCTTTTTGAAGACTTTCTGGGGATAGTGCCTCCACCATGGCCCTGGGCAGCTCATGCCAGGATTAGCCCACTGTTTTGGTGAGGAAATTTTTCCTAATATCCAAACTAAACCTCCCCTGCCTCTACTTGATATTGTCTCCTCTTGATATTTCACTTGTCACTTGGGAGCAGAGACCAACTCCCATCTGGCTGCAGCCTCCTTTCAGGTAGTTGTAGAGAGTGAGAAGCTTCTCCCTGAGCTTCTTTTTCTCCAGGGTGAACACACGCAGCTCCCTCAGCTATTCCTCATCAGGCTTGTTCTCCAGACCCTTGCCCATCTCTGCTGCCCTTCTCTGGACTTGTTCAAGAACCTCCATGTCTTTCTTGTCATGAGGGGCCCAAGACTGAAACTAGAATTCATGTTGATGGCCTCAAAATGTTGATCTGAAAACTGTGGCAAATGGAATGGTTTGAATGCACACTGTGCAAACCAAGGTGTATCCAAAAATTGCTCAATTTGCAGCCTTCTCTTTGCAATGTAAAAACCATTTCAAAGCACAACAACTTCTGTTGTAAGTACGTTTCTATGGATAACATGAAACATCAGAGGCAGTCTAATTCAGAGTGGAGTACTGTGGACATCGGGGCAGGGATGGCAACATAGGAGTAGGACACCAAAGGTGACCTGTAAGTCCATGAGTCTATCTCCATTTTGCTGTGTAGATAGCCACCAGATGATGGCAAAGATGCTCAGCCAAACCACAATTTTCAGCTCTATATCCTAAATTACATAGGTGTCTCCTGATATATTAACTTAATGCTATGTCTCTTCCAGCTCCCTGTTTTCAGGACATTTAATTCAGGAGAAGATGAGTGTGGAATTACTCTGAAGTTTTCTATGTAGGATGGGGATGACACAGACTGTCTCTAACTCTTACTTATTTTCAGTGTTTTGAGGGTTTTTTAAGAAAAAAAAAACTTAGTAGAATTTACATATCTCAAAACATATTTGTTTTGTGTATCATTGATAAATGGCAGTGTAAGTGCAGTTAGTTATACTTATTAGATTTGATTAATTTTATTTTATTAGTATAGTATACCTACAGCACACCAGACCAGTTAAGATTTATTCTCCTGATGAAAAACAGGGAAGGGAAAGGCATCATAAGAGTGAAAAAGAGAGAAAAATTGAATGGTTGTTCCAGGGTTCAGCATTCAGTCTGTAACACGGTAACGGAAGGAAGCACCAGTTCTGGACTTTTATAGTTCTTCATAAATTATTCAGCTTTGCCTGCAGCTCATGAAGCTGAAAGTCACCAACCTGTGACCCTTTGCCCCAGACCCCCAAGGCCTAGGGGCTGCTGTTTTTTCCAAAGTTCAACTCATGACAGTTCCTCCTTCATCTTGCTCCCATCTGAAACTAGGGAGGACAGTTTTTTTCTAAATAGCACTTGAAAGACTGTGTTTTGTAAATTTAACTCTTACTTGCCTTTGTTCTCTAATACAATGTAAACCATGGGTACCTTGACACTTAAAAACAATCTGTAGAGGACTACATCATCTGAAGATATCATTAGGTTTATGATCCCTGAGCCTCTGCAGTGTAAGACCTTGTTTTCAACTGTTTATGACCCTGCCAAATACATTTGCATTCATCTTTTCTCTGTGAAGTATGTTCCATTTTATTTTCTTTGCCAGGGATGTGAGATGAGTTGTCTGTTTGCATCTGGAAATCTTAATCAGTCCAGTCACCTTTCATAAAAGAACAAAGAAAACTGTTTTAACAAATGAGAAATATGAAGGAAGTATTATAACTGGCATCCCTTGGCTCACAGAAGCAGCTATTACCTCCTCCTGCAGGTCCTCCCACAGCTGTAACCTCTGCCAACTCTTGTCTAACTTGGCTTGTAGTCAGGGCTGTGATACTCAATTGCTTTGAATCAGTGTTGATGACTGAGATAAGGCAAACAACATGAAATCCTGGGTATTAAAGATAGAAGTTCTTTTGGTATGTGCTTGCCAAATATTGCTGATGCACCTGTTTTATGTTCAGAGTGGGAAGACAGTCAAAAAGGAAGTGGCTAGCTTTGAAAGAGAAGTGGTGCTTTCAGTTTCTGAAAATAGCCCAGATACAGAACTGGGTAATACATTACTGAGTAAATGCATGTTTGAAATGCGCTTAGGAATTTTTCCTTTGTCATACACAAATAGAATATGCAATGTTTTCAAAGAATAAATTCATTTTCATGAGCCTGGAGTGCTTCCTATCTACATCTACCACTGCCAGGCCCAAAGTGCTGCTTGGTGAGAGTAGGCAAAGGTTTGCAAAAAAGCCTGTGGTGAAATCCATTGTATGACTTGCCCTTTTTCCCATGATTTTCACTGCAGTTCTCACACAGATATAATGGAGAAGACTCAAGATGCTAGTGTACACAAGCAAACATTCTCTGGCATACAGATTTTCTAAATGTGAAGGCAATTTTTCTAGGCAACGTATTAATTTTCTCAGTACTCAACAGGAACACTCGCTGAAACTGCACTGCAGGTGGGGAAATTATAACAGGTCAGAAACTCATAGGTGTTTTAGAGAGTAGAGGAAAACGTAGGTCACTGGTAAAAGCCTGCATTAGAACATGAAAGTGCAATATCCTAGGATGTTAGGGATGAGGAAAAAAGCGTTCAGCATGTTACATATCTGCTCTTCTTTGCTGGCCAAATGCAGTTAGATGGTACACAAAAGTGTCTTATATGAAGTGAACAAAGATTTTCCACACCTACTAGGGTGGTAACCCTGGAGTTATGAAAGAATAAAAAAGAATCTCTTAGAAACCACAGAACACTTGTTAGTACTTTAAAAGATTGTGCAAGCCAGGAGAAAAGGTTTTCATGTTGGCTAGCTGAAAGAGAAAATAGAACTTATTAAGAAGTATGGTATGATATTTTTTTTTTTTAACCTTTTTATTCCTTTTCAGTTTTACCATGAGAGTCCCTCTGAGACAAGCAGAATCTTTGCAACCAGTGATTTTGGTTATAGGGGTAAAAAAGAGCATGAAATCTGTGGAATTTGTACTAGAAAAGGACTCTTCATTCATTCCCACACACGTATACCTATACTCCAGTACAGAATGGAATCGCAGCATATTATCTATAGGTAAATACAGAGGTATAAGGTAAATGTCATGATTCCTCTGCCTTATACAGCAAAAAACAGTTAAAAAGACTGACTACTCTGGTGGGTGGACTGCCTGGTGCTGAGATTTCAAGTTTGCTAAGCAGGCAAGTTCCTGAGCCTGTACACAGCACATGGGAACCACATGAGGGAGGGATTGAGAAGGAGAAAGGACAAATCCCCAGAGACAGCTCTTGAATCATTAGAACTGTTGACCAAGCATACCGTTCACAGGATAATGTCAGCACCGTGGGACCAGGAGAAGGAAAGGGATGCTGGTGGTACTGCTGCTCTTCCACTGCAGCTATTGAGATCTGCTGAGAAGTGGGTCCAGAGAAGATTAACACACCAAAATTTTGAGTCTCTTGTAAAACCGTGTTTTTCCCTCTGAGTTAAAATCCTACACAATTTGATATGTTAATAAACATTAATTCCACATCTGGAATTTTAAAAGTAAGAATCTGCTTTCAAAAACACAAGCAATATCTGGACATGCTGCATGTAGAAAATTAAATAAATAGCTTTGGAGGAAAATATTCAATTTAGAACCGAGATATGTCTAATGTTTGGAGCACCAAGTTTTGTTTGGGACCATCTAGACTCCAGACTTTGCCATCTGAGGATTCCTCTAGTATTCAGGACTAGGGGCCAAATTTGAGATCAGTTTGCTTTAATGATATGGATATTTAAATGCTATTCCCTGGCTATGTTCTCAATTTCCAAAAGGTAGAGAAATACATTGTAATACTGGGGACGTCAGAAGGCATTCATCACCATGCCTTTGGGGTGTGCCTGGCAGTCTGCAGAGAAGGTACCACACACACTACCAGTTTCAATTGCCAGCTCCCAACAACTACTAAAAGGAATGAATTTACACTTTCAAAGATCTTCTGTACATAGGAGACAGCTCTCAGGCTTTAGCAAAATACCCTCTTCAGTGGAGGGTATTTTGCTAAAAACTGTTAGAGATGAAGAGAGCAAGGATGAAATTCTCTCACCTGCATCATCCTACAGACCACATTCCCCGTTTCTGATGCTGAGTGGTATCCCCAGCTTGGCCCTGAACTCTATCTGCCTGACTTATGCTGGCAAGATAACAGGTATTCCTGGAATAAAGAGAAAGAAGATGGAAACAGCTCTTAACTGTGACCTGGAATGAGGCTTGAATGTGTTTTGGTTTGTTTGGTTTTTTTTTTCTAACATGCACAAGAAGCAATGTAATTAGTAGGTGAGGTCTTTTAATGATATTTGAATTCTTCAATTCTGGGATACTTTCAAGCCTTCTGTAGTAGATGCTGAGGTGTGAGATCAAATGCAGGCTGGGGATTTGGGGATGGTAATGATCAGCAGGCAGCATCTCTGTCTGGAACCATAAGGAAATCTCACAGAGAGATAAGATTGACAATCCCTATAGATCAACCCCTTGATATCAACAAGGCAAGACTGACCCACATTATCTAAGAATCCAACTCCAAATTCCTCAGGTGTCCAATGACACAATGAGGTATGGAATGCTCAGGTTTTGACTCAAATTCACCTTTTCCCTGTAGATACCTGACTTTAAAATGTGAATTTCATCTGCATTACTACCTCAGTCCCTCACACTTTTTTTTTTGAGACAGTCATTTAAAAAAGAAAAAGCTATTTTTATAGAACTCAGAAACATTAGAAAGATGTTCAGAGAACTGATTGTTGTAGCTAAAATAGAACCAAAGTAAAATCAAATATTCTCTCATTTAACAAGCACACTGATAAAAAAATCACTTGCAAGGGTTTTTAACATAAAAGACTACAAAAGCCTAAGAAACTTGTTGTCACTTTTGAGAAATGCAGTCTTCTCTGAGCATTGAGAGACTACTGAGCACTGTATATTTTACCAACAGCCATGGCTAGCATGGCATGTTATCAGGATTAGCTGCCTTCCTTTATAAGGACAGTATAGCCAATGTGGATCATGCCAGCCTCTTCCTCTGCCATGTCTTTATTTTCCAGTGGGCTGAATTATTCACTGTCTGCCATCTGAGTTTGCACAAGTCCTTTCAAAGAAATAAAAAGGGAATCTAGTAAGACTAGTGCAGGAAGAATGAGGGACAAGATTTAGTCCGTGAGGCATGCTGGGAGGCACTTCCAGATCCTTGGGTTTTGTTGTGGTAAACAATCCCTGCCATTATACAGCAGAATAATCTTTAGTAATGATGACAGCTACTTAATAGCTACACTGAGTGCAATGAAAGATAAAGTGGAATGGAAAAATCTGAGCAAGTTTAATCCTCCCCGGACCTGTGAGTGATGGTTAGCATCGAGGTACTGCTCCAGAAAACCCCCTTGACACTGCTTGTTATTTCAACCAGGAAGATTTCTTTTACAATTACACTTCATTGATGGAGCTGGCAGGGTCAGCAGAGGTAGCATGAGAGATGAGAAACAAGCATATGTGACAACCTCCAGGAAACAATTTACATGTGCAAAGAAAAATGTTTCCAAAACTGAGAGTTGTGCGAGCTTGACAAACAGGTATGTAAGCACAGTTGTTCTGAAAGCTGGGCTGCCTCAAACAGACAGGCACCCATCAATCTAGAATAGGGGCTTCTGTGCTGATAAAGGTCAGAATTTGGGCTGGTGTGGACACTGGTGGAGGGGACAACATGGGACACTATCTTTTAAGTTGGGGTCACACCCAGTCACAAATTTTGGTCAGTCTCCGCGAAGGGAGGAATTAGTAGCTGTAGAATGCACAGGTCTTAAATCACAGTGGTGCATGTAACTGCTCCGACCCTGACACACACACAGCCTCTGGCACAATCTTCAATGCCATGGCCACTTTTCCTGAGCAGGAGTAGTGCTCAAAAAGGATTGAAGATTTAGAATGAAAAAACCTGCTTTCAAGCAGTCTAAACTCATAAATTATTATCATGTAAAAGGGCAGTAAGAGTAGGTGTTCACCTGTCAGTCTGCTTTATTGAAGACAAGAGCCTATCTCTGCTCTTCCATGCACTGACTTTAAAAAAAAAATTACATGGGGGAAAAAAAACAACAAAAAACACAACATCTTTGCTACAGAGNATATATTAAGTAGCACTCATGAGAGTTCTGCTCAGATCTGCTTTAAGACTGTGGAGTCAGTCTGCTCTCTTTTCCCTTTGTATATGCCATTGTTCAGCTCCAGAGCTTCTCTTAGATAATAGAGATGAACTGGTTAATTTTTTTAAACCCTTTCCTGACAGTATTTAAGAGATGGCAGAATGCATCTGTCTAATTTTGACATTTATCAGATAATTTAGTCAAGTTCCCTCATGTGACACAGCTTCATTCCCTCTAAAAGAACCTGCTGCAAAAGGCCACAGTATACTGTATGGCATCACTGTTCCCAGATGTTTCAAAATTAAACTGCTCAGCTTCCTTGGCCCCATGAAACCTGGAAGAGAGAAAAAAAAAAGGAATGATTCTTAACAAGCTGTACTTTCTGTGTCTGTGCTACTTATTTCATTTTTGTGCTTGATTTTTTTCTGTGTCATTTGAAAATTATTAGGCAGCTCAAATAATTGTTTCCTGGGTATATTAGCAGCACTATAATTGTCATGTGTAAAGCTAAAGTTGGTAAAGACTGCAGTCTACTCTGGAATATTCAAACTTCCCATATACAACAGCTCACAGATAAATGTTTTGAAACTTTCATTACTAGTTTCCCTAGTAGTTCTTTTCTTTGTTTCTTTGTCAGGACCCCAGATGGATTCAGTTGGACACTGTTCTTCATTACACAATGGCACTGCCTGAACTCTGGATGGAAAGGTTGTTGTCTTGCCTTTTGCAGCNAAAAAGGATTGAAGATTTAGAATGAAAAAACCTGCTTTCAAGCAGTCTAAACTCATAAATTATTATCATGTAAAAGGGCAGTAAGAGTAGGTGTTCACCTGTCAGTCTGCTTTATTGAAGACAAGAGCCTATCTCTGCTCTTCCATGCACTGACTTTAAAAAAAAAATTACATGGGGGAAAAAAAACAACAAAAAACACAACATCTTTGCTACAGAGACATTTTTAACAAGTATTCCAGAAAGAGCACCAGCTATCAAAAAGGCTGCCAGGACCAGAAGGAGCCATCAATCGAACAAGTTTACATTTCAAAGTTTTTTGAGAACAGTGAAAATGTCTTTACCCTTCTTGATGGGAAAACTACAGTGCTATAGGAAAGTATCTATTTGCTGCCTTTTACTGAAACACATTTCTCTGAAGCAGCCCTTTAACCCTGGGAATGGTGCTAGCATNGTCTGTGCTACTTATTTCATTTTTGTGCTTGATTTTTTTCTGTGTCATTTGAAAATTATTAGGCAGCTCAAATAATTGTTTCCTGGGTATATTAGCAGCACTATAATTGTCATGTGTAAAGCTAAAGTTGGTAAAGACTGCAGTCTACTCTGGAATATTCAAACTTCCCATATACAACAGCTCACAGATAAATGTTTTGAAACTTTCATTACTAGTTTCCCTAGTAGTTCTTTTCTTTGTTTCTTTGTCAGGACCCCAGATGGATTCAGTTGGACACTGTTCTTCATTACACAATGGCACTGCCTGAACTCTGGATGGAAAGGTTGTTGTCTTGCCTTTGGCCATCATTTTGCAGTCACTGCCGTACAATGGCTGTTGCATACTCTCTTCTGGGTGGGAAGGGTGCATGACAGAGCTTTACTGTTCTCTACGTGCAGAAAAGAACAGATACCATCTACAATGACATATAATTTGTATAAGCCTCAGACTGAATTATTGAAATAAATTATACTTGGTGTAATTCTTTGGGGGGGGTGGGGGGGAGGGGAAGTTATCAGTTACCATGTCAATGCCCTTTGTAAAAACCATTGGTTCTCAATGAACTAATTTTGACCCACTGGTCTGAAGTTGCTGCTGTGTGATGTACATAATTCTCTCAACACTGGTCCATTACTTCTGCTCAGGGTTGGGGGTCAAGCCTGTAGAGTAAAGTCAAAGAGAATTAGCAGCCCTATCAATAACCAGCTGCAGGACTGCAGTCCAAATGATAGATCATAAAAATCCAAGGAAAGATGAATAAAATGTGAAGGAATATGCATGTATATTCTATAGTTTGAGCAGCTGCTGTGGACTATCAACATCATCAGGAGATCTCAGTGCATTAGCATAAATTCAAATGACAAATGCACAGTGCTATTCAGAGACTCATTAATTTGCAATGGGTGCAGTGCTCATGACATATTAGTGAAAAATTCAAATGTCTTTGTAGCATTGTGAGTTTAGTTGCGGGACCTAAGTTGCTAAAATGAAAACGTGTGCAATTTTTTAGCAGTTTATTAAATTATGAAGTGTGATGACTATATCTGTGCATCTTTTTAAGCAGATGAGGTCCAGTGTGCTCCAGCACCAAATCACATGGTTTGTGTTGAAATGTCCCTGTCAGACAAATTCTGAGCCGGAGCTGAAATACTGGCTAGGTGCTGGTTGCTGCAGCATGCGGGCTGAGATCTCCCCCTTCTGGGTGAATGGCATTGCCACTGAGAAGAAAGAAAATTCAGTTCTTTCAGGGCTTCTTCTTTGTTATTCCCCTGTCTTGTCTGCCACGCTGGCCACTGGTTGTGTTTTAAGATGTTTAGAAGAGACATGAAAGCAGAAATAAAATAATGCTATATTATTATGTGTGAGCATGACAGCTTCCTCTCTCATTCCTTATGCGCAACCATAGCCTTTACATGTAGGATAACTTAGAGGCATAGTGTACGAATAGTCTTAATTGGAAGTAACTCATTTTAAGCTATGGCTTTGTTTATCTGTAAAAAATGGAGGAAGAAAACGTTTACATTTTTATATGGGGGAACAACTCATCCATAGCATTCTTTCATAACATGGAGATCAAGCTTGCAATTATAGCGTCTGACAACTGAAATACACCCCAGTGGTGTTTGTCCTCAGTGCCTTGACTCTGCCATGTGTGCAGCTCTGACACACTGCTATATCTTTCTGACCTCAATGAACACTGTGAACTCTACTGCATATTTTTGCTTCCTCTTGGACCTCTAACTATATCTTTTTCTGGCCCTGAGTTTACGTGTTTTTCTGTCCACCTGGCTGTCACATCTAGTGTGGGTTTCTTTTACCAGAAAAAACCATACTTTAAGGTAATTGCTAGTACTTTTTCTGAGGAATGAAAACCTTAGTTTTAAAGTGCAGGAGCCACAGTACCTAACTGGTAAAAAATAACTTTTATTTTCAAAAGCACTAGGGTTTAGCTGTACAACCTCTGAAAATTTTTGAAGCAACCTGATTTTTGGAGATGGGGGAGTTAGCTGCTGGTTGCATGTCCAAACCCATTAGCTGCTCTTGAACATTTGAATGTCTCTGTAATGTCTCATCTGTGCCATGTCACCTCCCATGTAGGCTATGGTATGCCACAGCTCAAAAAGAAAAAAAAAAAAACCTAAATGAAAAAAGCGCCAGAAAATAAGAGAATGTCATGTTTTTCCTATCCCTGTGAGGAGGATCACATTCCTCTGAGCCTCTTGGTGTTTTGATAATCTGAGCTATTGGAAGCACAAGAAGGGATTTTGAGAATGAGAGGCAGAGGAAGTGGCAAAGTGTGGTGCCAGCAAAGGATGTGTCTCAGTGAGCCGATGTCAGGATTCATTTGGAGCCATAGGTTTCAGCCATGGGAAATGTTAAAAATCTGGATCAATGCTCAAGACTGAACCCACAGTTATTTTAGACACAGAAGGGCAAACATTCAGCCCTCTACTCTGGTGAATTGATAAGAGGAAAGAACCAAGAACAAGTAGAGCCATGTCTTCATGGCCCCTTAGGGTGGGAGAGCATAGCAGCCACCCCCCCAACTTTCCTTCCCACTTTGCAACTGAAATTCCAGTGTTAAGCAACGGAGCAGAGCCTTAACCCATGCCTACCAAACATACCTTGTAGAGAGTCACTGTCTTGACCAGAGCTGATGGGACAGCTAAAGGTCCCTCTCTAGCAAAGAAATACTTCTTTGGCCCTCAGATGCCTCTGTCTCTCAGTCATTTCCTTTCCTCCTCTCTGCCCAGGATATGACCAGAGCCAACTGTGTGGTGCCATGGAAGATTGCCTGATCTGATTGTTGGTGCCAGCAGGACCCTAAAGTTTGGGTGGCAGCCAAATGACAGCCATGGGATCAGAGGAGCCTGGAAATTAATTAGCCACCCTTCTCCTCCCGCCGCCCACAAAAGTGCTGAGTGTTGAGTCCATTAGCTAAATGTCACCCTGAATTCTGTGGAGAGATGAAATTTTATTTTGTGAGTAACTCTCAAAAGCCCAGTTAAAGAAAACAGGGCACAGGTGGTATTCATATGAGAAATAACTTTCCTTCACTAGGAGACAGCATTGGACAATAGGCCTTGGTTTGAAATATAGCACCTATTCTCTGCAACCAATTGCACAGGTTTCCAAGTGCACTTGATATTTAGGCATCAACAGAGAGAGCATTTTGTACCTAATCAAGAAGACAGTAAAAAAACCTTCATTGCAAAAAATTTATTTCCATAGTGCAAAAGGCAGGGTTTTGTTTTGTTTCAGAAAAGACCCAATCTCTTTTTCACTTTGGGTTTTTTTGGTTCTCTTACATCACACCACCCAAGAGGCAAGCTGCTCTGGACTCTGCATTTCCAGGGGTGACACAGATTTCAGGAGCATATTCTAAGAAGAGGTACCTCACAGATGATCAGGTAGCTGTCTGTGGAAACAGGACTCCAACAGGGAGGTCCCATTTTAAAATCCGGCAAAATTATTATCAACTGCAGAAGAATCTTAGCAGAGGGAGTTTGATAAGACAAATGGAAATTTAGATTATGTCTTCATGCTGGCAGAACCAGCGAACTTCCTCCTCAAAAAAAATCTGATCACTGGAAAAACTCTGGTCTGAGTTTTCAAACCAGTGAAAATCCAGTCAGTCTGTCAGCTTCAAAAGTAAAACTTGGTCCAAAGTCGTTAGGAAAAGGAAGGTGATAATATTCTTAAGCTTACGACACTGTTTGTGTCAACATCTTTTTTTGTGCAGAACATGTTTGTATTTCAATTGACAAAGTATTTACAATGAGAAGAGATATACTCACCACCAAGGGCAATTAATTCTGGGTTATAAAGCTTGCATTTCAGAACAGGCATGAATAATTCAGTGTTAGGTTGTTTAAGTGTGTTTTGTAAAATAGAGCTGCAGCTTTTGTTTTTCTTGAAAGTTTCTGAGAAAAAAAAAAAAAGGTTATTTTTTATTTTTTTCTTTTCACCACTGGGGATATCAGTGACCTTTTGATGTCCCACATTGACCTGCATTTTTTGGTTTTTTCCCACTGAATTGAAGAGAATACAATTTAAAATGGGAGCATTAGGGAGTAAGGAGTACAGCACTATCCCTCTGTGTCACAGCATATCAAACAGGTTGTAGTGCTTCGGACTGCTTTAATCATGACCAGCATTGCTGGATTGTGAGCTTTTATGGTGCTGGTAGCAGAAGTGCACCCACATGTGCACTTCTTTGATTGCAAGTCTAACCCGACAAATGAATTTACGTGGCTGAAGGGAAGGTGTATGTGTGGTGTCTCTCCATCTCTGGTTCAGGTGCATCACATTACTGTCACACTGCTCCATGTTTAAACCTAAAAAAAAATCGTGAGTAACTGCTTGATGGCTGCCAAATTTTACCTAAATCTTTCTTTATCCAGATTGAAGAGACAGCAAAAAGGAGGAAATTTTTTTCCAGTCCTTGCAAACTAGTGGCATACTTGAACTCATGTACAAACCACTTATAGTCCCTGTTAGTGTCTGGGTTGGCAGGGCTGTGTCAGGGGAAAAACTGCAACCTTCATTATGACTCCATCACGGTTTTTCGAACTTTCATATTTGAAGTCACTCGTTGAGGAGTATTTTAAATCAAGAAACAGCAGAAAGCCTGGAACATTACAGCTGACAGGTGTAAACTGTCTCAAGTGAAGTAGTAAGGCATAAGCTCAGATAATCAACATTCATAATGCAAACCTTGATGGAGCTGAGGGGACTTGAGGGTCCCATTAAAAATGTTCTTGCACAACATGGCAGGCATGGCCATTCATACCAGTCGTGGTAAGTATTGTGTGCTGAAAAGCAAACCACCTCAAATGGATAATATGGGAAACAGCCTTGTTCTTTTTTTTCAATATGTGCCTAAAATCTCTTCAAGGGGTTAAATCTTACGGTACTTCTGCAGTAGCTGAGTTGAGCCTTCTCAGGCTAGGCCAATAACCACTGGATAGCTAGCTGGATGTAATCTCTGTATCTGTCCAGACCTCTGCAGTCAGAGAGGGAACAATATATGGTCCAGCTTAAATGCTGGATTTTCACACTTTTTGCCTAATTTCCTTTATGTAAGTAAGCTATGGCACTTCTTAGAAGGAAGGAGAGTATGTGCACATCTTCTCCACCATGACTCATACCATGTCAAGCTCACCTAAACCTTTTCCTGGGGGCTTCCTTATAGAGGTGTAAAACCCTTTTGGTTGGAAACAACCTCTAAGGTCACCAAGTCCAACCATTAACTCACCACAGCCAGGTCCACTAAACCGTGTTCCTAAGTGCCACAAGGAATAATATATGCATGCATGAGAGCACAGCCCAGGAAGGTTACAGATAAACATGGGACAGTGTTTTCAAAACAGTCTTTCATATTTCTATAATGAATAAGAGAATATGGCAGTAGTTGGGGCAAGCTCCACATCAGTTTTACACCATGGGAAAAAGACAAATGAGAAAATCAATACTGGATATTAAAATAAATTGTGTAGCTTATGCAGGCTGTCTGCAGGCTTAACGTGATTAAGGATTATGATTCAAAGGGAAAAAAAGAATGTGCACCCCAAACTAACATTTCTCTTTAGAAAAAAGTATAAAAGTACATCTTAATTGTTACCCCAATAGTACTTCTTGTAAGGTTTACTTACTGTTTTCCCTAGAGTGATAAGTCTTGAGAAAACTCTTGGTTGCTGTAGTGCATGGCAGCATAGAGCAGATTTGTTTCCTCATTAGCCTTCTGTATTTCTCCTCGTTTGTGCAGCCACATGAGAACCTCTGAGTGAAATGTCCAGACCTCGTGCATCTTAGGATTGATGGCTTAAGGAGGGGTACACCAAGTGCTGGGAGAGTGTGGGAAGGAAATAAATTGAAAATCAGCCAGCGAGAAACAGAGAAGAAGGCATTTTTACTGCACTGTGTTTACAACTTGTACTTTCTCAGATCCTAAAAAATCCACTGTTTTGCCTACATGTCTGTAAGACTATAGTTCGCCATGCATGTCATGCACAGTTATTAAGGTAATAGCTTCCTCAAGCTAATGTGTGGTGAAATTCAAGTGTAGAATTGCCTGTAAATTCCAGCAAAATGGAAGATTTAATAAAAGGTTCTGCAAATTACTAAACCTGAACAGTGAATTTGCAGCCTGCCTCTTTTTACTGCTTTTATTTCTGTATGACAGTATTTTATAGTCTGAAGGTGCATTAAAGGCCTGCAATCTAAGATTGAGCTATCATAAAAAAGGAGGATGTGTCTGTGTGTCTGTGTGTCCCGAGCCCACTTCTCGAGTCTGGAAAGCTGATGTACAGAGCAGCCAGGAAACTGCAGCAGGGGCAGTTCAAAATATTCTGGGGTACATGTGTTGGGGGATAAATAACATTTACAGGACTGTCTCCTTTTCTCTTTCTTTTGCCACCAAGGAATGGTGTTGGTTTTTGTTTCCAGACAAGGGGTGGCTGTGGAGCGGTTGTGTGCCCATGGCACTCCAGATACCCTATTAGCCCTTTGTGGGTCACAGACCATCTGCATCCATCATCAGGCACATGCCACCAGTTTCGACAGAGATACTTTCTTTCTCACACTTTTAGAATTATTTTTAATTTTAGAATAAGCCCAAGCCTTAATGACTACAAAATGCATTCAGAAAACTTAATTTGCACCTGACACATTTTCCAAAAGGGAATAAATATGTTACTTATTTAGCATGTCCAAAAACATTGAACAGGGCTTCTGTAAAGCCAGTTTGTTTTCATCTGTCTTACAGCAGCCTTTTCATCATGGTTTTGATAACTACACCATTGCCTTTGTTTTCATTATGCCTTGTCATTATATTAATTATTTTCTGTTATTCTTTACCTGGGTTTTTTGCTGTTGAGAAGCTCCTCTGTGATTTGCAGTGTGACAGCATTGTCAGAAAATCTGCATATTTGGTTTGTAATTGTCTTTTTTAATAAATATGAACTCCTAGACAATTTGTAATACTATAATTTCCAGCCTGTAAGACACATACAGTACAAAAAGCCATGTGAGAAAGAAGGCTATATTTGCAATATCTCTGGTAATAAACGTGGTACTGAACTCACATCAGAGCCAGTCTAAACATGACAGCACTTAATAATTGAACCACAAAATATAACCAGGCTGAAATTATGAAGTATTTGGGATAGTAACCATTTTTGTAGTCCTGCTACTGCCAGCTGAAATACTAGAAATAGTGGTGGAAATAGCGTAATTTGCTATTGGTTTTGACCAAAAAAAAAATCCTAAAGGTAAATATCAGGAAGGAACAGTAGCTTCAGTTTAATACAATTAGTCATGCTTATTGGTTTTCAGGCAATAAGTAATGACAAATAAGGAAGTAGAAGATGCCAAGAGCAACTAGATTACCATCCCTTCAGGCTGGGGCTAGATATTGTTTTTGTAAAGACATAAAGGCAGGACCCCACAAGAGGTAAGTCAGAAGGATAGTTTGGGTTTGAACTGTAAATATATCAGCTGTTTCACAGATGCTTCCCATACACATGGACTGACATTCCTCATTCCTGCAGATGCAGAAAGTCTTAATGCCTTCACAGAGGGATTCATCATCACAAATCATCTTTGTTTTCAGACCTGAGGAAAGAGATTTAAACTGGTGTCACCAGGATAAGAGTGGCAAAGATCCCAGTAGGTGTTTCTCTCAGAACAGTGCCCAGTCTTTCTGATCAACGAGATGATGTACTTTCTTCCACGAGATGAAGGATCATGAATGCTGCCTTTGCTCATCCACTATCGAGGATAGTTAATCTAAATAGTCTGGGGATCCTTCACAGGGGCTGCATGGCCTCTGCATGGTAGCCATGCAGCCAGGATGGAGATGTCCAGGAGATGTTGCTTGACCTCAAGGTTTGAGAATCTCTGCTGTTTCCATAGCAGAATGTGTGAGCTCCTCATCCTTGGAGACCAGAAGTGGACAGTTTTACCTTCAATCACAGATGAAAGAGACAACCTAATCTGACCCAAGTGAGTGAGGTCAAAAGGGACAAATTTTAGTTTTTAAAAGGAATTCTACTGTTACGGATAATTTTTATCTGCCTTCGCATCCCATTCTTTCTGTTTGCCATCCTCAAGTCTGCATAAAGATTGTAAAACTGTATTTCATACTCTGACACCAGCTACTCACTTAAGACAGTGCTTGTTAAACAGATGCAGAAGGTGATGAAGGTAAAGGTTATACAAAGTTTATATTTTAACTTCTTAAGGAGGCAATGCCTAAGACTGCCAGATTTTCTCAAGAAAATCCCTACTCGGTAGTTCACCAAGCCTAGTTAAGTCATTTAAGCATCTTAAATTGCATACAGACTGTGTATCAGTCTCTATTTTTTTTTTTATTTTTTTTTTTTTTTTATATTTCATTCATTTTAATTGAGATGCTTTTCTTCAGGGAAAGAAACAGATGGCTGAGAGATACAAAGCTTCCGGAGTCTCCTCTCTGTTATATAGTGGAGTGTGTAAATGTTTGGAGCCACAAAATAATGTAAAGGGATTGATTATACAAATACCTTAAACATCTCTTAAAATCTTCTGAAATTATATTAGCCACTCAATTAAAGGGAAAAAAAGATCATATTGTTCGAGAGTGCATGGTCTATTCTATTTGCAAAAAACATGTTACTCAAAAAGAGAGAATGGAAAAGGATCATTATACAAGCCTAAATCCAGGTAACAAAGCTGGACTTCTAGTTGTCTCATGAGATATAACCCAGAGATATTTGACATTTGTCCTCTAACCTTATCCCAGCTTTCACACAGTTGTCTTTTTCCCTTCAGCCAGACAGATCTAAGCTGTCAATTAATAGATAATGTAAGTTTAACTTAGATGTCATGTAATGCTGTTATCCATGTGGAAATGCATCAAATGTCCTAGTTTGCTCTAAAGGCTATGGCACTTAGGAAAAATCTTCTCCCATGGGAAGCCTAGCCTTGACAAATGCCTGAGGATTAGTCATAGTCAGCCATCTCTTTGTAATGCAAAATGACATAATCGTTGGCTTTTTCAAGTAGTATTACATTTTTATTTTCTCCAAATAAACAACCAAATTCCAGCTTTGCAAAAAGTTTATGTTGTATAAATTTGTTATTGAATAAAGTGGTCTTGCTAAATCCCAGGAACTGAAGAAATACAATGGCTGAAACACTTGCTTAAGAAATTTAATAAATTGAAGAATGTCTAAAAGCCATTGATTTCTTTCAATATTTGTCAGAATTTGTACCATATTGCTGCAGCACTAGATAATCAATAGCTTAGACCATCCTCTCCAAAGTCATCCTGACTATGCACTGAAATCACCAAACACAGGTTGATATTCCATTGCAATAGGCGAGAACTTTATTTTATTTAACCTGGAGTAAGGCACCCTTATATTAAAATATTATATTGTAAATAGGGCCAAAAATCCATTAAAATGCTTATGTTTCCTAAAACCCAAAATCTAAAACAGATGGAAAAAGTTGCCTCTAGGTATTAAAAGTTGTTGCCTTTGTCATACTGTGTATCTAAACTCCCAAGGATGATTGATTTAACGAGGTTTGCACATTAAAAATATTTTTCTTTATTACAATAGAGGAAATCATAAGAAAGATTAATGCCCTCTGTGTGGTGCCATGGAATTAAAACGTCTTTCAAATGTCTTCACTCCAGGAAGACTTCACTATGCAGGCCTGTACTTAGCAAAGATTTTCTCAGTGTAAAGAATTTATTAGTCATGGCTGAAGATGCTGGTGTGCTATAACCTAAATACCTGGAATATGCCTGTATTAAGAAAAATTAAGCACTTCAGAAGGCTTTGAAGAAGTGTTCATTTTCCAGGTTGATATAATGGATTGCATGTCAGAAACACATGAGGCTACTCAAAGGTATGACATTCAGTCTTGACATATTTTTGCATTGCAGTAGTGATATCTGACACAAAGCAGAGCAATGTGCTCAGACTGTACTGTCTTAGAGAGTTTACCTCAGAGGGAAAGGGACACAGACCAGGTTGAACATGCATGTCTTTCTTTAGGGGAAGAGTTTGACTCAGGGAGGTAATTCAAAAGAATCAGAACAGCATACTGGCTGTTTAGCTTTACACCTTCCTCAAGAAATGTATAGGTGCCATCCCATTCATTCTCTCCGGAAAAACAAAAATATTAACTCAATATTTCTGTCAAGACAAGTGCATTATATAGAAACACGCCTTTAATGCCTGTATATTGGAAAAATCACAGCTCTATTTAAGCATGAAGTCAGTGTATGAATGTATTTACAATATGAAGAATAAAAGAAATATTGAATCACAGAAGCATAGAAAACTCCAGGTTGCAAAAATCTCTGCAGTTCATAAGATCAAATCTTGCCCTGAAAGTAAGGCAATGGACTGGTTATCCAGGGCCATATCAAATCAACTTATCTATCAGATGATCTTCCAGCACTCTACTGGCTAAAATATCCAGCATTTGAGTATTCTCACTGTGAAGAATATTCTTAATATCCAGGCAGAATTCTACTTCAGGCAACTTATGCCTGCTGCCTCATGTCTTGGTACCATGCATCTCTGTGAAGTGAAGGTAACTTATTCTCCATCTCCACCCCTGAGGTCTTGGAAGGCTGCAATTAGAACTCCCTGAGCCACCTTCTTTTCAGAGTGAGCAAATCCAGTTCCTCTCATCTGTCTTCATACATCAACTTCTCCAACACTTTCATCATTGTAGTGGTTTTTGCTGGGCCTGGTGGTCCAAAGAGACCAAGACTGCTTTCCAAGGTACAGCCTAAGAAATGCCAAGTTGAGTGAGATATTCACATCCCTAATTTTCTGGTTTTACTCCAGTTGAAGGAACCAAGAGGACAGTTAACCCTCTCTTCAAAGTTGCACTTGTGCCCAGGCTGCTACACACCCTGTCAATCCCCTGCATTTCTGATGGAGACAGGGGAAGGAAGCCCTGACACAACACGTGATGTGACCATGGCCTTGGGGTTACAGTCTCCTGAGGTCTATTACAGGGTTTGGTCTTGCTCCTGCAGACCCAAACAACAGGTCAAGAGGAACCACCCTGCCATCACAAATTCAGTCCATGTTTCATCCATGGGAAAGAAAAACATAACTTTCCCAAGGATTTTATGCATGATTACAGTAAGAATGCAAGAGAGAGAGTAAATACAGCCTTGACAAAAGACAGAGAGAATGGTGGAAATATAGATTTGAGCTCAATAAATGGGGAAAATGAAATGTCAGAGGAAGATTTCAAGTGAAATAGTATTGGGAAGTGAAATATCAGAAAAACATCTTAAAAATTAGAGGTATGTTTTCAACAACAAATACAGATCTTCAGATAATACATGAAAATTGGGTGCGCTCAGCCATCGGCTACAATTACTAAAACTCATTCATTATATCTTGTTTAGCAATATGTCATGAGTTCCACCCAGGCACTTTCCCATTATCCTTCATATTCTACAAACATATAGTAAGAGACAGCACCTGTCATGACAAGCTTTAAATGCACAAGGTAAAAGATAGGAGAAAACATGGAAATGAATCACAGAGAGAGACAAGTGATTACGTTTTTTAAATAATTGAAGTGATTTGGAATTCTTTCACATTTAATAACACTACCCTTAGTGACTGGAATAAGGACAAATGGGAAACCTGTTGTAGAGGTAGATGTTTAGTAATTATGTTCTGAGTCACCATCCAGAGCCTTCAGCAAAGACCATGAACCATGAGATATACTGGCTGTGGGGCTGTGCTTTAGCATTACCACTGTGTCCTTGATATCTTTTCTTGATTCCATTTCAGACAAATTTCTTTAAACAAAGAAAACATTGGGAAAAAAGTGCACAGCTCTCAGAATGATGGGATGGATAGGCACCTGCTTTCCCATCTATTTTGTTATTTCTCACTACAAAAAATCCTTAAAATAATGGTTGCTGTTTCCAGGATCTCCATTAAAGTAGATATAACATTGTGTTCTTATAATAAAAAACGTTTTAAAGATTGCAATGAAAATAAGATATAAACCCATAATTTTTCACATTCAATTACTTTTAGCTGGTAAATGTTAATTTTAAATATGTAAAAAAAAAAACATTGAAGATTGTTGATATCAGGCAATAACATGCTTTGCAGGCAAAAATGGGGGAGAATTATGAGTTTTTGGTTGTCTTGTTTTCTGACCACCAGTGCAAAAATATCTGAAAGGCTAAAACCAGAAACTATTTTGCTTGCAGGAGTATCCAACCTTGTGGCTTTTCTACCAGGTTCCTGACAAAACCCATAAAATATGGCAAACACTGGATCATCTGCCGTGTTTACCTGGGACCATCAGGAACAACTTGTGCATCTATCCTTCCCCCTCGGTGCAAGTGAAATAAATGTACTCTGGAAAGTATGGTTGTCCAAGAAGGAGAGAAAAATTTTAGGAGAAACAGAGAATGTGGAGACAGGAGACTGGTAGCCCAGTGGAAGATGAGAGTAGGGAGGAGAGAGAAGGAGAGCACAAGGATGGGAGAAGAGTGGGGCCAAGATAGGAAGAAGATGGGGTGTTGGCTATGACTGATGTGCAGTGTGGCATCACACAGGACAGATGTGCAGAAGGAGGTGGATTTGGTCTCTGGTCTCTGTTGCAGGGGACCAACAGAGCCAGAGACCATCATTCCAGAGCTCTACAAATGTGGTAAATCAGTAGATTATCCTGGTCCAAATTTATTGTGCCATGGCCACAGAATTGATGGACTGGTTCCACAGATGGTCCTCTAATTTTAATTAAATCAAATACAAGCACACTGCTTCCAGAGTCAGCACAGTGACAACGACAGTTCTCAGCACCACCAAATTTCATGCACCCTGAGCCAGCCATGAAAACCGTCTGAGGCAGCCTGTGTAAAACCTGACTGCTGTGCTTTGGGAGACCCTTCAAATCACCATATTTGCATTATCCACCTTTCCCAGCCGTGAAGAAGGGGTCGGTGGCAATAATCCAGATAAACCAGCCTGTCACTCAAGTGCCTGACTGGAGTGGCGTGGGTGGGAGGCAGTGAAGAGCTCTAGAGCAGCCAAAGCTTTGGATTCTCATTTCTAATCACAGAAATGGGATGGGCTTTTTTTGGCATCCACCCATCTAGCAAGATGCTTGACAAACCCTATCTTGAAAACCAATTTAAGGAACATGAGCTCTTTTCCCTCAGAGACACGAATCATAATTTTGATGATACACCAAGCACTGAAGAATATTTGGCATCCATTTCTTCAAAAATGTCTCCCAGTAGGTAGAAAGAACTACTCCCTTTTCATTTCTAACACAGGTGAAAGGAAATTATGCTCATGATTCATCAGATGATTTTTCAGCTGTGCTTTCTGTACCACTGAAATGTTCTCTATTCTCCTGGACAACTTTAACCTCTCATCCAACTGGATGGACTCCTACCCTTGAAAAGCATGTATGGCTGTGAAGCCATATCATTTACCTCATTACAAAAAATGTATTCTTTTTTTATTTTCCATTGTTTAAGAAAAATCTCAAAATATCCCACAATGTGTTTTTAACCCTACATTCAGTTCATATATAATTGAGTTAAATAAAAGTTCCTAAGCTGATAGATCCCACTCTTCCTGGACATAATTTCTCAGTACCTGTAAGCTCTTCTTCCTTTACTGGTACTTCAAACCCTTGGAAAAGGATGGGATACATTCAATTTTTGTTTTTTGTTTGGGTTTATTTTTAACATGTGAGGCAGATCTTTTGTTATCTCCCACATAAAGCAAGCTTTTAATTTTTACAAAATTACACTTTTGGTAACTTCTTTCATGACTATCATATCTGCAGTACCAGTGCTCTTCTTTGTGCACTTAGTAGTCTGATAAATTCTTTTTTTCTTTCTCTATCTGCCTGTCTCACTAATTTCCTTTATTTCTCACAGCATTTTGTTCTGAATAGTAGATAGTAGTGAGATCCCTAAAAATGGTAAATTGGATCAGCAATATCAGACTATTTACAAATTTCCCTGTTTCTACCTTCTCTCTGCCTTTCTTGTGTAGATCTGTAGCAGCTGCTGTCTTGCTTTAAGAAAAGTTCTTACCAGATGATTTACTTTCAAACCAAGTCATGTTAGAACAATGCAACACTTTTTGTTGCACACCTTTCTTGTGGCCACAACAGAGAAAAGCCCTCATTGTTTTCTTTATATTTTCTCAATACATCCAGATTTTGGCACTGGTGGAACTGTGTTTTTTTCATCTTTGGGTCAGGGAAGCAGTAACTTTGCCCTTTACCACTGATTTTTTCCCATGCTTGCTTCCAAAGCCACACAAGCAGAGCACACCCAGGCATACATGTGGTACATGATAAGCAACATACAAGACATGGTCTGCTCATTTGTACTGACATTTTCAGACAGGAAAGTGCCTCTCATCCTATAATTTCCAGCCCAGGAGCCAAGAAGTTGGCTGTGATTTCAACAGGTGGTGCAATATTTGGTCCAGACCTGAAATGAATCTGCCTGAGCTGGACTTAATTGGGATACATTGAATAATGAGGACAGAGCTGCAAAGGACAGGCTACAAGTATTGTGCCATTGAATGCAGCAGGGAAGTCAAATCCCAGTAATCTTGAAAGGGAAGTGCTTGCCCACTTTGTAGCTAAATTTAACTCCCTGGCTTGAGATAGGAGAGCCGTGAGAGCTGTGCAGAGCACGACGACACCAGAACAGTAGCAGATGCCGCAGAGGGTCTCTGCTGGCCGTGGGCAGACTGGAGCAGCTGTGCTGGCTGGGAAATCTGCTCCAAGAGGTGGCTGAGCTCCTGTGCTCAGCTGCGGAGTGTGCTGTGTACTGAGAGGTCTCACCCTGTGGCACCACAAGCTGGGGAAGCACAGCTGGGCATGGGCACAGCACCGCTGCTGCCACCTTACCTGATATCATACCTGGAACCCTGCAATTGCCATGGAAGATGTCCTAGCAGCTAAAATTGCTTGAGGTGGAACCATGCAATCTAGCTGCTTACCACACTGGGAGGAGCTCCTCACCCTGAGGTCTCTGTTGATGCTGCTACTACTCAGAAACCCAAACTTCAGAAAGAATTTGAATGTTAGATTTATGTGCTGACAAATAAATCTATCTCTTCTCACAGATATACTGTTTAACTTCAGCTACTGATCCTTATCTCTTAATGACCAAACTAATAACTAAGACAGAAGCAGTGCTTCCTTCTCACCATTTCAATACCTTCAAGGTTGTAATAGCATTTTAATTCAGCATAGCTAATGTGTCACATGGAATAGATAGAAAAATTGTTCCATATGTAGCCCCAAGAAAACACTGTTGAGACAGCTGTACCCATTCTGTCTCAACATGAAATATTGTCATGTCTCAAGTAAGTCTTTTATGACAGTGATTGTATCTAGCATCCTGATAAGTGAATATTTGTGGAACTAACTCTCACATAAATCTTTGTGATAACAAATGATATTTATCTTTTTCAGCATTGTCGTATACTTGTCATTTTATCTGTGATGCATCTAACTCGAGATCAATGAATCCAACCATGACACTAAACAGCTAAATAAACCATCATACTCAGTGCATGACAAATTTCTTGTTATCTCCTGGTTGCTCCAAGTCACAAATCTGCCTTTGTGTTAAAGTTCTTGTGTTCAGAAACGTTTCTTCTGAAGATGGATTTTAAAGCCTACCAAAGCCTATACAGTTCCACCAACATTGCAATACGATGTTGATGGAAATGTATACCAAAAGTACGCCAGAGGTAGAAAGAGGACAACTCTTCAGCTTGACTGGTAAACATAGAAGGAAGACCAAACACTGGATCATCTCCTAAACTCTGAATTTTCAGTTAAGGTCACCATTCACTTTTCACCATTTTAGCTTTCCATCAAAAGAAAGTATGTTGATCAAGTCATCCAGAAAGGGACAAATCCTCTAAGTTCCTGAATTCCTATATTTATTTTCATTTTCTCCTTAAACACTTGTTCTTTACCTGGAGTATATCTGGGAGGGTTGATAGAGACACTTTTCCTGTAGCTAACTAAGTTCACATTCTCTCACCTCTCTAGCTACTTGGTTAAGTCCTAAAAAACAAAAAACTAGAAAGAAAAGGAAAATGTGGTCCAAATTTCACTGCTCTTGGCCTTGTAACAAGGCCCAGATTTTTACTGTAAAGAAGAAAAGCTGATTCCACATACAGAAATAATGCCAGGTTAGCTGAGAATTCAGCAGAAATAATAATAAGTAGTAACTTTTCCAAGGAAGCAAACTCAAACTTACCAAGCTGGTTTGGAGACATGTGTCCCTATTACTGTTGCCTGTATGATATTCCGTTAAAGGTAGATTACTGGAAAGCTCCAAGAGTAGATAACTAAATCTATTTCAAAATGTCCTGTGGTTAAGGTCAGGTTTGTAGGACAGATGCATGTAGAATAATAAAATGGTTTGGGTTGCAAGGGACCTGAAGGTCATCTAATTCCCACCCTATTGCCAGGGACAGGCACATCTTCCACTTCATCAGGTTGCTCAAAGCCCCATCCAGACTGGCCCTGAACACTTTTAGCGATGGGGCAACCACAGTTTCTCTGGACAAGCTCTGCTTCACCACCTGAACAGCAAGAATTGTTCTCCTGTAGCCCCTTCAGGCTCTGGAAGATGCCCTAAAGTCTCCCCAGAGAGTTTTGTCCTCTCTGCAAGCTGCCAGTTAGTCAGTGCTAATGCTCTCTTTCCAGCAACTGCACATCTCTTGTCTGCTTAAATCCTGCAGGCTAGGCTCCTCACTCTACTTTGTCTTCACTCTGGAGCATCCTCAAGCAGTGTAAAGACAAAATACAAAAAATTAAATTATTCAAGAACTGGGATTTAAGCATTTAAATGCAAGTTTTACTGTCTCTGAGGTCAAGTTGACTGTCCTGCTGGACTGGCATAGATTCAAGCAAATGTTTTTGCCTAATACTGGGCTTTATGCACTCTTTTTTCAGTGCCCTACACTCCTCGATTACATAAGCTACTTTTAGGCAAGTTCATCTGATACTTGTGTGCATTTCTGCCATGTCTTCTGCACAGCACCAGCTGAATCTGCATGCCAAGTGGGGCAATAGTAAGTAGGAATCTACAATAATTGCTGTGCATTTTTATTCCCATGCTATTGATCCTTTAGCAATTACTCCTAGGCCACTGGAAAACAAAGTATATATTAATGCTTCTCTATGTTAAAATAGCAGGAAATGTGTCTCAGACTTTAACATGCCATCAGGTTCATTTGAAAATAAGTAATTTGAATTTCTTATAATTAAATAAAAAAATAAGAAAAAAAGCAAAGCCTTTGGCTGCTGTTTGTGATAATCTGCACAGATTACAGAAGAATCCATCAAACTACACAATTTTCATTGAAGAGTGGCCCTGTACAGAAGCCACTGAGAAATGTTATGCAGCTTCATTATATTAATCAGAGAAATCTAGCCCTGGGATATGCAAGCAGAGGACATCATTGGTTTTTTTGTATAAGAGGACAAGGAGAAGACCAGACAGCTTCCTGTGATTTGTATGTGATCTCTACAATATGATCTTATTATGGTGTCTGAGTCCTCACAAAATTAAATACGTACTTGCAAAACACTTCTCAGCTTGGTTTTGGCCTCAGGATTTATAGAGCTCAATCCCCAAATAGTTCCTAGCTGTATAGAGGTCCCTGAAGGTTCAGACCAGAACACAGAACTGTGCTGGGATTGCTTGGCAGCAGCACAAGAGTCTGGCAAAGTTTAACCAACCTCTGCCTTGAGGGCAGACCTGACTGCTTTTAGCTGTGGTCTTAACAGGGGAGATGCAACATTTTAGGATAAGGAAGTCACTTTTTAGTAGATATTTTCAGCTTCTCCAGTGGTCATCAAAAGGGATGGGTCAGTTGCTCTGGTTAGAAGAAATAACATTCTGGAAACTCAGTGAGGTTTGACAGAATAGCTAATTTTTTATGAGTTTTTTTTGTTTTGTTTTAGCAGGTGAACTGTTATGGCTCATTTGGAAAGCAGAAATTTTAAAAGTATCTAAGAATAGTTGTTTCCAACTAGAAGCAGTCACTACTAGAAATCTCCTGAGATCTGGGTGGAAAATTTTCTGTTCAGAGATGTTCTTTTTTACTAGATCTTCATTGTCTAAGTGGTGACTGCAAAATGAGTATCTGGCCAGGGTTTGCAAAAGTGCACTGAAAGGGTCAATGGTCTCTGCAAATAGGCACCTGTACACTCAGGCACTAAATCTGCAAGCACAGGTGTAAATTTGGGCGTGGTTTCTATAGGTAGAAATGATGCTTTCCAACACCATTGATCCTCCCCATTACAGCTCTTGCCAAAAAAGGATAATGGATAACCAAGCTTCAGAAAGCCAGGAAATCCTTCTGGGTGTATCACCATGGCCTCCTGGTGAAAATCACACAAACAGATGGTGGCAAAGAAGGTGCCCTCCCTGGGAAGCTCACTGGCCTTCATAGTTATTTAAAAGGGGAAAAACACCAACTTGGTGGCTTTTTCAGACTGGTTTCAAATAAATCATGAGAATACACTCAAAATTATATTTCTTTTTCTTTTCTTTTTTTTGAGAAAAAAGCAAAATGGCTGATTTACCTCCATGTAAGAACCCGTATACAGGGTATTCTGTTGGGTCCATAGCTTNAAATAAATCTATCTCTTCTCACAGATATACTGTTTAACTTCAGCTACTGATCCTTATCTCTTAATGACCAAACTAATAACTAAGACAGAAGCAGTGCTTCCTTCTCACCATTTCAATACCTTCAAGGTTGTAATAGCATTTTAATTCAGCATAGCTAATGTGTCACATGGAATAGATAGAAAAATTGTTCCATATGTAGCCCCAAGAAAACACTGTTGAGACAGCTGTACCCATTCTGTCTCAACATGAAATATTGTCATGTCTCAAGTAAGTCTTTTATGACAGTGATTGTATCTAGCATCCTGATAAGTGAATATTTGTGGAACTAACTCTCACATAAATCTTTGTGATAACAAATGATATTTATCTTTTTCAGCATTGTCGTATACTTGTCATTTTATCTGTGATGCATCTAACTCGAGATCAATGAATCCAACCATGACACTAAACAGCTAAATAAACCATCATACTCAGTGCATGACAAATTTCTTGTTATCTCCTGGTTGCTCCAAGTCACAAATCTGCCTTTGTGTTAAAGTTTTTGTGTTCAGAAACGTTTCTTCTGAAGATGGATTTTAAAGCCTACCAAAGCCTATACAGTTCCACCAACATTGCAATACGATGTTGATGGAAATGTATACCAAAAGTACGCCAGAGGTAGAAAGAGGACAACTCTTCAGCTTGACTGGTAAACATAGAAGGAAGACCAAACACTGGATCATCTCCTAAACTCTGAATTTTCAGTTAAGGTCACCATTCACTTTTCACCATTTTAGCTTTCCATCAAAAGAAAGTATGTTGATCAAGTCATCCAGAAAGGGACAAATCCTCTAAGTTCCTGAATTCCTATATTTATTTTCATTTTCTCCTTAAACACTTGTTCTTTACCTGGAGTATATCTGGGAGGGTTGATAGAGACACTTTTCCTGTAGCTAACTAAGTTCACATTCTCTCACCTCTCTAGCTACTTGGTTAAGTCCTAAAAAACAAAAAACTAGAAAGAAAAGGAAAATGTGGTCCAAATTTCACTGCTCTTGGCCTTGTAACAAGGCCCAGATTTTTACTGTAAAGAAGAAAAGCTGATTCCACATACAGAAATAATGCCAGGTTAGCTGAGAATTCAGCAGAAATAATAATAAGTAGTAACTTTTCCAAGGAAGCAAACTCAAACTTACCAAGCTGGTTTGGAGACATGTGTCCCTATTACTGTTGCCTGTATGATGTTCCGTTAAAGGTAGATTACTGGAAAGCTCCAAGAGTAGATAACTAAATCTATTTCAAAATGTCCTGTGGTTAAGGTCAGGTTTGTAGGACAGATGCATGTAGAATAATAAAATGGTTTGGGTTGCAAGGGACCTGAAGGTCATCTAATTCCCACCCTATTGCCAGGGACAGGCACATCTTCCACTTCATCAGGTTGCTCAAAGCCCCATCCAGACTGGCCCTGAACACTTTTAGCGATGGGGCAACCACAGTTTCTCTGGACAAGCTCTGCTTCACCACCTGAACAGCAAGAATTGTTCTCCTGTAGCCCCTTCAGGCTCTGGAAGATGCCCTAAAGTCTCCCCAGAGAGTTTTGTCCTCTCTGCAAGCTGCCAGTTAGTCAGTGCTAATGCTCTCTTTCCAGCAACTGCACATCTCTTGTCTGCTTAAATCCTGCAGGCTAGGCTCCTCACTCTACTTTGTCTTCACTCTGGAGCATCCTCAAGCAGTGTAAAGACAAAATACAAAAAATTAAATTATTCAAGAACTGGGATTTAAGCATTTAAATGCAAGTTTTACTGTCTCTGAGGTCAAGTTGACTGTCCTGCTGGACTGGCATAGATTCAAGCAAATGTTTTTGCCTAATACTGGGCTTTATGCACTCTTTTTTCAGTGCCCTACACTCCTCGATTACATAAGCTACTTTTAGGCAAGTTCATCTGATACTTGTGTGCATTTCTGCCATGTCTTCTGCACAGCACCAGCTGAATCTGCATGCCAAGTGGGGCAATAGTAAGTAGGAATCTACAATAATTGCTGTGCATTTTTATTCCCATGCTATTGATCCTTTAGCAATTACTCCTAGGCCACTGGAAAACAAAGTATATATTAATGCTTCTCTATGTTAAAATAGCAGGAAATGTGTCTCAGACTTTAACATGCCATCAGGTTCATTTGAAAATAAGTAATTTGAATTTCTTATAATTAAATAAAAAAATAAGAAAAAAAGCAAAGCCTTTGGCTGCTGTTTGTGATAATCTGCACAGATTACAGAAGAATCCATCAAACTACACAATTTTCATTGAAGAGTGGCCCTGTACAGAAGCCACTGAGAAATGTTATGCAGCTTCATTATATTAATCAGAGAAATCTAGCCCTGGGATATGCAAGCAGAGGACATCATTGGTTTTTTTGTATAAGAGGACAAGGAGAAGACCAGACAGCTTCCTGTGATTTGTATGTGATCTCTACAATATGATCTTATTATGGTGTCTGAGTCCTCACAAAATTAAATACGTACTTGCAAAACACTTCTCAGCTTGGTTTTGGCCTCAGGATTTATAGAGCTCAATCCCCAAATAGTTCCTAGCTGTATAGAGGTCCCTGAAGGTTCAGACCAGAACACAGAACTGTGCTGGGATTGCTTGGCAGCAGCACAAGAGTCTGGCAAAGTTTAACCAACCTCTGCCTTGAGGGCAGACCTGACTGCTTTTAGCTGTGGTCTTAACAGGGGAGATGCAACATTTTAGGATAAGGAAGTCACTTTTTAGTAGATATTTTCAGCTTCTCCAGTGGTCATCAAAAGGGATGGGTCAGTTGCTCTGGTTAGAAGAAATAACATTCTGGAAACTCAGTGAGGTTTGACAGAATAGCTAATTTTTTATGAGTTTTTTTTGTTTTGTTTTAGCAGGTGAACTGTTATGGCTCATTTGGAAAGCAGAAATTTTAAAAGTATCTAAGAATAGTTGTTTCCAACTAGAAGCAGTCACTACTAGAAATCTCCTGAGATCTGGGTGGAAAATTTTCTGTTCAGAGATGTTCTTTTTTACTAGATCTTCATTGTCTAAGTGGTGACTGCAAAATGAGTATCTGGCCAGGGTTTGCAAAAGTGCACTGAAAGGGTCAATGGTCTCTGCAAATAGGCACCTGTACACTCAGGCACTAAATCTGCAAGCACAGGTGTAAATTTGGGCGTGGTTTCTATAGGTAGAAATGATGCTTTCCAACACCATTGATCCTCCCCATTACAGCTCTTGCCAAAAAAGGATAATGGATAACCAAGCTTCAGAAAGCCAGGAAATCCTTCTGGGTGTATCACCATGGCCTCCTGGTGAAAATCACACAAACAGATGGTGGCAAAGAAGGTGCCCTCCCTGGGAAGCTCACTGGCCTTCATAGTTATTTAAAAGGGGAAAAACACCAACTTGGTGGCTTTTTCAGACTGGTTTCAAATAAATCATGAGAATACACTCAAAATTATATTTCTTTTTCTTTTCTTTTTTTTGAGAAAAAAGCAAAATGGCTGATTTACCTCCATGTAAGAACCCGTATACAGGGTATTCTGTTGGGTCCATAGCTTAGTTTCTGTTGCCCATCAGGTATCCAAATTTAATAGTGAATGCCACTGAATAGAACAGGACTGAGCCTGTAGGAGAGATCATTGTGGAAACCACCTCCTAGATATTTTGCAGGGTTTGTTATGATACAATTATAAGAGATGACTCTGCCTGAATTAAGTTACAAACATGAACACATACAGAAGTCAATAAAATGGATTTTTTTTTAACAGTAAGTGTGAGGTAGAGACATAGAAAGTGACAGGAGGAGAGTAGGGATGCAGAAGGAGAGTGAGAGAGAGATTAAGTAGAAAGATATCACCTAAGTTACAAACATGAACACATACAGAAGTCAATAAAATGGATTTTTTTTTAACAGTAAGTGTGAGGTAGAGACATAGAAAGTGACAGGAGGAGAGTAGGGATGCAGAAGGAGAGTGAGAGAGAGATTAAGTAGAAAGATATCACCTAAGTTACAAACATGAACACATACAGAAGTCAATAAAATGGATTTTTTTTTAACAGTAAGTGTGAGGTAGAGACATAGAAAGTGACAGGAGGAGAGTAGGGATGCAGAAGGAGAGTGAGAGAGAGATTAAGTAGAAAGATATCACCTAAGTTACAAACATGAACACATACAGAAGTCAATAAAATGGATTTTTTTTTAACAGTAAGTGTGAGGTAGAGACATAGAAAGTGACAGGAGGAGAGTAGGGATGCAGAAGGAGAGTGAGAGAGAGATTAAGTAGAAAGATATCACCTAAGTTACAAACATGAACACATACAGAAGTCAATAAAATGGATTTTTTTTTAACAGTAAGTGTGAGGTAGAGACATAGAAAGTGACAGGAGGAGAGTAGGGATGCAGAAGGAGAGTGAGAGAGAGATTAAGTAGAAAGATATCACCTAAGTTACAAACATGAACACATACAGAAGTCAATAAAATGGATTTTTTTTTAACAGTAAGTGTGAGGTAGAGACATAGAAAGTGACAGGAGGAGAGTAGGGATGCAGAAGGAGAGTGAGAGAGAGATTAAGTAGAAAGATATCACCTAAGTTACAAACATGAACACATACAGAAGTCAATAAAATGGATTTTTTTTTAACAGTAAGTGTGAGGTAGAGACATAGAAAGTGACAGGAGGAGAGTAGGGATGCAGAAGGAGAGTGAGAGAGAGATTAAGTAGAAAGATATCACCTAAGTTACAAACATGAACACATACAGAAGTCAATAAAATGGATTTTTTTTTAACAGTAAGTGTGAGGTAGAGACATAGAAAGTGACAGGAGGAGAGTAGGGATGCAGAAGGAGAGTGAGAGAGAGATTAAGTAGAAAGATATCACCTAAGTTACAAACATGAACACATACAGAAGTCAATAAAATGGATTTTTTTTTAACAGTAAGTGTGAGGTAGAGACATAGAAAGAAACAGGAGGAGAGTAGGNCTGTCCTGCTGGACTGGCATAGATTCAAGCAAATGTTTTTGCCTAATACTGGGCTTTATGCACTCTTTTTTCAGTGCCCTACACTCCTCGATTACATAAGCTACTTTTAGGCAAGTTCATCTGATACTTGTGTGCATTTCTGCCATGTCTTCTGCACAGCACCAGCTGAATCTGCATGCCAAGTGGGGCAATAGTAAGTAGGAATCTACAATAATTGCTGTGCATTTTTATTCCCATGCTATTGATCCTTTAGCAATTACTCCTAGGCCACTGGAAAACAAAGTATATATTAATGCTTCTCTATGTTAAAATAGCAGGAAATGTGTCTCAGACTTTAACATGCCATCAGGTTCATTTGAAAATAAGTAATTTGAATTTCTTATAATTAAATAAAAAAATAAGAAAAAAAGCAAAGCCTTTGGCTGCTGTTTGTGATAATCTGCACAGATTACAGAAGAATCCATCAAACTACACAATTTTCATTGAAGAGTGGCCCTGTACAGAAGCCACTGAGAAATGTTATGCAGCTTCATTATATTAATCAGAGAAATCTAGCCCTGGGATATGCAAGCAGAGGACATCATTGGTTTTTTTGTATAAGAGGACAAGGAGAAGACCAGACAGCTTCCTGTGATTTGTATGTGATCTCTACAATATGATCTTATTATGGTGTCTGAGTCCTCACAAAATTAAATACGTACTTGCAAAACACTTCTCAGCTTGGTTTTGGCCTCAGGATTTATAGAGCTCAATCCCCAAATAGTTCCTAGCTGTATAGAGGTCCCTGAAGGTTCAGACCAGAACACAGAACTGTGCTGGGATTGCTTGGCAGCAGCACAAGAGTCTGGCAAAGTTTAACCAACCTCTGCCTTGAGGGCAGACCTGACTGCTTTTAGCTGTGGTCTTAACAGGGGAGATGCAACATTTTAGGATAAGGAAGTCACTTTTTAGTAGATATTTTCAGCTTCTCCAGTGGTCATCAAAAGGGATGGGTCAGTTGCTCTGGTTAGAAGAAATAACATTCTGGAAACTCAGTGAGGTTTGACAGAATAGCTAATTTTTTATGAGTTTTTTTTGTTTTGTTTTAGCAGGTGAACTGTTATGGCTCATTTGGAAAGCAGAAATTTTAAAAGTATCTAAGAATAGTTGTTTCCAACTAGAAGCAGTCACTACTAGAAATCTCCTGAGATCTGGGTGGAAAATTTTCTGTTCAGAGATGTTCTTTTTTACTAGATCTTCATTGTCTAAGTGGTGACTGCAAAATGAGTATCTGGCCAGGGTTTGCAAAAGTGCACTGAAAGGGTCAATGGTCTCTGCAAATAGGCACCTGTACACTCAGGCACTAAATCTGCAAGCACAGGTGTAAATTTGGGCGTGGTTTCTATAGGTAGAAATGATGCTTTCCAACACCATTGATCCTCCCCATTACAGCTCTTGCCAAAAAAGGATAATGGATAACCAAGCTTCAGAAAGCCAGGAAATCCTTCTGGGTGTATCACCATGGCCTCCTGGTGAAAATCACACAAACAGATGGTGGCAAAGAAGGTGCCCTCCCTGGGAAGCTCACTGGCCTTCATAGTTATTTAAAAGGGGAAAAACACCAACTTGGTGGCTTTTTCAGACTGGTTTCAAATAAATCATGAGAATACACTCAAAATTATATTTCTTTTTCTTTTCTTTTTTTTGAGAAAAAAGCAAAATGGCTGATTTACCTCCATGTAAGAACCCGTATACAGGGTATTCTGTTGGGTCCATAGCTTAGTTTCTGTTGCCCATCAGGTATCCAAATTTAATAGTGAATGCCACTGAATAGAACAGGACTGAGCCTGTAGGAGAGATCATTGTGGAAACCACCTCCTAGATATTTTGCAGGGTTTGTTATGATACAATTATAAGAGATGACTCTGCCTGAATTAAGTTACAAACATGAACACATACAGAAGTCAATAAAATGGATTTTTTTTTAACAGTAAGTGTGAGGTAGAGACATAGAAAGAAACAGGAGGAGAGGAGGGATGCAGAAGGAGAGTGAGAGAGAGATGTGAGGTAGAGACATAGAAAGAAACAGGAGGAGAGGAGGGATGCAGAAGGAGAGTGAGAGAGAGCTTACGTAGAAAGATATCACCACCTGTGGATTCTCATAGCATCCCACTGGTCCTTCTTCACCCTCCTTAGTCTTCAGTGGTGGGGGGCCCAGAGCAGTTCTTCTGGAGAAACCAGAAGTCAATAAAAGGGATTTTTTTTTAACAGTAAGTGGGAGGTAGAGACATAGAAAGAAACAGGAGGAGAGGAGGGATGCAGAAGGAGAGTGAGAGAGAGCTTACGTAGAAAGATATCACCACCTGTGGATTCTCATAGCATCCCACTGGTCCTTCTTCACCCTCCTTAGTCTTCAGTGGTGGGGGGCCCAGAGCAGTTCTTCTGGAGAAACCAGAAGTCAATAAAAGGGATTTTTTTTTAACAGTAAGTGGGAGGTAGAGACATAGAAAGAAACAGGAGGAGAGGAGGGATGCAGAAGGAGAGTGAGAGAGAGCTTACGTAGAAAGATATCACCACCTGTGGATTCTCATAGCATCCCACTGGTCCTTCTTCACCCTCCTTAGTCTTCAGTGGTGGGGGGCCCAGAGCAGTTCTTCTGGAGAAACCAGAAGTCAATAAAAGGGATTTTTTTTTAACAGTAAGTGGGAGGTAGAGACATAGAAAGAAACAGGAGGAGAGGAGGGATGCAGAAGGAGAGTGAGAGAGAGCTTACGTAGAAAGATATCACCACCTGTGGATTCTCATAGCATCCCACTGGTCCTTCTTCACCCTCCTTAGTCTTCAGTGGTGGGGGGCCCAGAGCAGTTCTTCTGGAGAAACCAGAAGTCAATAAAAGGGATTTTTTTTTAACAGTAAGTGGGAGGTAGAGACATAGAAAGAAACAGGAGGAGAGGAGGGATGCAGAAGGAGAGTGAGAGAGAGCTTACGTAGAAAGATATCACCACCTGTGGATTCTCATAGCATCCCACTGGTCCTTCTTCACCCTCCTTAGTCTTCAGTGGTGGGGGGCCCAGAGCAGTTCTTCTGGAGAAACCAGAAGTCAATAAAAGGGATTTTTTTTTAACAGTAAGTGGGAGGTAGAGACATAGAAAGAAACAGGAGGAGAGGAGGGATGCAGAAGGAGAGTGAGAGAGAGCTTACGTAGAAAGATATCACCACCTGTGGATTCTCATAGCATCCCACTGGTCCTTCTTCACCCTCCTTAGTCTTCAGTGGTGGGGGTCCCAGAGCAGTTCTTCTGGAGAAACCACTATTATACAGCCCAAGTCCTGGGTATCCATGGGGTGAAAATGCCATTCCCACAGCTTGGGCTGGCACGTGGGTAAGCAGTTGCTTCCTTTCTCACAGTTTGCCACCATGTGAATTTTTGTCCTGAAGGGTCTTATTTTAGTTCCCACAGTCTGTACAGCAAAATTTTGTCCAGTGTGCTGATTTCAAATCTTCACCTTCCTTAGACCTGGAATTGAAGCCTTCCTGTTTTGCCATCTGTGCTTTTCTCAAGTTCCTGTTGTGGTGGCTTATCCAATGGGAACTTCTTTCTTTAACAGCGTTATGAGATATGTAGCTGCATTTTTTAAGTCCTCACAGAGCTCACCTGTGCTTTCCAGGCCGGCAGCGCTGACAAAGCTGGTATAATTTGGGGAAGGTTTTTCCATTCTCAGTTTGCCCAGCTATTCTTTGCGAGCAGGGAGAACATTTAAATTTTTTTTAATGTTTCCAGTATAAAGCCATAGCTACTCCTAGGCAACCAATGTACCCAGTCACCAACAAAACAGAAGGAAAGCTGGCAATTCCCTTCTCTCAACCCTTTGACTGCAATGACATTTAGGAAAACATCGACACCTGGGTTTAATACCTCAGTTATTCACATTAAGAAACATAATTTAATTCTGTTTTGGTTCTCTTTTTTTTTTTTTTTAATCCAAATAAATTGTAGAACATTTTTTTACTAAAACATTTCCCCTTTTTCGGTAAGGGAAAAAAAATGGGAAAAAAAAAAAAACAAAAAAAAAATAAATTTATTTTTTTTTTGTTTTTTTTTTTTTTTAATCCAAATGAATTGTAGAACATCTTATTACTAAAACATTTCACCTTTTTCTGTAAGGGAAAAAAAATGGGAAAAAAAAAAAAGCAGGGTCCTTCTCCTACCTTCTTTTTTGGAAGCCAAGAGACAGGGTGAGCCAAGGAAACTGGTACATGTCTGAAAAATATTTTAAGGCTAGAGGAACAGTCAGCTAGTAGTGCAACTGGCATTAATATAGTCACTAATACAACAATAATTTATAGAAAAATCACAGGTTGTTTAATCCTCCAAAAACTTCCTTTGAAAGGAAGGCAAAGTCTGCTTAGTGAAAGCTTCCACTCTTTGCAAGGGTGGATACCTCAGGGCAGGGTTCAAACAATTTTGTTCACAGGTTTTTTTTGTTGGCTTATTTTTTTGTGATGGTGTTTACTCAATATATAATTTTATAATGATGTAACTTACATCTCTGTAAATTATATTCCATGTGTCAGAATCAATGCTTCTAAAATATTCTCGAAAGGCACTAAATATATTTCATACATTCCTTGCTAACTCTATGTTATAAAATAATTGATACACAGCCCACAAAACATCTAAAAATACTCTCTCTGCTTAAAAGATGCCTGCAATTTCTTCTGCTATGCATAGCTGCAGACCACAGAAACCAATCTGAAAATCCAGTGACGGCAACATTCAGGAAGCTGCAGAGAGAGAAAACAACTTTTCACAACCTGAGTATTTGCTTTGTTTTACATTGAATGGTCAGTATGTTCACACAGCTCAGTGACAGAATAAGTTTCCAGTACGTCTTTTCCTAATGGAAAATATTTTTCCACAGTTCTTGCATTTATCAGACTCCTTACAGTTAATATTTTATAAATGTAAATAAAATAGGAGATACAATTTTATATATATTGCTGTTGTGTATGCTTGTTTATTTCAAGCTATTACAATCATTCCAGGAATACTAATACTATTTCTAAAATGAACAGACCTCCATCATTTATTTTGAGTATTCCAACCACATGGTTGGTTTTCTTTCCTTTTATTCTTTTTTTTCCTTCCTTACAGTAGTAAAAATTGGTGGTATATCCTTAATAATCCCCAAATATCAGTGAGGAGGCCCATAGAAAACCAATTCATGAAGGCTTAAACCACATCAAGATTAATTCTTTTCAGCAGTGGACTCTCTCTGTGATCTCAGATTTATTACCGCCGCAGCGACTTTCAGCCAAAAAACAAAGGGCAAAAAAAAATAGATGAGAAGCCTCTAAATTTACTCCAGATGCTCACCTACATTTTTAGATGTAGGAAAGGGACAGGGGGAGCATTTCAGAGGTTCACAGGGAACACGATCGCATGGAGGTACGGTGGGGAGCATCTCCTGACAGCAGCATGGTGACAGCTTGTCCCTGTTGGAGCAGGAGGTGGGGAAGGAGCCAACAGATTGAAATACACAAGGATGCAACTCCTCCAGTGCCTACAGAAACCAAAAACCATCCACCCAAAATGCCATCACAGGGTTGTTGGTCTGCTGTAGAAAAGGCTGACACTGCTGGGGTGGAGAGCCTGGGGCCAAGCCTGGAAAGGTGGGAAGGGAGGAAGGACCACCACACACCACACAAGGCACATTCCTTCACAGGGAGCAGGTGGAAAGAATAATTTCAGGAATGACCTGGACTTTCAACATCATCAAATGCAATAATGGCTAGATAGAAAATTCGGTTCTTTGGGGAACATTTACCCTATGTGTAGACATCATTACTGTGGCTCTGGGGGCACCAACACAGCAGTGAATTTCAGTAGAGAAACTGGCACTTCCCTACTGATCATGTCCTCATCTTATGTGCCAGGGATTTTGTTTTGATTATGTTTACTCCCAAAGAGGCATTTGCTCCCTACTGTCTGTAGGGCACTCAAAGTCCACCTTTGAAGCCAATGACACTCTGCCTGTGACAGAAGCAGCACAGAGTGACCTTGTGGGTGAAAATCATGAGCCCACTGACATTTGCAGTGCTGGCCTTTGATACAACTTCACTAAACCAAGCATGGGGACAGCCACAGACAGCACAGAATACAGCCTTCTGTGTTAAACCCTCCCAAACCACCACTGATATGAGTAGATTTATGACTTCATAGACAGGCCTTTGCTCCCTGGAAAAAAACCCAAAAGCCTATTTGAAACTTGGGGAGGGAGGGGAAAAAAAAGAAGAAACCTTTTGAAAAAAATTTTGCCTTCCAGTGATAGTTTTCTGAACCCTGTGAACAGATTGCTGAGATTAACTGCTCTCTTCTTAAAGGGATTTAAGGTTCCTCACAAAGCCACACTCTTTTTTCTTATTGTGAGAAATGACTCAGTTTGGGGGTTGTGTCCAAGAATGATACCCACATGAACAGACAGGAAGTCGATGGTGTAATTTAGGCGGCCAGCTGTCTATAGCATGCTGTAATTAGCTAGTGCATGAAGGTGCCCAAGGTATCTAAAATAACGTGGAGAAACATTTCTGTTTGACATTCTGGCATTTTGTTTGCTGGAAAATAAGTGTTTTTAAAAAACCCAGGATCTTTCAAAAAGTAGATCTGCTGTGTAATTGAGAGTGAAAACTACAAATTAACAGGAAGGGGAAACCCCCCACTCCAACTTCAAGTAAATGGATAAACTCCTGCATTTAAGACCTGATTAAATATTTAAGGTCACACTGAACAAAAGCACAAGAAACATCGCAGGACAAGATGTAGAAAAATCTTGATGCAAATTGACAGGCATGAGCATTTCTCCAGATAGGCTTTGATATCAATTATTTTGAGAAAACTATTTTGCAAGCCCATTTCATGTGATGATGTGCATTTTGTTTAGACAACCAGGGTTAAGAGAAGACTGCTAAATATACTCACTTGGAAAAGGGGTGCCAAACCCAGAGGAAGGAACCTTCACCTGGAGGTACTGGATGCACAGACCACGGAAGAGTAATGAATGAGCACAGAACAGGGAAGGAAGGGGAATAAGGAAACCCAGTAGAACTTCTCATCACAAGACCTTTTATAATTTTTTTTCTTTCCCGTGGAAGACCCCTAGATGAGTTAAGATCCAAAGAAAACAGGGTTTTCCTTAAGCCTTTGCATTTCTGATGCATCGAGCTCCCTACCAACTGGAAGCATGAAACAACACTATATCCCATCATTTCTTATTTCAGTTTTGTGGTCAGATGACTCCTCGGCTGGCCTAACTGACTGCTAACACATACCCTGACCTGGTCCCAGGTGAGATAGCTTTCCCATGAAAGCACTTACAGGGCAAAGAGTCTCAGGCAGATAAGGGGAGGGCCTTAAGAAGCAATGACCACTAGCATCTGGTTGAAACATCTGCACTTCTTTCTTCACTGCATGCAGCTGTTCAATTTTTTTTTTTTTTTAATGAGAAACATCCAGAACAGTATATCTGAACTGTTTGGAATAAGCAGTATTCCTATAGTATCTCTTTGAGTCCAGTGTCACTCTTTCATGTCCTTCAGTATGAATATAACCATGGCATCACCGCTGCTGTCTCAGAGGTGGATGTTATCAGGAACAGCCAGAGAATCACAGAACCATAGAATGATTTGGGTTGGAAGGGACCTTAAAGATATAATTTCAACCCCCCTGCCACAGGCAGACAGAAGGTCACTGGAAGTAAATATAACCCCAACAACATGGCAGTCAAACTTGTGAAATCTCAGTGGAAACCATCAAAGGCAAGAGCAAAGCAACAATATGAACAAACCAACAGTTGAAATCTGAGAAATTTCTAAAATTCTCCCCTTCCCAAAACTTCCAAAACTCCCATTTTGATATTAGCTGCTTTTGAGCTGTAGATACCTTAAGCTTCCAAAGAAATTGTTTACACTGCCAAACTGAGATATTTTAATTTTAAAAAAATTGTCAAATTGATTCAGTCTAGCAATGTCAAAACTTTCTGTCAAAAATATTACCTAATTAAAGTGAAACTGAAAAGCAGTTTCACTTTATTTTTTTTTCAAAATTTATTTTCAGAAAATGGTTGTGTTGTAAAAGCACTGATTTAGACACCTTCTAAACTTGTCTTAAGGAAAAAATAATCAGAAAATCTTCAGTGACTTCTATTCAGAACCACAGCAAGTGCAAAACTGCAAATCTTACGATGCCAAACAGATTCCCATTGATTATAGTTTAGAATATTTAGCTTCTGCAGCTCCTTCTCTCATGACAACGTTTTAACTAGTCTTTCCAGCTTTTAACTCTTTATCCCTCTTTGTAATATTGCAGGTCAACGACCATGTTTATCTTCAGCATGTTTCCTATTGGCCTTCTCTCATTCTTCATGATTTGACCAAGATTATCAGATCGATATTCACAGGCAGGGCTGACTAATCCCAATGGATTTTTTATTTATATATGAATATATATACACAAATACATATATCTATATATACAACCAACAAAAAAGATATACAACTATGTGCGTATATACATGAAAAAATATATATGATGAGTATACATAACAATTCACTATATATATAATGTAATATATACACATACATCTTGTTCAGAAGGTATAATGAATGATACACAGAGAACTGAAAGGTCTAATATAAGGGCCATGTATCACACAACATAAGTGGCCTCAGAATACTATATATAATAAAATTAAAATAGAAACTTGTGATGGGATCCAAAGACTGGAGAAAGACCAAATAAACTTTTTCCATCGTTTCAGGTTCCTACCAACATTTCACAGAATAGCAGAATAGCCTGAGTTGGAAAGGACCCACAGGGTCATCATCAAGTCCAACTCCTGGGCCTGCACATCACCATCCCAAGGGTCACACCACGTGCCTGAGAGGATTGTCCAAACACTTGAACTCTGTCAGGCTTGGTGCTGTGGCCCCTTCCCTGGGGAGCCTGTTCCGCTGCCCTCTGGGTGAAGAACCTTTTTATAATATCCTCCCATGACCTGAACC
>VZTH01004818.1:126576-171253 GCA_013397815.1 Aleadryas rufinucha | reverse complement strand
TTTTTTTTTTTTTTTAATGAGAAACATCCAGAACAGTATATCTGAACTGTTTGGAATAAGCAGTATTCCTATAGTATCTCTTTGAGTCCAGTGTCACTCTTTCATGTCCTTCAGTATGAATATAACCATGGCATCACCGCTGCTGTCTCAGAGGTGGATGTTATCAGGAACAGCCAGAGAATCACAGAACCATAGAATGATTTGGGTTGGAAGGGACCTTAAAGATATAATTTCAACCCCCCTGCCACAGGCAGACAGAAGGTCACTGGAAGTAAATATAACCCCAACAACATGGCAGTCAAACTTGTGAAATCTCAGTGGAAACCATCAAAGGCAAGAGCAAAGCAACAATATGAACAAACCAACAGTTGAAATCTGAGAAATTTCTAAAATTCTCCCCTTCCCAAAACTTCCAAAACTCCCATTTTGATATTAGCTGCTTTTGAGCTGTAGATACCTTAAGCTTCCAAAGAAATTGTTTACACTGCCAAACTGAGATATTTTAATTTTAAAAAAATTGTCAAATTGATTCAGTCTAGCAATGTCAAAACTTTCTGTCAAAAATATTACCTAATTAAAGTGAAACTGAAAAGCAGTTTCACTTTATTTTTTTTTCAAAATTTATTTTCAGAAAATGGTTGTGTTGTAAAAGCACTGATTTAGACACCTTCTAAACTTGTCTTAAGGAAAAAATAATCAGAAAATCTTCAGTGACTTCTATTCAGAACCACAGCAAGTGCAAAACTGCAAATCTTACGATGCCAAACAGATTCCCATTGATTATAGTTTAGAATATTTAGCTTCTGCAGCTCCTTCTCTCATGACAACGTTTTAACTAGTCTTTCCAGCTTTTAACTCTTTATCCCTCTTTGTAATATTGCAGGTCAACGACCATGTTTATCTTCAGCATGTTTCCTATTGGCCTTCTCTCATTCTTCATGATTTGACCAAGATTATCAGATCGATATTCACAGGCAGGGCTGACTAATCCCAATGGATTTTTTATTTATATATGAATATATATACACAAATACATATATCTATATATACAACCAACAAAAAAGATATACAACTATGTGCGTATATACATGAAAAAATATATATGATGAGTATACATAACAATTCACTATATATATAATGTAATATATACACATACATCTTGTTCAGAAGGTATAATGAATGATACACAGAGAACTGAAAGGTCTAATATAAGGGCCATGTATCACACAACATAAGTGGCCTCAGAATACTATATATAATAAAATTAAAATAGAAACTTGTGATGGGATCCAAAGACTGGAGAAAGACCAAATAAACTTTTTCCATCGTTTCAGGTTCCTACCAACATTTCACAGAATAGCAGAATAGCCTGAGTTGGAAAGGACCCACAGGGTCATCATCAAGTCCAACTCCTGGGCCTGCACATCACCATCCCAAGGGTCACACCACGTGCCTGAGAGGATTGTCCAAACACTTGAACTCTGTCAGGCTTGGTGCTGTGGCCCCTTCCCTGGGGAGCCTGTTCCGCTGCCCTCTGGGTGAAGAACCTTTTTATAATATCCTCCCATGACCTGAACCTCCCCTGACACAACTTCAGGCCATTTACTCGAGTCCTCTCACTGGGCACCACAGAGAAGAGATCAGAGCCTGCCCCTCCTCTTCCCCTCATGAGGAAGTTGTAGACCGCACTAAAGTATTCCAAGCAAACCACGACACAACAAAATTAAGTGCTTTGTTATGCGATAATGTGTCAAGAATTCCTGTTTTATTAACTACTTGATTAGCTGCTTACACAATCTGGTGAATATTATGTGTTGTCTGGTAGTTAACATTGGGTAAATTAAAGAATCTGAAATATTCATTCTGGGGATTTTTTTCCTGCAAAAAAAGAACAAGAGAAGACTAACTGAAGTGCCAGAGGTGACACATCTACTAAAGATTACATTCAAACAACACATGTTGAGAGACAAAAGCCAAAAAAACCTTAAATTAAGGTTGCAATATCTGTGCTGACACACAAGTTGCTATCCTTAAAAAAACTGAAAATAAAATTAATGAGGGCAGCAAGAGATGGGGAAATGACCTGAGAAGTTTTGTTAGAAAATCAGCCCAGATTTTTAAATTTAATTCTAAATGTCCTAATTTATGTCAACTTAAATATTATATGCTCTATATTCATAAAAATACTAACTTTTACTTCCTACAGCAGTAGTAAGTCACTCTATTAATCCACAGTAGACATTTCAGTTACATCACAGCTGCGATGCACATGGCACAGTGCACCATAATCTGCTTTCCTACGTGCTCTTCAGTGGCACGACAATGGGACAAACACAGTCACTTTGCTTTAGCTTCACATGCTGATTCAGTGATAGAATAAAGTACTTCACAGATTAGCTTAGCCTGCAGCACTTAGGGGTCAGGATTTATTGTAATGTAAATCACAAAGCAATTTTATCTTGACAGAGATTACATACTGTTATAATATTTCTTGCTGAATCTAGTGATGCGTTTGCTTTTTCTTTGCAACTGCTGTGTAAAATTGGACTTTAGCCCAGAAAAGAAAAAAGGATGGCAGCCTGTTTGGTTTTTCAGCAACAACTTAATTTCTGTTCAAATATTGCAGCATTCTGAAAGAAAGGTATTAAAAAAATCCTAAAAAAAAACCCAAAAGCAACAAAACAAAAAATCATCACCAAAACCCTTCTAATACAAGCAAACCTTGCAGGATGGAAAAGTGGCTTGTGTAGATGTCCAGCAGGACATTCTTGGAGTTATACTTAACTCCTGTTAGCTGAAACCAAATGATCTCATTACAGAATGCTGAAGCAGCATCCTGTCATGTCTTTCAAAATGCATTTTAAAAAAACCCCTGACATTTATGTCCTAATTAAGATTGCAATGGTAGTGAGCCAGTGCTCTGGAATCTGCTCCACTCACAGGTGAGCTGCCTGGGGTTATTCGGTGCCAGGACTGCAGGGCACTGTCCCCTTCACAAGGGCTGAATAAGCTCTTTTGTACCATGTTTACAGACAACAAAAGTTCTGTGTACTTGTGCATTACAGCCACAGCATTACCAAACACAGCAATTTGAACTCAGAGTGGCATCAAGAGTCACAGAGGGGCTCTCCATGTCCCATGAAGATACTTGACAGCAAAGACTTCAGGGTTGCCTCAGGTATTAAGCACACGCATTCCTCCCATTTACCCAGACCTACATGTTCCCAGGAATGGGACTGTGATAGTGCAAATTCATCTAAAAAGCGCCTTGCAGGATGAGCAGAGCTGATAGCACTGGAAGGCTGCATGGAAAAGGAGGTGCTACTGTTGAATGACTCCTTTAGCAGAGTCTAGCCTTAGGTCAGCAACAAGACGGGTTAAGTACCTCATTCATTTGAAAGTCTTACTGTTTTCCCAGTCTTTTTTCCAATGTTTAGTCGTTTGGGGACAAACTAGGCATTTCAGTGAACTCCCTTTTGTGTGGAAAACAGAAGGGAGGAAGACAGGAAAACACAATACAGGGTGGAGAGACTTGGAGACAAGGCAGCAGTATTTTTATAGTCCTCACCACCACAACCCTGGATTGATGTGGTGACTTGATAAGACGTTGAATTATGCAACCATTCCCACTGATGCACTATTGCATTCATTTTGGGCCCTTGAATGTAGATAGACTTGCTGACCTCAGACTGAGCTTTTAGATAGGATAAACAAGCTGCTGTGTCAGTGTACATATCAAGTCTGGAATTTGAAAAGTCATTAAGACAATAAACATGATGCTAAGTTTACAGACTCACTTTTTCAAGCAAAATCACACTTTAGTCTACATTAAGAAAGCTCTCTTTTCAGTCAAAAATGCGGAGCTGTATATAAACATACAGTTGTACAACTGCTGTGCATATTTTGTATTTAGATTAAATGGCAAATTAGTAGGTCCTGGTAGATTTTCTGGATTCCTTTCACTGAATTCCCACCATTTACATTTGTTTATCTTTTCTAAGTTAGGATTTTAAAATGCAATTATAGCAAACTATGCAAATCTATCACGCACTTCTAGATCAAGGTCTCAGGAAGGATGCCAATTAGAATTCAAAAAATTTGTTTCTAATGAGCAGAAAAAACAGGTGCTCATGGGGGAAAAAAACCGACTTTCACCTAATTCTACAGTTTATTAAACTTTGTAGTTATTTCAAACAGCAGTTAACATTATGGCAATTTAAAAGAGGGATACTGTAGTCATATTACTATGTGTCTCAGAATATGAAACAAGAACAGGAATCTGTCAGACACAAGAAACAGTTTACCAAAAAAAATAGAAGAATTAGTAATTATATTCTCATTTGCATTAGTTTGTTTGGGTTTTTTTAATTGTACACTCTGGTCTTAGTAAATAGTGCTGTTGACCTTGCTAGTTTGGATTTCGGGTGTATTGTTTATTTACACAGAGATTTTGTAAGCTATGCTAACAAACAAACAAATAAATAAATAATGAAATGAATCTTCCACATGAGTTTGAGAGCACTCTTCTGGCACCAACTCACTTCTAGTCAAAGAGAATGCATTTTAATCAATTTCAGAACACACAAGTTTCTTTCAGTCCCTCCTCAGTTTATTAATTTTAGTATCATTACCCTTCCATGTAAATACTTCTTTCCAAAGCTGAAGAGAAAAACAGACTCAGAAGCAGCCACCAGGTTCTTGGGTTTTTTTAAGCACACAGTTTACCGGCTGCAATCAAATTAGATTAGCAGCACATTTAGGCTATTTTGATTTTTAGATCTGCTAAAGAAAATAAAAAGTAATCTTTTGATGACCACAAATGAAATCTGATATAAATACCTACCCATTACAGATTTGAGGTGGTCATTTAGCAATCAGAAACAACAAGAAATTAAATGATACGAGCCTGTGCTAAATTACAAGGTCATAACTATTATTATAATTGAGGCATTATAGCTCATTTATTCTATGTCATATTCTTATTGATTGCAGATCTTCATAGCAGCTTAAAACCAGTAATTTCTTACTAGATTACATATATTGTCCTTTTTTTTTTTTTTAAGAACAGAATCTGAATTAACACATTTCTTTGCATTGATGGCACAGGCATTGAAGCCTGTGTTCTAACCAAGACCAGCCTGATGCACTCAGTGCAGCACCACGAACTCCATGTCAGATGTCTGCAGAAGGTTCCCATGGAAGGCCCCTAAAACTACCATGATACAAGCATTGGGAGCTCTCAGATCCTCTCCAGTATCCAGTGGGGCTGTAACAGGAGATGCAACAGTTACTCCACTGCCTTCCATGGACCTTAAGAAGAAGCAAGGCTACAAGTACCAGTTTAATACACCTGAGCCTTTAATTAGCACAATGCAAGGTTTCAACAGACAAATACCTTGTAGGTGTAAAGACTCCATAATTTCAGCTGTCAACATCCCTTTTTGTGACCAAAAAACAAATGCTACCCTAACAAAAGATGTAGAAGTATAAGTTTGCACCTTCTCTGACTTAATCCAACACAGAAAGTTAGGTGAGCACTGAAATACCAGACTGTATAACAGCAGCAAGGAGAAGATAATGTCCTTTCTGCTGACGTACGCTGCAGAGCCCACAGCACCCAGAACAAAACCTCCCTCATTGTGTTCCATCCCAACACTGCCTCTCCAACTGCTCCAGTGCAGCTCTCTAGGGCAGGTCTCTGGATAGATCAAGCACATCAGGACTAGAGAACTTATATGCATTTAATTTCCACTCAATTTGCAAAATATTAGCCATTCCCCATGATCCTGACATGTATCGTATTTCATCTCACTGAAGTAGAGGGAAATGACCGGGAAATGCCTGCCTTCCACCCTGTATTTGGAATTATTAGGTGTGCTGGATTCACAAAGACTAGCACACAAAGGCGAACATCAGGCTCAGCTCTGCATGATTATCAGTAGGGGAGAAGTGGGTGCAGCTTTGTCCTTCAACTTTATCACAACTACACAGAATTTTCTGCAGTTTAATTATTTTTATCCTCTTTTTAAACTCACATGAATAATAAATACATAGTAAAATAAAAATACCTGGAAGTCTGCCACAGGTAGAACATCAAGATTCCAACACAGGATGAGTGTAATAACTCCAAAAGAAACTATGTGATTTAGGAAGTGAAAGTCACTTCCGAGGGATGTACAGGTATTTATTTGCCAACAGTAGCAGAGGAATTTGAAAGTCCATGAGGTTCAAGGGCCAAGACCTTGGTGACTGAGATGCCCATCTCCTGCGTTTCACTGTGGAAATCACGCTACAGATCCATTCAGATGTGACCTGAATATTTCATCTCAGTGCTCTGCACAATGTGTCAAAAAAGGCCATTCAACTGAACCAAATAGGCCCTTTGTGGAAATATTTTTTAAAATGGTCACACAGCACAGTTGTTTATCAGTCTTTCATGTAAGAGAAGAAAATTTTACTTCAGTAAATACTAGTTCAAAAATATATTTTCACTCATTTGAGCATATTTAAATACAAAATCCTCATTGTTAAAAACCAAAAGAAATGTTACTGCATTGCATCCCCATCACAACTGGGAAAGAATTTAAAATAATAAATATATGAAATAGCAAGGATAAATAAAGCTTTGCATTCTTTCTGAGAAAAAGAATAGTTACTGATAGCATTAGAAACAGTATTAAAATAACTTCACTCTAGTCAGGCAGAAATAACTTATATTGCTTTTTACTTCACATCTAAGAAACATGCTGCCTCAACTTTTTAGAATTTGGGTGCCAAATTAATCTTGACAAAAGACAATAGAACAATACAAAGAAAATGCCCCTCCTCCTCTGCCTCCCACCCAGACAGGGGCATAGGAGGAGGAGAAAAGGTGTAACACCACTAGGTGAAGTGACCACTGATCAAGAAGTGCAGTACGTAGGAATTTCGAGACCATTTTTATTGCTGGTTTTTATAAGTCTGCACCTCATTAATCTACCTAAGCAAGGTAAGGGCTGTGATGGTGTTAGGGAAACGAGGGGGGAAGGATCAGAGAGACAAGACAAGCTGCGAGGTCCTTGCAGGAGCTAAAAGGGATACTGAGGAGTGGCATGGTGCAGGGGACAGATAATGAGTTAAGGGACAGGGGCAGCCAAAGATCCTCTTCACTGGACCATCTCAGAGCCAGGAGGGAGGCAGGACAGCGTGATGGGCAGTACAGTTGGAACAAAGCTGAGTCCCGCATGGGGGAAATGCAGGCACGAGAAGACATTGCAGGGAGCCTTTGCAAGAGCAGGGCATGGAGTTGCAAAGCCCAGAGTAAAGAAGGGTGACTGCTTGAGGCAGGAAAAAATTAGAACATGAGTGTACTATCTAGTTGTCCAAACAAAAAAAAATGACACATCTTCCCCCTCCATTCAGAAATAAAATAAAATAAAATTACCAGCACATCTTTGAATAATTACATATTTTCTAAGCAAATTCTGCACACCACAAGCAATCAAGTATTTTTTTCTGTCTATTTTTACCTATCCAAAAGGTGACACAACACAGAAACATAAGCCTTCTATACAGGCAAAATAGTTCTTATCTGTGCTGCATAGAAGTTGCATCTTAGTGGGCAAATTTCAGTCGTATGGGTGGAAGAGGCCCACAGATTTTTACGGTGTGCATGCACACCAAGAGAGAGAAAAGATTCAGGTATAAAAATTCCACCTGCCAAAACCTGATCATGCTGGTTTTACTACAGAGCTCACTTTTTAGTCGTAACAATGAGTCCCCCTAGTGGGTAGAACCATAATTGACGAATTTTGTCACTTAGATCCTCTGAACACAGCTAAGTGTCACATTTGATTACCAAGTCAAGTTGCTGCTTTTAGGAAAGTGAACATGAAAAGATAGCGGTTAACTTTCGTTCAACTTTTTAAAAACATAAAGCACAGCCACAGCAATATATATTCCTACTGAACTGTTTCATTAAGCAATCAAGTAACATCCTGAAAACCTAAGTTTTAAAACAATAGTAATATAAATCTTTCTGTGAAGATTGCCCTGGGTAGGGCATAAACGATTTGTCAAACAAAAAAACTGTGTGAGAAAGAAAAATGAGTCCTGCTAACGCATTTCCAAGTCATGAAACTCAGTGCTTCACAGAGAAATGAATTAGATGCTGTTAGCACTGCAACTGCTTTTAATAAATGTGGCAGCCATTATAAGCTGGCATAATAAGTCACCCACACAGCCCCAGACATCAGCACCTATTTTATTAACTGAAGAAGTCTCCATTAGGAGAGTGGGATTATGGTTTTCTCTTCTAGGAGTACTGGGAAAGTAGCTAACTTCCAATGGGGGCTGAAGAACTGACTTCTTGCCTTTTTTAACATCTTTTTAAGGGTGGTCCAGTATGATCTACATTAACTAGCATTTTTTATTGATTTCATTTAATTGGGTTGTTTGGATGTGATTGTTCTATTTATATATATAGCAACCAAAAATACCATACAGACATTTTACTACTTTCCTTTTCAGGTACAGCACATTACTCTAGTTTTGACCTCTGTTGAATAGCTCTGCCTTTCACTAACCAGGAGAACACAAATTTGACATTCTTTGGGCTTTTTAAACCCCATCACAACTGGGTTAAAGTAGATCTATGTATTTTATGAGTTTTCACAACTCCTTTTTCAATGGTAACTCTAATATATTTCTTTCTTATCCTGTATTTCCACTTACAGTTGGGACAGTCACTGTGCTGCAATCTCTCTCACTCCAGCAGAGGAGTGGGAAGAGTGCCTGCCAACACCTGGGAAAGACGAAGGAGGCTACAGAACTTGATGTAAATTACTGCAAGCTTTTGCTAACACAAATTGTCCAAATCTTTTTCACACCAATAGAGTAGGCTTTGCCATCAAACTTCAAGGTCACTTAAGAAAAAGATCCAAAATCAAAACTAACAAAAAAACCCCCAAACCCAAACAAAAAACTCGCAAACAAACAACAAAATAAAAAAAATTTTAAAAAACCTAAAAAAAACCCAAAAATTCAAACAAAACAAGACCCTTTCAGAAGTTCATTTCATTAAATTATAATGAAAACAAAGCATTCAAAATTTCAGTTTGCAATTAAAAAAATTATCCAGATGTTATAACATTATTTCTGCTAAATATTCTAGACAATCTTATTTAGAAAAGTAGCCCCCTTCCTGCTAGGCCCATTCTTTATCTCTTTAAGAGGAATATTTTAAAGGAATTATTCCTTCAAATTTATTTCTTCCTTTGAAATTAATTTAAATACTCTTTTATAAGTGGTTTTCAAAATAGCAAAGGCTAAAAAGCAGAAAATACAACCTCCACCACCAATACACTCATATGTAATTTCAAAAAGACCTATATATGGAATTTTCCCCCATATTATGTACTCTGAGAGCAATCACTTCTGACTGCTAGTAATTGCCAATATAATCAGTTTGCTTAGCCAGAGTTTTACATCAGATATACCATTTGTGCAATCCTAAAAGTAAGATAGCTGCAGATTCTCTAGAAGTATATGATGTTTCTACTGATTTTCTGCTGTGTGTAACATCTTAGCAGGAGTGTCTGAATGGATTTGTCCAGATATTTCTCTTGGTGTACCTTAGGGAAGCACCAAAACCACCTCTTTTTCCCTCTGCAGAATTATTTTTCTTTCTTTATGCAAAATTGGGAACATTCTAAGCATCCCTACAGACTTACTTCTGTGGTAACTACAGAGAATGAGTTCTACATAAGTTTTCCTAGTGCCAGTTGGTATCTTCTACAACCTACTGACTTAATGGAAAAGTCAAAGAAAATGCAGCTCTTGCTTCAGTTAGGTTCCTTGTACACCAAGGCAGGTTGCAGTCACAGCCATTTACTGCTTAATAGTAGGACCCAATTCAACCAAAACAAATAAAGGACTGCTTACATGAGCAGCACATCCATCAGATGTGACTCCACAAAAAAACCTCCAACTGTGTGAGGGTTTATGAACAACTACAAGCAATCTATGGGGCAAATGGATTTAGTGCAATTGTCCTTATCCTCTGTTCTTGTGTAATTTTTGATAAAAATCTCTGCTAACAAAGTTTACTTTGTAATATCCCAGAACTGCACATAGCGTGCAAAACTTTCTTATGACAGGGATTTAAAAATTGAAGGATTTCTCCACACTCTGCTTCATGGCTTAACCACCACACAATCTCCAACAATGCCAGTCACAAGAGAAACTTCTTCCTGAGCTGCAGCCACAGTGCAAGAAGAGAAGTTGTATCCATGAGCTCTACTACAAACTTGAGAGGAGCCCAGAGATCAACATGGACGCAGATGCCCTCCCATTTGAGCTGCCATTCCTCTCACGCAGGCCTATCGCTTAGCTTAAGAGTTCGGGACCAGCTGTGTCCCTTCCCAGTGCCGCTGTGCTCATTCCTCCTTTCACAAACTGCCTCTTTGGCCTCTGCTCTGTTGCCAGCCAAGTTGTGGTTTCCCTTTCCCTCTTTGCCAAGCTCCAAGGGCACAGTTAAGCATGGCTCTGCTGTACGTGGTAAAGTCAAACACACCCGCAAAACACTCAAGATGTTTCTCAACTCAAGCACAGCCTCCACATGATGCAAAACATGTAACCTTAACACTGTCTGACTGTTGATGACATAATTGTGCCATGGAAACTTTTCCATGAATAAACACAAACTGAGTATGTTTGATGTCACAAACCTAGTATGCAAAAGATAGCTCTAAAATAAGCCAGTAGAGTAGTATTTGGTGTACACTGCAGCCCAACATGGTATTTTTATTCATTTGGAAGTTCTCCATTTCCTCAAAGTTGCATGGGATTAATTAGGGTATTGATGGACTGTTTGGCACAGCTATAAAAAATTGTTACTACAAGCTCTTAAAAAAAGGTTCCAGTGATTTCAGTGCAGTGGATTACAACATTTCCTAAGCTGCCATTTTTAGACTTCCATCAGGCATCACTGTCCTCCATAGCAAAGGTGCCAGAGAAACATTTGGCTCAGGTACCTCAAGTCAGACCTTGCTCATTTAACACTAATCCACTTTTGCAAGTCTAGAAATAAGGCACGCATTCAACAGCACACCTGTCACATATGATGTAATACTGAACTGTGATGACTGCTGAACCTTGAATTCTACAAGAGAGACAATAAAAAGTGCCACCTAATTACTCTCTTCCTCTATGATATCAGGCAAAGTATAAAAAGAAAAAAATGGGAATCTGCATCCTATGATACACCAAGAGAACCACAAAAAAAGCACCAGGATAGGTGTGAGCCCCCAAAACCACACAGAATTGAATGTAATGTCAATGCTGGGGCCAAGCAGACAGCTGCAAGTTCAGAGCTTAGATCTTACCAAGCGCTGGTCTCTGATCTACCACAAATATTGTCAGGTGGTGAGTATTACGAAAAGTCAACAGGAATTGCAACAACCCCAGTATACAAAACTGTGAGATCATCAGTCAGCAGCACAGAACAAGCATGGTTTTGAAACGCAGAAATCTCCAGAACAATGAAATTAAGAAAAAAAGTAAAACCAAACATTGAGACAGTATCACGATTCTGGTTGTTTCTTCTTCCTTTCTTCTGTGTCACTCCCACAGTCTGAGTGACTTACAAGACCTCTCTCCAGGTCACTGGCCTGTGTTTATGGAGCCTTATAACATTGTTACCTGGCCCCTAACAAATGCTGCCATGTCTACAAGAACAAAGTAAGGTTTACTGAGTACATTGCAAAAGCTAGAAATAAGGCTTCAATTCTGAAGACACAAAGTACATCTTACTGGAAGAATTACAAACAGTAAGTGTCACCTATCAAGAAATAAGCACCAGCCATCTACAGAGACAGTACCATCCCCATAAAGGCCAGTGCAGCACATTAGAACACTTGGCACATTCAGATGTAAGATTTTTGAGGGAAAAGTTTTTTGAAGACTACTAACTGACCTTTCCAGTTCTCTATCACTTTGATTGTCTGCAGAAACTAAAAAGTATCCTTGAAATAGTTTACAAAATAAATTAAAAGCAAAGTCAGAAGCTATTGAACTGGACAATTCTCATATTGATTCTAGAAAGTACTTGTTAAGAGCCATCCATAGGCTCAGTCCTAACACTGAATCTTTTCCCCTAAACATTAATGTCCTAAACAAATCTTCTAAGACTGCAAAATACTTTAGAAGTACTTTAGAATTGTGGGGGCGGTTAGAAGTTGTGGGGTTTGTTGCAGGTTTTATAACGGATTTTTAAAATATGTTTTGTATTTCATGTGGGGTGTTTTTGCTATTAGATTCTAAAGCACACTACTTGGCTTGCAGGAAGTTTGCCACTCTAATTGTCTTCACAACTATCAGAATCATGGATACGGGAGAGAGTTGCTGGCTGACATCTGAGTGATTTAAGCACGTTGTGGAATCAGTTTATCATTATGCATAGTTGCCTGCCATTTGTTATCATACAGGGGGTAACAAGAGAGTTAACAAATGGCATCTTTGAGAATGCATATGCTTGCTCATTTAATGTTACAATTCCTCTAAAAGAGCAGAAGTAAAAGCTTATAAATGAAAAGAATTTTTAAAAAAACATTTTCTGTGAAACATTGTCCCTTCTAGTTCAGCTCAGACCAAATTACAAAAATAACGCTTTCAAGTAGAGTAGAAGTAAGGAATGTTTTATTAAAATGAAAGTTTTTCAAACCTTATGTATCAAAACTAAGGCCACAGCTAGTGCTAACATGAAGTCAAGAACCTCAAAAGGTTCTTATAATATGATACAATTTAGAAATCTGAGACAAGGCTATTTTACAAACAGTTACTCAAACATTCTGAAATGCAGCACTACTTACTTGTTCTAAAATAATATATCAATTATTCTAGTGATAATATTTAATGATACAAAGTACTGAATTATCAGTGCATGTAATCCGTTTTTATTTTGGTCCTGTGACAAGTAACTTTCTGCATCACTCCAGCTACCGAAATAAATGAAAGGACAAAACATTGTAATGGAAGCTGACAACAACTCCTCCCTCTTGTGCTGAGTTAATTTCTTTTCTTCTAATGCTAAATATCTCCAGTCATAATAGCAATAAATTCTTCTTGATTGACTGTAAAAGAAGAAAAAATTAAAAGAAAAAAAAGAACACCATTAGACAAACAGCAAACAATAAACCATAAAATAATGCATATCTGTACTTTACTTAAAGGCTTCTCTTGTTAGTATTTGTTGCATCTGATCCATTACTGTAAGTGTTTACAAGTTTACTTCTACAACAGGGGTTTTGCACAGGTTTTTTCATGTAACATGATGTCAGAATGCAAACTTTATTATGTGGAATACTTAAGCCAGAATCTAGCTCACTTATAATCACTTATATTATTTCTAATTATGAAAGTAAAAATATTCTAAAAGTGAAACATGATAGAAAAAAATCTGAGAAACATATGTAAAAGAGATGGGCTATGCAAAGTAATATTATTTTAAAGGTCTACAAAAATTTTAAGAATGGTATCTGAATTTTATTAAGTAGGTTCTTCTCAAGCAACAATACCTCAGCTAGTTATGATGAAATTCAGTTTTATTCTTAAAATCATAATTCAAAACGTTTACATCCAAATCACCATCACAGATCAAACAATGCTATTCATGTCTCCCCAATCTGTAACACTTGCCAAACATAAAACAAATTTTAAGATAATTTAGCAATTATTCCATAAATTAGCTAGAATTAAAATGGACTTCTGATGAGCCTTTCCCTATCTGAACTTTCTTCATTCTTCATTTACAATTAACAGATACTTTACACAAATGCACTTGAAGAAATTAAGCCATAATAATAAATTAATTAGCATCTATTAATTATTTTGCTGCACTTATACCTGAGGTACTGACCTTACTCATATGTTAAAACATAGCTACTGTAAAAGAGCTAACCAGTGAACATGTTCACCCTGCAACTAATTACTGTAGCGGGGAATGATTAGAGTAAGTCAGTTGTATGGAAAAGACAAGACACATACGAAGAATTCTCCCTGACAATTATCCATCCCAGCCAACATGCCCAAGCTATTCCTAAACAAAGCACTGCAAAGAAAGAACTACATTTACAGCTAGAAGAAAATTAAACAAATTCAACTATGTTAAAGAATAAAAAAACCAAAAAACCTAAACATGCCCTGCTGTGATGCATATAAAAAAAATATGAAACAAGTAGATTTAGTCTAGCTTAAGGCCCTATGCTCTGAAATACCAGTACATCACATAGCTACATCTAGTCTAAGACACAAAAATACTGTGACTGTATGATGTTAAAAAGCATTTCCACAGCTTTTTCACAGTAACAGAGCAAAATCAAACCATCTCCAAAATATTCTCTGGTTTACAACATCCTTGAAACCATGCTGCAAAGTGGAAATACAACGTTATAATGACAAATTTTGGAACATTCAAAGAAACTTCAAAAAGCAGTGTAGTTACAATTCTCAGTAACCCAAGTAATCCCAGCTAATCCTCTTCAGACACAGGATCTGTTCACAACTTAAGCACCATGAAAGCAGAAGCACAGTTTTTCACGGCAACAGATTTCCCTCACCTCCATAACATAAGTGATCATAAAACGACAAACTAGAATCACAGGTAATATAAAGAAAACGCTGACTTAGAATCTTGAGAGTTAAAAGTCCACATTTTTTCAGCGGTGGGTTTGGGTATTTTTCTTAATTCTGTGTCAAAATCCGAGACATGAGACTGGATAGTGTTTCCTACAGGTGCATCCACACATGATCAAAACTGCATGAACTGACACCATGGAATTTCTAAAGTTAGTTGTACTCAAAACCAGAAGTAATTCCTAAACCCATGAATACCAAAAAAAGATTATTTACATTTTTAAGGCAGACAAAAATATGCCAAATATACTTTCTGTTACAGAAGTCTAAGTACAGCCTACCAGTAGAGCTCAGTGTTTTTGCTGAGAACATAAGGGTTCATGTAACCTGAGTACCACACAAGCTACCTTATTTAACTGTGAACAAAACAATCTCTCAAATGTAATAAGGGTGTTAAACCAGAAGAGGTATTATTTCCATATTTGACATATCAATTAAAAATGCTAACAATGAACAGTCACAGATTTTTTTTTTGAGGGCAGGAAAATAAGGAGCGTTAGATGACAGCAAGATTTTGCCATGTGACCCAGGTGTTTGAAGACAAATGGCATGGTGATTCAGATGATAATTTACTTTCTCTGAATGAATCTTAAAAAGCCACCAACAGCCTCAGTTTTCTTTAAAGAACCACAAAACCACACAGAACTTTAAGGATAAACCGTACCATACACAAACATCATGCTGTAAATCTTCCATATTCAATCTTCTGCTTGATTGCTCTAACAAAGATGATGAATGGATGACTGAATAGGAGGAAATCGAGACACGCACTCTTAGCTGATCAATCTGATTTTAAAAAATGTAGCACTGACACAAATTAATTATGACTCAATAACCCCTCCTTTAAGGAGGTTAATGGTCTATGTTCCATTTGTAGTACCCAAATAGCAATGTGACAAAAGAACATTGATCCATGATTCTGACATCTCATTTGGCAGCTCCAGGATATCAACACATGACAAAACATATTTGCACAGAGTTCTACTCTCATTCACCTCTACAGCTACAACTTCCAAAAAATAACACCTATGTCAAACAGCATAGAAAACTATCTGTCTAAAGGCTGACAACACAATTTTTTCCACAAGTACATGCGAGTCTGAGTCCAACAGATGCTCACAAGAGTAAATATCGTTTTTACAGGAAAAATTGATGAACTGCTAGCGAAATCTCAGACATAAGTCACCACCCTGAAAGAATGATGTCTGATGGACTGTTACAGTCTTTAGGTACAAGGTCTCAAATGAGTGGTCCTCAAAATTCAGGTATTAAGGTTTCTGATGTAAAAATAAGGATGTTTTGAAGTTAATGAAAAAACTCTTAAGTTTCAGGGTTCACAATGATTTAGTAAGCATAGTATCAAATGGGATTTGCTAATTCATTCTTTATCTACCTAGTAAATCCCTTCTGCAGCCTAGTCTGTATGGGCCTTGTCAATTGCAGAGCCATTTTCCACACTATGCTTTTCAGCACCCCAAGGCTCACAAGTATGTTAAAGACCCATCCAAGCTGATCCTACATAGACCCAGGGTACTTTCAGCACAATTTATTAGCTTAATGCTCCACATCCAATGCTGAAATCACAACATATCGCCACTTCAGATATGCTGAATAAGCGATCGAAAGACTTTCTCTCAGCACTTTAATACTTTCACTGATTTATAAGGAAATAAAAATGTAATGTAGGTACACAGAATCTCTCACATACCAGTTCAATTACTTCCACCTTCCACTACACTTTCACCCAGCTTTTAATAGACATTGGTTGAGTAAGAGTTGGTGGCCAATCAACTCGATTCTTAAAGTCCAGGACTAGTAGTTGTCAAAAGCAACTGTCTGCATTATTTGTAAGCTAAACTATGTTTGAGGTGAAAGTAATCTAGAAGGAAATTAAAGACGACATTTTCATAACAAAACAACACCTAAAAAGGAAAAAAATTTAAGAACAAGATTATATGGTATTTTATTTGCCAACACGTACTTTCTCCATCTCCATCCTTATCAAATTCTTCAATCATAGCCCGTAGTTCTTCATCAGACATATTTTCACCCAATTCTCTAGCAACCCGACGCAGGTTTCTCAGACTTATTTTACCAGAGTCATCATCGTCGAACAATTTGAATGCCTTCAGTATTTCTTCTTGTGGGTCTCTGTCCAATATCCAATCTGTCACTGCAAGAAGGATAATTAAGTTAGACTAAAAATTCTGACAGGTAAATGCAGAATGACCTTTGCAAACTAAGACAATATGAAAACCATACATGTCTGATTTCACCTGTTCTTACATTTCTATACAATTCAATGTGCATATTTGTTTGGCTGTTATCTGACCGCTCTCTTTCTCACCTCTGTTTTCACAAGCTGAGTTGCTTTTTGGGACATAACTGTCGCAGTGGAAAGCTGCATGGCAGTTTAGACACGATCACACTTTCTAAACATTTTCAAATAGGAATTAAAAGTATACACAGGATGCCTCTGTTTCAAAATTCTAAATCTTCAGAAAAAGCACCATCAGCTCTTTTAGATGAAAATGTGAATTTTTTTTACTTTATATGTTTTCATCATCATAGAATGTTGAGTTGGGGAGAACACTGAAACAGTCAATGAAGAAAAACATCCACATGGAATCTCTCTTTTAAATATAAAACCACACTAAAACAGAAAACCCCCATAACCAACAAACCAAACACATCCCACCCCCCCAAACCCAAAACCAAAAAAAGCCTAAGCATAGAGGTTGGGTTATAAAATGGATGGATGCTGCTATGAATTGCAAGATGTTTATTCTGAGAGGTTTTTTCAGCCTTTATTATTCTTTTCAAGACAACCATTTGTCAGTTTCTGCAACAGAAAAGACAAACTTGCTTCATGAAGTATTTTTCTAGTAATTACTTCAGACCAACCAACAATAATGTATCCCCACATCTTTGTACAGGCTAGTCTTGTATTACAGGGCTAGTCTTGTGTTATCAAGCCATTAAAATCACATCAACACTGCTTGCACATAAAGAACCACTTACCATCTGCTACTAACTGCAGATGGAACGTCTGTTCTGGCTTAGCAAACTTGAGATGAAAGAATTTTTTACGCTCATATAAGCCAACTATGGCAATGAAGTTTATGTATCTGCAGATTTACCCTAAATTTAAATATTTTCTTATAAAACAACAGTGCTGCATGACAGTATTACATCATCTGAAAAATGCTACCTTTTGTGGCAAAAACACAACTGAAAAATAGTAAAATGTCTCTAAATACAAAACTATAGAAGACAAAATATAATTGCATCTTTATGTATTTCAGTTGAACATTAAATTAAGAGAAATTGATGGCTCAAGAATTGCTTAGCTATATTCAGCAGCTCTTCACAATTAATGTCTCAATAACCTGTTTTATCTAACCCCCCAATCTTTCTGTTAGAAGTGATATCACGTTTTATTCTGTGTCAAGGTCATATTGCACCGCAGCAGTACTCTACTCCAACTCAAGTTTTCCAACAGGTTCAATCCCCTTCCAAGTATATACTGTGCTTTCTACAAGAATTTTCCTGACTTGCTGCAGCACTTAATCACTGTCCAAATTGATAGCCAGGATGGAACAAGGAAGCAATGAACAAGACTGAACATCAGGAACTAAAAAAAGTAATTGCATGATAATTACAGCATATTCATCTTATATAATATTACAGCATAATGATGTCATTTTAAGAGTACTATTACTCAATATACTCATTTTCTTTTTAATACTTCCACATAGGATTTATGTATCAGAAAAGAACCAAAAATAATGCTCTCTAACCTGGAATATAACTACAAAAATATTACCTGTCATTAACAAGACATTTTGTCCAGTATTAACCTGTTAAACAATTAAATGTTTCCACATCTCAATCAGTAACTGTTTTGATACGTTAAAAAGATTCCTATTTGTAACCAAGAGCAAGTACTGGGTTTTGGGTGTTTTATCTCATAAAATCTACAGAAATCGAATACCTTGAAGAAATGGACTATCATGAGCATAATGAACTATTAGGGACATAATAAACTAGAGATGTAAACCCACACAGATTACTTTTTGATAAACATAAATGGTACGCAAAAGCATATATTATGCGTAACAAAAATCCCCTAAAATCATCAAAGAAACATCAAGTCTAAAAATGCTGCAGATCACTGCATATTCAAAGTACATAAAATTGCACAACATACAAATTTCAGACGAAAGAAATAACTAATTCTACTGGTTTTATCAAGAGTTGAAAATCCTTGAAGTACAATATTTAAAATTTGCTTCAGTTTCTCTAATCTTTTTTTATATATGAAGTCTGTAGTCTGCTTGTCTGTGTATGCACTCCTTCCCATGAAATTCAATGCCAAATGCCTTTTCCACAGCAGGAAAAAGAATATTGCAAAGATCCATGAACAAGACAAGAACATGCGCACTTTAAAATAGCATTTATTCCTCTGTGTTAGCTTGAAAGAGATTAAGATTGTATATCCTACTTCCTTTTATACTGTAGCTATCATTCATCTCTACATATCAAATTAAGCATTCAGAAAACAAGTATTTATCTTCCTTCATTATTGACCTATATTAAGAAAAAAATGAAATTAAATCTCCCACTCCTATTTCTTAATACTAATAAATAATTGAAGAAGTCCACAAAGTACAGCTTTGAAATTGTACTCCCTACTATAGTATAGGCTAAATATCTCTACAGGTAGAAACACAATCAAACACGTACCAACTTCATTAAAATCTTCAAAGGTGATCTTGCCTGTTGATTCTCGATCATAATCTTTAAGTATTTTCAGGACATCAGCTTTTTTCACATCAAAACCCAAGGCTCTCATTGCCACCTTTTGGAATAAAATGGAATTGCAACCGTAGATAAGGATCAAAATAAAGACTTAACAGACTTTCTTTTTAATTTCAGTGATTACTTTCTTGACCAAGAGAGAAAGAGCGTATCAGTGGTTTAGTAAAAATAATGAATAAAATAAATAAAAGAAAAAGAGCTTGGGATATTAAAACCATTTAGAACTACTACTAGGAAATGGAACACCTAGTTACAGTGAAAAAAAAAAAACCCAACTTCACATTTTTTGGGATTTTACAGACCGGACCAAATGCATCTTAGGACAAGCAAATTTATTCCTCGTTTCCAAAACCATTTCAAAATCTTATCTTTCTAAGACAAAAGTGAAAATAATTCTGCAAATTATTCTTCATTATCTAGGCAAAGTGTGTGTATGTTCACAGCTTTAAAAGTCCTACAAGACTTTTAATTGCTTTTCCAGTGAGCCACAGATGCCATCTATATTTTACTTTTCCATTAGCTTAAGAGTCCACATTTAGTTTCCCATTTCACCTTAGATGGCAATTTCTCAGCACACACTACTGACTTCCTCTGAACTGATGAATATAAGCTAACCACACATGGAAAACCACTGAAGTAGTTAAGCAAAAATTGATGCTATATGCCGATTTTGTAAAGAAGGAGACAAATAGGTTTTTTTTCTTATGTATTTCTGCTTTTTCACAGTATTAGCTTCAGGGTGACAATATTTAATTAGACAGCTAGGAAAGAGCTTTTCAAGTAGTCATGACAGCTGGGAATTCAATGCGTACCATAACTATAAAAAGCATATTAACAGCCCCAAAACAGTCCCCAGCACAACCGTAGTCACAGTGGCTTCCAGCAAAGATAAAATACTCGAACTCTGAAATAAAGGGAATTGCTCTACCTAACACACTCCTGTAACAGCAAATTAAGTAAAAATAAGACTTTTTTCCTTCTTCAAGTAACTTGGTAGATCCAGAATGTAGAGCCAATACACTGGAACAGGCATTTTTTCCAAAAAAAATCTCACCCTATATGTGACTGAAACACGGGCCTCTCCAAAGCCACTCTTTGTTCTCAATGCTGTAATTAGGATAAAAACGCATAAAAGACTTAAAGCGAGATTAGTGAACCTCATTTACTACTCTGCAGACTTTCAGGTGGGAGACCTTACTCAGAAAGGCATCCTGAACTCCATCTGCTAATAGCTATCATTAGAGGCATCCTTCTTTGGGACGGGCAACTAATGAGCCTCCCACACAAAGAGCTAACAGTACACTTTATTCCTACAAATCATAGGCTTCCTGTTGGAAAATACAGGTAAGCTCTGGCTTGTAGTTAATAGTTTTACAAATTTGATTTAATCTTTTACCTACACATCTGAAACCAACACCAAGCTTTAGGTTATGCAGTGCCTTTAAAACAATCAAAGTTTTTCAAGAGCTTTTCCCACTTGGTCATCTGTCCAAGCTTATCCCTAGTGGGCAAGTATACCAGGGTTATTCAGAAAGCTATAGCAATTCTGTTAATGCATTAAGTATATAAAGCGGGAAGAAAAGCTTATTCTTACACCAATGGAGTATTTCCTATTTCTTCTTTTTTTTCCCTCGCCCCTTTAACCAAGCAAGACGTCTTAAAGGAAGTTTTCAAAGATACAGTCAACATCTTAAAAACTCACTATGGAACAGATATCTGCTACAAAACAGCTTAAATGAAAGAAAACTTCTACCTTTAGTTCATGATAATTTATTGCTCTATCTTTGTCTGCATCAAACAATTCAAAGGCATCTTTAATTTCTTGCTTCTGTTCCTCAGTCAGTTCTCTTCTTTTCTTCTTTTTAGTTTTGTCTACTGAGAGCTCATTCCTATATAAAGAGAAAGAAATATAATAGTAGATTTCTACTGGGAAGATGCCACTGTAGACAACATTTTCCACCAATAAGAAACTCAACATAATTGCAGAAATCACTACCTTACCTAGCCCATATTCTCCCAGCTTGTACTCCCAGCTTAAAATAACATTTGAAACAGACAATTCCCTTGTGAAATCTGAATGACACCTACAGACCCCCACCCAAAATATAATCAGCACAGGCAATTTTTGTTAAGAAGCAACAACAAAAAAAGCGGGCAGAAAAACTACTAGTTAAAAAGGCTTCTTGAGGTTACAAACTAGATTAGCAGCTGAAATTACACAATTCATAAAAACAACTGGTTTCTACACTGTAGCTTAAAAAAATAAAATAAATTTGAGGACAGACAGGCCAGTGGAAGCCAAACTAGGCCAGACTGGCTACTAAAGCTGGCATTAGGTGCCACAAATCGGCTTTTTTCCCTGTAACTGTTCTTAAGATAAATGGTACTTGCAGGGTTTGGGTTTTTTTTAAATCCTTTAGATCACACACATACACACTGTTTGGAAGATTTTTTTGCTCTGTTTTGGTATATACAAAAGAGACAAGCCCCCAGATCAGCAAATCTTGCTCTAAGACAGCCCTTTTTTTTTCAGCTAGTCTAGGAATACGCTTATATTTTCAGAGGACCATAGTAAAAGGACAAGAGACAATAACTACAAAATGTAAGGGAAAAAAATGCAGCTGGAGGAGAAACTGCCGCACTGGAGGGGAAACATTTTCCCAGTGCATGTGGTGATGTGCTAGAACAGCTCCACTGGGAAGGAGTCTCCATCATCAAAAATTTCTGGAACCTCACTATAAAAGGTGTTTAGCATCCGCAGCCAGCTTTGAGTGGAAGCTGCTGTGATCAGAAAGCTGGACTAGATGACTTCCTTAAGTCCTTCCTAACCTAAATTACTGTATAGTTTATGTTATACTCTCAGGAAATGCTTTTTATGCTCATTTGCCCATTTGCACCAGAGGCAGAATGTGTGCTGTATCATCTGGTGTAAAATGCATAAAAATTACTGATGAGTGAACAGAAAACTTTGCAAGATTAACTTTCCAACTCTCCACTAATAAGCTGTTTTATGCCCTTTGATAACATTTTGCTGATTTTAATCAAAACCTATGGTTAAACACTTACCAAAATTAAGCTTTCAACAACCACTGAAGCAAAAATCCCACATACAGACAAGAAAAGTGCAAGCTGCAGAAGCTGAGCCTGCTTCAAACTACAATATCCTCATAGAGTAAGATGTCCTTAACAGACCACACTGAGACAGTGTAATCTCACACTGGCTTTGAATCACTACAGCCCTTGGAAGCACTAAAATAACTCTGAGCTGGCTACTTAATTAGGACTGGGAAAGTAGCTCAGATCCAGGGAGCCCAGATTTTGTGAGCTACGATGAAGAAATCAATTTATAAATCTGAAAGCAGATTAACACCGAACTCTTCTGAAAGAGCAATCTGGGTACTTAAGTGTTCATTTAGTGCTTAGCATAAAATTAATTTATCAAAAGACAAAGCAGTACTCCAATACAAGCAGCTCAGTGCCACTTCTGCAACTACTTTAACCATACTAAACGTGAAGTTGTTAAGACTTGAAAATTAAGGATCACAGTTGCCATGTAAGCATATTAATTACGTTTGAAAACAAAAATTTGGCAGGTACTGGGATTCATAAACCAGGCCCCTTTATGCAATAGCAACTAAATCAGACTTTATAAACAAAACAATACCGAGCAGTTTTTTATGCCTATTCACAGGCCTTTTGAAGGCAAACCAGGCAACCCAGAAGCGAACCTCCCAAGGCCAGAGGCGCCGGACCCTTCCCTCCCCCGGCAGACAGACAGGCCTGATCCGCCCCCAACCGCGCCGAAAGGATCAGAGGTGACCAGCGGGAGGCCGGGGATGACCGAGGCCTCGCCACCGCCCGGCGCGCCCCGCGTTCCGCCAACACCTCCCGAACGGGGGCGGCGCGGCCCTGAGGGACCCCCGCCCGCGCTCCGGGCCCCAAGTGGGGCAAACTGGAAAGCGCCCGGCTCGTACTGACCTCAGGGCCAGGCTCATCGTGCCGCTGCCGGGCCAGCCGGGTCGGAGCAGACACGCCACCGCCCCGCCGCACAGCCCCACCGCGTCCGCGCCTTGGCGACGCCGCGCTCCTGCCCTTGGCGACGCCGCTCAAGCCATGCCTCCATAAATTACCGCCGTCTGATTGGCCATGGGTCTATAAGCTCCCGCCTCCGAGCTCTAGGCGCTCTTCTATTGGCTGAGAGACTGCCACTCAGCGCGGAAAGGGCGGCCCCTGCCGTGCGCGGGGAATGGCTCCTGGCGGCGCCTCCGGCCGCTGAGCAACCTCTGTGCCAAACCGGGGAAGGCGAGAAAGTTTTCCCAAGAAAAGATGTTCCTTAATGTTTGATCTTGACTTTCAAGCCTAATCAACAAGAAAGGAGATTTAATCCTTGAAACAGATAGAAGCTACCAAGCAAGCTCAAAGTGATGTCCAGGTGCTAGAAAGACAAATTTCTTGTCGGCGGAATTTCCTTGTTAAGGTCAAGGGCACGACATGCTTCAGTGATATCAGACAAACAATTCAGAATTTACCGGCCACAAGGACATTTGGCAGAACTTCCAAGATAAGGAAGACATTAATAAAGACAACTCAGCATGTGCTGAATCAGCTGTAGCTGGGTAGAAGGCATTTCTGGCAGACCACTGACCAAGCTGCCCCCCGACTCAAGAGAAGGAACTGGGCATGTGGAATAATTAGCATGAGAAGTAAGAGAATCATTAGCCAATAGAAGATAGAATAATAATTACTAAGAGAACTATGTAACCTGAAGCCAATGAGGATTAATATGCTTGTTTGCTAAAATGTATAAATACTAAAGAGTTTTGATAGTTGGTATGCTTGATTCATGGAATACCGCCGAGCACCTAGGTTTGTGCAACTCTGAAATAAATAATCCTTGTCTCCCTCAAGTGTGTAATTACTGTAATTGCACAATAGGTAACAAATCTGATTTTTGTGGTCAACACTTCTACTGGCCCTGCGGTAGCCTGGCTGTGTGGTGGCTGTGGCTGGGCCCCGTGGCCCCAGGCCCTGCTCACTCCTCCCCGACTGTTAGAGGTGCAGCAGGCTGTGGAGGAGCACACAAAATTGGCATTTGTAGAAGCATTTCTGGCACGGTACAGACTTTGCCTTACTAAAAATTTTATGGAGAGCAATATGTACCGTGTGGAGACTGAAGACCTTAATGTCATTATCACTGTCACTATGACAACATAGACCAGTTGTCATTGACACTAATATTTTTGTGTCTTGCAAAACAGTCAGTGAGTCAACATTACATATCTGTGTGGGGGAAATACATCATTGGTGAGAAAACTCAGATTTGTGTAAAGTGCTGCCTCAGTGCTCTGGTCTGTGACAGAGTAATTGTCCCTTGTGCCTTGCTTTGCAAACAGGACTGTTTTGTAACCAGCTGTGACAGCATAGTACAGTGTTACTAACTGGACCATGATATTCAGATCCTTGCTAATACTGTGTTATGCAGTCTGGCTATATAGACTGAAAATTTTCAGGCGATGAAAAATTCCTTCAGGCATTTCAGTCCTGCTCCTTTCAGGACTGACAGCATGTCCTGGAGGTGTTTTGCACTTGGGTTTCCAGTAAAAAACTGTTAGTAGGTTTATACCAAGTGTTAAATATGTAGAGTTTGACTTGCTCAAGACGCATTTTTCCTGAATAGAGATGAAACTTATTTGGCTGTCTATTCATATTATGTCTGGTCCACACATCAAATAGGCAGAGGCAAGAGGTTTGCAATTGACCTCTGTTTACAGATGGTAGCTTTGCAACTAAAAGCATAAATTACTGGCAGTTTTGACCCTCAGCCTGTACTGTGGTGCAAATATAACCACAAATTAATTTTTTGTGTGTTTCATACAACATATTTATGTGTCCAGAGAGAAAAGGAAGCATTAACCAAGTGGTGAGTACCTAGTGGAGTGTCGGAGAGTAGCACTAGGAGCCCGACTGCACCAAGAGCCCCAAATTGCCATTTTTCACCCCCACTCTCACCTCCTCTACATGTTGATCCTGGAGCTCAGCATAGGGATCCTTAGTCCTTGTCTGAGCTGCACTGGAGTTACTCCTGCTTTCGTGCTGTATGCTGCTCTTGCTGACATATTGACCAGACTTTGTGGCCTGGCCATGAACTTGAGTCATCACCTTGCCATTGTCTGCAGTCACTGGGCTGCTGACAGGTCAGGTTACTCTGCAGGGAGGTCACAATCCCTGCTCGTGTTGTGATTGTGCTTGACTTCCAGCTTGTACTCTCTCATGGTGCCAAGGCTGCTCTGTGTCAAGTAGAGTGAAATAACCTGATGCCGATACTCTGGGTGTGCTTCTGGGAACTGGAGATCCACATTCAGGTCCCTACTTCTAAACTTATAAGCTAAAATATTGCCCCAGAAACCAAAGTGCTGCTCTTCGTAAACTGATTAAAATTAGCAGCAGTGCTCATACTGCATGTGAAATGGAGATGCAAAGAATTGTAAACAGAAAAGACAGGCTCAAATAATAATAGCTAAAAATAAGTACATGGTAGCAGTGGTAGCAGTGACTTGCAAATCCTTGCATTTTCAAGGTTGGCTAAACCCCTCTAAAAATCACCTCTTATGAATAGAGTTAGAAGGTAACTTAGAATATCGCTAGCATGTTCCTCACACATACATACTGCCAGCTTAATATGGAAAATCATTAATTTTGAGATATACTTAAAAGACATTGTTACTGGCTTTTACTTAATTTTCAAACTCATCTGTTGCTTTTTGAAAGTCATTTGTGGGGCTGTCTGCCAGGTTTGTCTTCCCTTTGAGTGAATGTATTTTCTTTTCTAGTCCGAATTTTACTGGTATTTGAAACTATCCTACCACTCCGTTGTCCTTAACTGAATTTGAGTGTGCAGAAGATTATAAACCTCATCCCAACCACTCAAAATCAGATCACATACCAGAACCTTAATTAAATTAATCCTGAATTTTTAAAGAAGTTGGGCAAGATTTCATGCAATTTCATGCAACTTCATGCAAGTTCTAGTTAGTTTTGTTCATGTCACTCGTAGAACAAATCAAATGTAAAAATCAATGTAAAAATATAAAGCCATATTAAAACCACGCCAAATATCACTGCCAGTTTGATGATTGTAAATCATTGATTGTGCATCTCAATCAAACTGCTGGGAAATACCTGGTCACAGAAGTGTTGGCTAAGTTTCTGAGCCTTTTCCCCTGTCAGGGTCTTTTTGTTTATTTATTTGGGCGTTTTTTTGTTGGGTTTTTTTTGTTTTGTTTTTCCAATTTTAATATCTGTTGAATGCCTCATTGCCTCCCCAGGACTCAGTTGGGCATGTGTGGGAACATGCACGAAGTTAGTTACTAAAATAATTTTTTAACAATTAATTTTTAAACACGTGAGATTAGCCTGTCCAATAAAATCTGAGTAGTTAGGAGTAACCATGAAGATGGTTTTGGGCAGCACAGTAAAAGCAAGGAGCAGGCTTATAATATCCTTGGTTTCTAGTTTGATCTTCAATTCTGTTATTGTGAGAAACACTGCTCACGGATAAAATTTTAGAAAATTTATTGAACAAAAAAACAAGTGAATGACAATAGGAGACCTAAATGGATGGTCTGCCTGGACACAAAGTAAAGGGTGCAGTGCTGGCTGCTTAACCATGGATAAGTTCGGTCACAGGCACACGCTCAGCTAGGGAGGATACATTTTATACCCCAAAATCTGAGCCGACCCCTCCCCTGGCCCTGCCCACGGAGGACATTGTTAATGGTGTTTGTTGGTTTATCCCCTTATGATAAAGAGGTCTACACCCATTTTCTAAAAAGTTCCCTCGTTTTATATAGTAATAACCATTAACCATCAACAATTGACATATTTATATTAATGAAATGAGATAAACTCATTGACAAACTATTACTAATTAACAAACAATGAACTTTTATCGATGTACGAAAGCCAACTTTACAGTCCATCCTCTATGACAATTATTTTCACGGTAAATGCAGTCCCCACCCGGCTTATGGCCACCCGGTGGCATCACTCCCGCCAGCACAGCGCCGACAGGACAGTGAGGGGACACTCCTCCCCAGGGACACTGCACAGGAGGGGGCATCCCACCCCTATGGACACTACTCGAGCAGTAACAGGTTTTGGGGTAGGATTATATCACTATGCCAAGCAACGCACAGCTGATGAGTAAACTAGTAGTAAAGTGACTTCCCAGCACTCTGGAGTGCCTGGACTAGTGATGCACCTGGGGACGGCTTTCTGACTGCCCCAGAAAACCCAGTGCAATACACCTAAAGTTTTGGCTAGCAGCTCCTCCGTAAAATAGTTAACTTCAAATAAATTTAAAATAAAACATAATGAATGTTTTTTTCATTGCTTTTCAATCATTCCTATACTTCCTAATTCAACTTGAAAGTGAAGGGACTGAAGAAGTAGTAGTAGTATTTTGGATAAGACATAGTTGAATTTTTAGACCCAAGAGGTACTGCTTACTGATTTAAGTAATGCATTAATTATAAATAAGAACTTGAACCAGTGTTGGTTGAATTCTGAGACCTAGATTTTTAATGTTAAATATTAATAAATCCTCCTTTTTCTCCACCTTTATCTCCCTCACATTTCCTAACAGAGCGGCATTTTTTTGGTTTTTGTTTTCTTTGGCTACAGACATCTGCTCGTACAAGGCAAAGTGCATCTATGATGTGTAAACATTTTTAATGCAGTTTCTTGCTCAGAAGCATAAAGAATTCTGCCAGCAACTTGTAAATATACTCCATCTAGAATGAAAAGTGCTTCTGTTGAAAAATACCTAGAAATTATGACTTAACTGCATAGGATTATAGTATTTTATTATGATAAAACATGAAGAAAAATAATTCTTATGTGCAAACTGTTCAACATCATAATAGTCTTCACAGATTACAGAATAAAACTTCCATCCAATTTTTATGTCAATTCCCCAGTCTACTGAAAACTGCATTAACACATATTCAGATATCACAAAGAAATCAACTCAGTTCTAAATGCTCAAGATGATGCAGTATTTACACTTACAATGCACATTTTAAATATTTAATCCAAGTAGTGTTAAAGGACCACTGTCAAACTCTTATGATTAAAATTTGTTAAGTCTTAACAAAAATAATCAGAGACAGTTCTTTTAACTTAAGATCATTTAAGTATCGTTTATCTAGTAGTGAATTTCTTGTAATACAAAAAATAATTTCATGACCCTCAAAAACTACTTTCATTTGGATTATAGCAGCAGTTTACTAACAAATTCCACTTTGGGTTATATGCATGTAAAGCTCACTTCTGAGCTAGCAAATTATCCCCTAGATTTTGGTAACGTAAAAAAGTCAAAGTTTCAGTTACATATGTAATAGACTTAAGCTTAGCTTAATAGGGCATTTTGACAGTGATATGGCCATTTCAGGATCTTAGCTGATAAAGATATTGAACACAGATTTAAACACAAATGATGGAAGATGGAGGTTATCTTTCCTTTTGAACTGATGTGCCTGTCAGTCTTCTCTTAAGAGCTCAGGCTTTACAATACAGTAAAATCTGGCTACAGAGCTTCTAATATTGGATCAAATAAACAAACTGATAGTGGTATAACACAGAATGCCAATTCAAAGTGATCTTACTCTCCTAGTGAATATTTGTAAAACTTTAGCAACTTGACATCCATATTGGCAGGCTTTGTGACAGGAGTTCTTGCTGTCTGCCTTAATGCACAGGGTTACCACCAGGGCTCCCATAGTCTTCACAAAAGCAGTGTTTAAAAAGCATGATATTACTGGTGTTACACCACTGTCAATTAATTTGCAGGAATTCAATTACTGTTGGGTAAGCTGTGACACCATGGCATCCTCTGGATAACTGGTGTAAGCTTTAGTGATATGTATACCTTCAGCCTGTTTCCCAGGCTGTTTTTGTATTTCTTCCTCTGCCAACTGAGGCCAAGATAAAAACCTCTTGGTTTTATGACCTAAGACTACCCACTGAACACTCCTTACATCATACACTGAGGTACATGGATTTTGCAAAAAAAAAGAGACTGTGAGCTGAGTGATAACAGGTCTTTCAAGTGCTGCATCTCTGCACATGTCCTGCCCACTCACAATTTTGCTTCAGCTTGGAGATAGGCACTTCTAACAAGAACTAGGCACATTGCAACCAATCAGTACAAATCCTGGTGAAAAATATATTCACAGTAAAGGCAGGAGTGCAGTGATCTATGAAAGGGAAAAAGCCTTACATAAGATACTCACTTTCATCATTTTTACACAGAGATGCTTTTTATTTTGCAATAGGTTTTCTTTTCCCCCCCTAAGAATTTGCATCTATTCAGAAGGCTATTCAGCTTCCACTCCTTCATGCCTAAGAGCCCAAAACTCTGGCTCACTTTCTGTTGGCTATGATAGGGGCAAAACCTTCTGCATAAAGTGAAAGCCAGACAAGAAAAGTTAAACTGCACTAAAATCTGGGAGAAACATTTACAGTCTTTTTAGGAACATATATATATATATATATATATATATGTCTATGTACAAAAATAAATTCAGACAGTGTCCTTTTAAAAAATTAAATATATACAAACTGTTAGAATAATTACACAAACTCTAACCATTTCAACAGCTTTTAAATATCACACATTCAATTTTCATAAGCAAGTTACAATGCTATTTAGCATTTCTCAATGTATCCAACATTTTCTTTGGAACAAACTCAATGCAACACACTTTACATTTCTGAACAACCATGTGCAGCACATACTTCAGACGCAAACAGTAAACAATTTGAGTTACATTCACTTTGTGATAACAAGTGTACTGGCTGCTTAATGTAGCACCTTCCTTATGGCAAGGTCATGTTAAAGCCTCGATCCCTCCCCTAACACAGATCATTAACAATCAAGTAACATTATAGTCACATAAAAATACCCCTAAGCATAAACACACGCTTTAAGCTTGCCCACTTCTCTCAACTTTCCAGAACAGCATACTCTGTATTTTTTATGAGCTTATCAGAAAAAAATAAACATATCAAACAAAAGCTCAATCCACTTTGTAGAGGGTAGTCTAACACATTAATTTGCTAGTTCACAAATTCAATTCCTAACTCATATGCCTACAAGCAAAACAGTTCCCTAGCCAATGGTGACAGTGCGCCTGCTTGCTCCCTCTATCCTGGTGCAGTGGTTCCTTGCACCACACCAGGAAACATGAAAGCCTCAACAGTCCATCTGCAACAAAAGCTTTTGTGGTGAACTGATGTATCTGTGACTTCCAGCTTGAAAGTTTGGTCTATTGAACCTCCACGTCTTAGCGTATTCTAAAGAAATTGCCAGAGAAGTACTTTGCAACTGTAAAGCTTCAGGTGATGAGAGGTGCAGCAGACACCACTCTCACAGGTGGCAATGGCTGCAGAATGATCTCTTTCTACCCACCGAGTCCTGCATAGGTGTTGCTCCTGCTTTGACCTAATGGCAGTGCTCCTAGCACACACTAGGTCTTAGCAAGAGCTCTGTTAGGTCAAAACCTGAGCAGGAGTTGATGAATAATCGCAAGTCTAGTACTACATCAACAAGGTTTCAGGCATTAATGTAAAACCTCTCATTTTAGCATATCTATCTGCCACAGTTGTAACAAAAATAAAACAATGTATTTCAATTGCAATACATGTGCAAACATGCCCTGAAAAAGTAGAAAGAAAAACTGTAGCTTTGGCTAAAGCTACTAGTTTACAGAGTTTTTATAAAAATATGAATAAAGTAGGGAAAAAAAGGGAGAATTTTTGAAGCTCACCTGTATCAATTTGCCATCTTTTTGCTAATGCATACTGCTTTTGCTTGGTATTGATGCTTTCACAACCCATTTGGTTTTACAGCAGGTGACACAAAATTGACTGTCACTGAGAAGTGATTCTTGAATTTGTAACACGAAGTGCTATGCTTGCAATGGATCTCATGGCACAGGTAGAAATCTTGTGACAAACTCCAGCTTGGGAAATGTAGTTGGAAGCTAACCGATACAGCCTTTCTGCCCCAAATATGTTGAAGTGCCCAGGTAGTACCTTCTCCACAAGACCTCTGTCTACTAACTCCATCAGGCGCTGGCAGCTTGCAACGTAGTCACTGATTCTGCTGTAGGGAAGCCAGTCGATCATAGATCCATCATACACCACATCTCCACTGAACAAAATCTTCCTGTCCTTGTCATGTAAGCAAATACTGCCTCGTGAATGACCAGGCATGTGCATGACAGTGAGCTCTCGATCTCCGAGGCTGATCACATCCCCTGCAAACAGATTTGTTACAGGAAAACTTATGCATTTGTCATGTTTCTTAAATGACACAAAGAGAACTACCTACTCATACACAGAGAGTTTATACATACAACATATTGCAACAATGGGAGTGGGGCATTTATTTTCTTGGTGAATAGAAAGAAGAATTTATTTTCTTTCTGTCGAAGAGATGTCTGAAATATACACTTAACAAAAAGGTATTTTCCAATGACACTATTAATGGAATATATTCACGTTCTAGTAAATTGAACAATGTGAAAAGCAATGCAGTAGAGAAAATAAAACAGGAAACAAATATAACACATCTAAGATGCTTCTCCTTTGAAAATTTACAAAGAATGTATTTCACAATTTATTATAATTTTACCTGTATTTAATTCATCTAGAATTGCACTGCTGTTACTCCTAAAAGGCAAAAGGCCAAAACATAAATTGCTGGAGGAGAACCAAGACAGGCCTCCACAAACTTTCTTCATCTCATTCAACAGGACATAAAAATAAAACTTNACAGAGCTCATTTCTGCTGAAAGTAACAAGTAGGAAGAAACTGGCATCAACCTGTTTTCTCTGGCCTTAATAAAAAGGCCATTGCTTCTGTCCTGGGGGGAACCAGATGCACTCGTACACGTACAGCAGTAATTCTAGAACAACCTGTTTGTACCAAGCAAGGTGCAACACAGTAACCTTGCAGTTAACAGTGAACGGCTTGTGGGATTTCTGGGCTAGTACCTCGGAGTGATCTCTGAGTGCTCTGGGGGAGTGAGCAGTATCACAGTGCTTCAGCTGAGCTTCTCTTGGGTTCCATTTACTGATATTTTCCTCCATTCTCACATTTTGATTTACTTGTCAACCCATGGGTTGTGCAATTCATGAGATGAATGTTGGTATAACAGTGAAGGTGAAGGGATGTGACTGTAAATGTTTTGGAGGCTCTTTTTCTTTTATGACCTTTGTTTGGTATTTTAGTTACAAACAACCTCCTTTTTTTCAGCAGTTAGCTTGCAGTCCTGCTGGAGTCTTTTCATGCCTTTTGATTATCTTAAACCTCTTTGCCTGTGTCACTTTATCAGGATGCAAAAAATAGTTACTAAGGACAAAAAATATTCATGATGAAGTAGTCATGAATGACAAACACAAACTGGTTTTCAGAGAGACGTTCAAAAACAGTAGAATGTAGTCACAGAAAGCTCAGGGTTCATAAACCTTTTTTCCCTCATTGTTTCTTGTTTTTCTGGTTGAACTCAATACAGTGCATCTAAGGTTTAGAAGAAGATGAAATAAGGGAATGAAGCTGATTTTATTCATGTACCAAATTTACAGTCTGTGGAAAAATCTAAGATGGGCATTGAAAATGTCTTGCTATAGAAAAATGATCNTTTTTTTGAAGTTCAAATGTGAATGCCTTTTAACTGCACCAGCCACTGAACTGACACTCGTGTCTCAAGTCTCAGTTAACATCTTAGAAACTCTGATACTGCTCTGGCAGCCAATGTGCTTGCTCTTTTACAAAAGTACTTCTTTTAAATAATCCCTCCTTTTAGAGAAAAAAAAAACAACTTAAACTTCAGTTGATTTATTATAATTAAATGTCACATCAGGTCTTTACTGAAGCCTTCACTAAGTTCAGTTCTGCTATTCCAAGCACCTATATCGGATGGCCTAATAAAGTAAAGAAGAGTAAGTACCACGCCAAAGCTGTCACCTGTCTGACAGCCACCCTTTAACTTCTGCTGAACAGTATTGTACAGTTTAGGTCTTTTGTTACCAAAAACCCTAGTCACTGTCTCCCATGAAAGACTAAATGATTTTTTTTTATCTGCAACAAGCCACTTGTGTAGATGCTACATCAGTAACAAGTGATTTTTTACATTTTACGTAAGCCAGGTAAAATTCAGCAAATGTATTCATATAAAATTCACGTAAATTTTGTAAAACAAAAACGGTATTCTCAGTACATATTTCAGGAATTGTTATGTTAATTGCACTTCTATGTCTTGACAGCTTATAATTAATAAGGGTACCAGAACATGACCTGCTGACATACCGTTTGAAGCCTAAGGATAAACCTCGGGTGCTCAATTAGTCACTTAAATCACTGCTGAGTGATTCTCATTCTAGAGGAAAAAAAAGACACTGCCGCCAAATACTTTCAGAACTGGTAGAACCGGTTTAACCCCCCACGCGTATTTTTGGTCCCATGCTGACTGCGGGTGGTCTGTAGGTTCACAGGAGTGACAGAATTAATCGGTTTAATTATTTTATACGAGGAGCTGAGTAAAGCAGGAGGCGGCAATGGAGCCGCTCCACAATTCCAGAGCATTGCGACCCGTGCCCCCGCAGCGGCTCGCACCCCCCGGCGCGGTGGGGCTGGCCCCCTTACCCTCCTGCAGGAGGTGGCTGGGCCGGACGGGCGGGACGCGGAACTGCCGTGCGCTCCAGCCGGGCCGCGGCGGCCGCGCCACCTCCCGGTCCGACAGCCACGTCACAGCCTCGTAGTTGTCGCCTTGCAGCAGCGCCGCCGCCTCGGCGCTGTGCACCGCCACCTCCTCGAAGTGCTGCAGCCCGCCCGAGTGGTCGAAGTGGACGTGGGTGGCCACGGCCAGTAGCGGCCGCGGCCCGGCGCCCTCGGCCGGCGCCAGCAGCCCGGCGTCGCGCAGATAGTCGGGCAGGCTGCGCAGCCCCAGCCCCGCGTCGATCACCACGTCTCGCTGCGAGCCCCGCACCAGCCATATGTTGGCCCGGTTGCCCGATTCGTAGAAGCGCTCCTGGATCCAAAAGATACCGCCGCCCAGGGGCTTGTGCGCGAACCACTCCAGCGCCGACATGGCCCGGCCGTCGCTGCGCCGCCGCGAAACTCCCACAGCGTCCCGGCGGCCAGAGGCCCGGCCCACTGCGGCAGCGGAGGGAGGAGCGTGCCGGCGCCGGGTGACGAGCGGCGGAAGCCGGAGGGGTCGGGGGGGCTCAGCCGTGGCGTGAGGGGGCCCGTGTTTGAGCCTCATTGCCCACTGTGACCCGCCGGCAGAGGGGCAAGTAAGAGCGAAACGCCCCGGCCGTGTGAGGAGCCTCCAGGAATGGCGGGCGGTCCGCGAGGGGAGAGGGAACGGGAAAGGAGCGGAGAGGGGTATTCTCACACGGCAGGGGTTAGTGACCCTCATGACAAATATTTTCACGAGCGTCAGTTTGAAAAGACACCCACAAAACCTCAGTATCTAAACGTCAGTCCTTTCTTTTGTAGCTGCTCTTCCCTTTAACTGATTGCACCTGCCTCTGAAAATCAAGGATTCACGATCCAGAAAAAACGATCGGGAGTGTTGTTGTGAAGAAAGCGTAGGACACCGAGAGCTCGTCAGAGCGCTCAGCCTCCTTACGTCTGCTGTTGTCTCACCAGCCGCCCGCAGCTGTCGGGGATCCCGATTCCACGGCCTTTGCCCCCCGAAGCATCAGCTTCCCCTGAGCAGCTGCCCGAGAAACTGCATGCATAGGTTTGGAGGAACTTGAAAAGCTTAAATCTGAAAATCTTCTCTTTTATAAATGGCACACAAACTACCCACAAACACGAAAATGCACCCAGGTGATCCATTAGACATCCCTCAAGGCGACCAGAACACTAATTGTGGTAACTGTCATGCTTGGTGACTTAGTTGTTCAACTCAACTTTTCCGTCATGATTTCTCCAATCATCTGTCACTGTCACTTTGTGCTGTCAGTAAACATAAACCTTCTAAGCCAGTATGCTTGAAGAAACCACAAGTTTGGGTAAAAATGTGGAGTTGAAATGCTGCTAGTTTTAAAGCTTGTTACTTCTTATCAGACTAATGCTGTTTTAAGGGAATTAAGTGAGAATTAATTTTATAGCAGCTTTTTAAAAATGGACCTTCATATTCACTACATTTAATGCCTTTCCTTGCTAGCTCAACATCTCATTTAACTTTTATTTTGTTGTGTTGTTCTGTTGTTTCCTTTTTTTAACTTCTAGATAATTCGGAGCTTTACAGTATCTTTTATATTCTCCATTCTGCAAGGCTCACATCTTGCTTTTCATCCTATTTTCAAAGGAACCTCCCTTCCCTTCCCTTCCCTTCCCTTCCCTTCCCTTCNGCAGTAATTCTAGAACAACCTGTTTGTACCAAGCAAGGTGCAACACAGTAACCTTGCAGTTAACAGTGAACGGCTTGTGGGATTTCTGGGCTAGTACCTCGGAGTGATCTCTGAGTGCTCTGGGGGAGTGAGCAGTATCACAGTGCTTCAGCTGAGCTTCTCTTGGGTTCCATTTACTGATATTTTCCTCCATTCTCACATTTTGATTTACTTGTCAACCCATGGGTTGTGCAATTCATGAGATGAATGTTGGTATAACAGTGAAGGTGAAGGGATGTGACTGTAAATGTTTTGGAGGCTCTTTTTCTTTTATGACCTTTGTTTGGTATTTTAGTTACAAACAACCTCCTTTTTTTCAGCAGTTAGCTTGCAGTCCTGCTGGAGTCTTTTCATGCCTTTTGATTATCTTAAACCTCTTTGCCTGTGTCACTTTATCAGGATGCAAAAAATAGTTACTAAGGACAAAAAATATTCATGATGAAGTAGTCATGAATGACAAACACAAACTGGTTTTCAGAGAGACGTTCAAAAACAGTAGAATGTAGTCACAGAAAGCTCAGGGTTCATAAACCTTTTTTCCCTCATTGTTTCTTGTTTTTCTGGTTGAACTCAATACAGTGCATCTAAGGTTTAGAAGAAGATGAAATAAGGGAATGAAGCTGATTTTATTCATGTACCAAATTTACAGTCTGTGGAAAAATCTAAGATGGGCATTGAAAATGTCTTGCTATAGAAAAATGATCTTTGGTTTTAAAATTACTGTAATCTTTGTTAGACACTAACTTGCTTGGTAATATATACATGAATTTGAAACATGTAAGGAAAATAGATCTTTAAAAATCTGTAATATTTTCAGTGCGTCCAAATGGCTGGGTCAGGTAGAGGAAGAGGATGTGCTTCATTTACATTCAACATTGAGGCTATTTGCTTTCATAAAGATGCCAGCCCTATCTGATGTCATCTGTAGGCCTCCACCACCATTTCCAGTAAGTACAGCCAGTATCTTGGAGCACACTCTGTGTTCAGGTAAAGTGTGTTCATGCTCATGTTTAGATAATGTAATGAAATATATGAACAACCCTAAGAACTTTGGATTTTATAATAATGTAAGTCACCATTTTTCTTACTATTACTTTTCTGCCCCTTTGCTAACTGTTGTATCTCATATTTAACTAGATTGCTTGCAAAGTGTTAGTGTGTTGAAGTCCTCATCATGATTTGGTTTTCTGGACATTGCAAGAATGGAAACACTGGATACTTGAATACTTGATACGTGAATCTGAAATGAGTTTACATTAATCTTTGAAGTTATAAATGAATTTGCTGAAGAAGAAAGAAGTAGAAAATTACTGTTTAAGCAAACATGAAAGATTGTGTATGGTTGTTCTGTACCTCCGAAGCCAGCACGTGAAAATAACAGAAAGATATTTTGTGTAATTAAGGGAGCTTAACTGAGACTTGGCATTTAGGATGTATTTGAAAATCAAAGGGGAATGAAGACCATTTTCTGACTGTGTTTTGATGTGCAGGAAAGCTTTTGACTTACTGAACCATGTATTATTCATCCTCTTAGTCCAGCGTTACAATTAAGATGTGCGATTTAATAGAACAAAGTCATCTGTAACTGTTTCTTGTGTGAATGTTGCAGGCTGCTTGGTAGCACAGTTCTGTGCCATCTAAATTCTGTATACACTGCAGCTTTTGAGGTACAGTCAGCCCTACAGGAGAATTACTAGCCCCAGTATATTTAATGTATACCATGGAGAAGTTAAAAAAGCTTTCTTCCTTCTGTGAAAAAAATTTCAGAACCAAGTAAACTTCTCAGGGGAAATCTGGTGCCATTCAGGAAAATCAGAGTTAACTCATGTGTATAAGTAGAGTCAATAAAAAATTCAAGTGTTAGGTTTAATGACAGGATAATGACCAAAAGTATGTTATAGCTTTGACTAACTTACAGTAAAATTACTTGAAGCACTGAATTATTGCTGTTGCTTATTGCTATTAGACACATTCTGAGTTTACACAGATTTTCTGTAAATGCAATTAGAAACCCAATTAAGGAGCATTACCTTACCAGCAGAAACATTAAGTGATTTAAAGTGTTGGCAAACAAGCAAATATAGCTGGAAGCAGTAAGCACCTTTTATGGTCCAGATCTGGGACTTGTGATAGCACTTTATGCTTTGCAACCTACCACTCAGGTATTGAGTGAGCACCATTCATCACATGAGAGAAACAACGTCCATTCTGTAATTATGGCTGTAGTATTCTGGATATTTTAAAAACTGTTTTTACATATGTTATAAATGAATCAGCCAATTTTATGATTAAAGGAATTTATTAAAATATAAAAATATAAAATATTATAAAGTCATGAGCAAAAGCAGCACTGAGGCCGGGGTCGGTACTGGGTGAACGTGGGTTCACGAAATCAGTTCTCATGAGGTATCTTTTTATACTTTTTTTGGCTTCGTTAATCTTTTCCTTCTTGCATATTAAAGTAGTCTTGTTGTTTCATCTGGTGATAGTTCTTGGGATCAATAGATGTGTATCTTAAGCCTTCCTGGCGACGCATATTATCTTATCATACATGCATATATTCATACTGAATGCATATCATATGCACATTGAATGCATATCGCTGGAGCCAGACGAGAAGTTTTCCTGGAATTCACATTCTTTTAAATGCAGATTTTCTGGTGGCTACATGTCCATGGTCCTTGTGTCCCTCTTTGCTTTAGTAAAAATGTAATCTTTATTTTTAACACGAATTATTTTTCACCATATATTACACATATTTATCTTTCTCAGTTTCAAAATTCAAGTTAAACAGAACAAAACACCACAAAAATAAACCCCCCAAAAGCCCCACAAAAAAACTCCCACAAACCTCGAAAATCCAACCCTTAACAATTCTTTTAAATTCAACTGGTAGAAACTGAATTGTGTGATGGTCTGGTTTTATGACAACACAACCTGTTTCCATGAAAATGGTCATGGAAAGCATGTCCATGTTATTCAGATATCATACTAATGTAGGTATAACACTATCTTAGAAGAGGTTAAGGCCAGCACTCCTCTGACTGAAGAGAGAAGGAATGGTTTCTGAGTAAGTTAGGTTGGTGAGAATAACTACTTTTGGCAATTAAGAGTTTAGGATTACTAAAAATGACTATTTAAATGTTTTATTATATTTTTTTCTTGATTTTGTGATACATTTTTGTGGAAAGATATCGTGGAGTCATAAAAGGTATAAATTTGGATGTAAACACAGTTACTATGCATGTCGAAATGCAATGAACTGTACTTGAGAAGTAGTATAATGCATTGTTGTAGTCTTTTTATATTAGCTATGTTTCTTGTAGCTTATTGTAGTGTACCTGTATATTTGGTGAATATCAGGACCTTTGTTGGGGTTTTAAGAGTTCTCTTTTTATTTTCTTTTTCTTTTGAAAGAATTTTTTCCCCACACATGTACATTGCTGAGAGGGAGTCATTGCCAAGGTACTTGAGGGAGACAAAGGACTTCACTGGGGAGGAGCCCCGGCCAACTGGCCCCCTTTTACCTAGGAAGAGGGGGTTGGGCGGGGCCCCTAGTTCCACTTGTGCTCTGGCGTTCAGAGGGGAAGGAGGCTGCATCGCTGTGGACAGAATCCACCATCACCGCAGGCTTCTACCTTCTGCTGCTTTTCCTCCAACCGTGAGTGGAGCTTGCTCACTGGAGCGNGGTATCACTGCCATAGTTATTGGTGTTTGTTTGCCTTGTTTTTTATATATATATATATGTATTAGTAAAGAACTGTTATTCCTATTCCTCATACATTTGCCTGAAAGCCCCTTAATTTCAAAATTATAGTAATTCGAAGGGAAGGGGGTTGCATTTTCCATTCCAAGGGAGGTTCCTGCCTTCCTTACAGACACCTGTCTTTTAAAACAAAGACAACCTTATAAATAATAAATATAAATTGTACAGAGTACAGAAAATAAGCCAGTGCCTCTGAAAACAGGAGAAGATGAAGATTACATGTTGGCCTTAAAACAAGATCTTAGAGGAACTATGAAAAAAATACCATACTTCTTGACAGTAGGAGATGAACATCAAGGTTCATTTGTGTGCTTTTTATTTTTATTTATATCTTTATTATTATTCTGTGAAGGCTGATGTAGGGAAAACCATGTGTTGAGGATGAGTTTCATACTGATAATGAGGAAGTAAAAATGGCAGCTTAAGATGATAGGGAATTTTTCTTCTTTTACACTTACTGAAGTGCTGTAACTGGAAAGCAACTACTATGTGGAAAAGAGAGGTATCAAACATCTATTCCATTTGGTATACAGTAAGAAACATTTAGACCATCTACATGCAGTCTTTTCAATTATATGCCAGCCAATACAAGCCAATTTGTCATTTCTACATGTTACAAAACCCTAAAATTTTTCATCAGAGCAAAGAAGTTTGTAGTAAATACTAGTGTTGAATTCAGCTTTCAATGAAACAGTGTAAATACTCAAAATAATATTATATTTAATAGATGGACATTCTAAAAGGTAGTTAGCTTTTTTTCCCCTAAGTGCATTCAGAAAAGTAAGTGTTACTGACAAGTCCCTTGAAATATGAAGACTGAGGTGAGGATAAGTGATTTATTGAAGTTTTTATCAGAAGCAGAGCTGTATTAGAAGCCAGATCTTGACCTTATTCTGTGGGGTCTACGATTTTCTTTTGCTTATACATAACTAAAATTTAATTGCTTTGTTATTGTTTGATAACAATAAATGCTGGAGTTATACTTGACATCCAGTCATACATCATTATACTGTTAAAATTCAAGCTTTCTGGTCAGAAAACTGAGCTAGAGGAGTCAGTGGGAAAGAAGGAGTGTGGAGCAGAAAGACTTATGTGTCTGTTTACCATACTGTGAGGATATTGTAAATCTAGATGTGACTGGAGATTATTACTGTGAGGAGTGCTTCTTTTCATTCATGATTTTTTGCCTAGTTTTATCAGCTGCCGAATGCTTATTCTGAATGTTGTAAATGGCAAGTGCTATTACAGCTTTATAAAAGGGTTTAAAAAATCTGAATTGGCTAAACACTGGGTAATCTTTTCTTTCCTATCTTGTGATGATTTTGAGTAATGAGTGCTGACTTAAACTCTAAAATTTAAGGTGTCATTTCCACCCGAAACCCATCAGAATATTTTCTGGCTAAATATTCATGATATCGATAATGTACAGATGCATAGCCCAATCCCCTACCGAATTTTTGGTAATTTCTGTTCATGGCATAATGGTGAATTCTAGATGTTTTTGAAACTGTGTGCAGTTTTTTTTATCAGGCTTTGAATTCAACACACCTTATTGTCCAATTGTTCATGTACTAAAGCCATGTATAAAATGGAGCAGCACTCTTCAGGGGGAGCAGTGAACATGTTGCCAGCCAGATATTATGGCTCACAAAAGACAGAGTATCTCCCCTGATCTGCAGCTGGAACCCAGGTGGTGCAGGTAAAACTGAGGCAAGAATAGATCTGATCCTTATTGCTGGATCCCTTTATGATGATAGAGGAATTCTGAATTACTCTTTTATCATATGTTGTCTTTTATCTTCTGAGTAAACAAATTTCAGTGTCTTTGTATTCTCATTTCACTAGAGGCTTTCTGTGCTCTTGATCTGTCAGGCTTGAAGTTTGCTATTTCTGTTAGAGGCACAAAAAAGGAAACTGCTGTGTCTTGAGAGCCAGCCAGGGTTTTTTCCAATGAACCAGCTACTTTACGAGAAAATGTTATCTCTCTTTTCCAACTTTACCTTATGTGATCATTCTTAATGCTCACCTCAACTTTATTTTTGTTCCTGCAACCTTCTTTCTGAGGTGGAGAGATCTCACTCTGTTGCTGAGTGTATTCCTTAGTAGAACTGCTGGCTTTGAAAACTGTTTTTCTCCTACCAAAATTAGCAGTTGTAGGGGAAGCAGGTAGACAGCCGCTTTATATATTCAAATAATGCTTCAAATATTCTCATCACTTCTGCAAGGGTAAGTTGGTAAATTGAGGTATCTTTTTACTGAATCTTTAGTTGTACAGAAATGCCGTATCTGAGGGTTGGGTTATAATTACATCAGTGATGGTCTGCAGTTTAAAAAGCTTGTTTACATCTCAGTTGCAGTGTGCAGTTTTCTCTGGGACTGCATTCTGTGGCAAAAGTGGTCTAGCTTTAAGAAGACTGCAGAGTAGATAATTTTTAATGTTATGTTTTTAATGGTTTTAATATCTTTTCTGTTACCTGTTTTACAAAACATCTTGTAAAACTTAGAGGGCGTTATGGGGTGGACTGTAAGCAGGAACTTCATAAATTGTCTTTACTACAAGAGTGAATGGATTGTTATAAAACCTCAGAACAACATCTGTGAGCCAAGTGGTCCTTTGAATAGTGAGAATGAAATATTTTAATTAGTTAGGAGTAGCTGTCTCTTTCATTTTTCAGGCAGTAAATGAAAGCTGTATCTCATTCTGGAAATTTTGATGTGTTAATGTGCCATATAGCATAGATTTTCATCATTCATTTCAACACTCATTTTGAGTGAATAGCAGGCATATTCTATAAAAAGTTCTTTGTTTTCCTCACTGCTTAAGTTATGAATCACTCATACTTTTCATGTAGGAATATCTGCTAAGACTGGGTGATTGCCACCTTGGCAGTGGTTTGGTGTTAGTTCATTAGTTGTGAGTGGCGAGAGTCAGTCAATGTGGTTTTTACTGATGGCATCAGCAATTAATTGTTCACTAAAGAGCTTTAATCTAAAATCAAAACTACTAGTTTCTTTTCCTCTCTGTGCTGATAGTTTATGCCCCTTGAGACATTGTTATTTTAAATGTAGACTCTTTGTTGCAAAATTTTGAGAAGGTTTTGTTTGCCTTTATAACAACAAAGTTTAAAATTTAGCTTCATTTATGATGTCTTCTTTTTCCTTGGTAAATACACACCTGAAGGATGGGATGCCATACAGAGAGACCTGGACATACTGGAGAAGTGGGTGTATGAGAATCTCATGTTGTTTAATAACCTGAGTTGAGCCATTGCCAGCAGGTTGAGGGAGGGGATTCAGCTCCTCTGCAGTGCTCTGGTGGGACCCCACCTGCTGTTCTGCAAGAGCTGTGGGGTCCCAGCGCAAGAAGATCAGGGAGCTGTTGGAGCAAGTCCAGAGGAGGCCACTAAGTTTATCAGATGGACGGAGAACCTCTCCTATGAGGAGAGACTGAGAGAATTGGGATTATTCAGCCTGGAAAAGAGAAGGCTTCAGGCTCACCTAATTGCAGCATTCCAGTAACTGAAGGGAACTTACAGGAAAGATGGGGTAAGAGCATGTAGTGCCAGGACAAGGGGAAATGAAAAAATTGGAAGAGAGTAAGTTTAGATCAGGCATTAGGAAAAATTTCTTTACCGTGAGGGTGTTGAGGCACTGGTACATGTTGCTCAGGGAAGGTGTGGCTGCCCCATATCTGGAGGTGTTCAAGGCCAGGTTGAATGGGGCTTTGAGTAACCTGATCTAGTGGAAGGTGTCCCTGCCCATGGCAGTGGGGTTGGAACGAGATGATGTTTAAGGTCCTTTCCAACCCAAACCCTTCTGTGATTCTATGAGTCTGTGATTGTATGCTAGAAGTCTTTGACTCTAAAGGTCAAAGTCTGTCTTTGTTACTATTTTTTGGTACAATATCTGCAAATATTATCCCTATTTGGCTTAATAGTGCAATCAGATTCAGTAATTTTGCATGAAGTGGATTTTGCAGTTGCATGTGGTAATTTGGCAAGAAAAAATGAGACTGATTTAAAAATACTAAAGTTTTGGTATTGCTTTTGGCATTAGAGATTGTACGTAAAAGGTTATTCAGTATAAATGGATGTACTTACACTGTATGACTACCGTATTATTTACAATGCATTTCTCAATTTAGTTCTTGTGCCTGGAAGGAGATTAAGTGGATTAAAGTGTTTGGCTGCCGTTTTGGATAGGATGCAAAGCTTTTCGATTGCAGAAGTACTGAAAGTCTTAGGAGCTGATGACCAGACTGAGACACAACCTTTTGAGACCTGGTAATACTGGATACTCTCTATGGTTAACATAGTGGTGTTAAATATTATTCACTGGTTTTGTAGTAAAGGTTTTATTGTGAAACTCTGGAAGAGTAGAGAGTTAATGTCACATTTGATGTTTCAACCTAGTTTCCCAGTTTCCCTGAATAAATCTGCATTTAACAATTTCGTGCTTTTCAAGTAGAAAAGAACACATTTGAAGTATTGAGTATTTTGAGTATTCAGGTGGGTTTTTTTGTTTTTTTTTTTTACCGTTTGACAACAGGAAAGTGTTCAGTGTGGGACTAGAAAAATACACTATATGTTTAGTTACAGGAAAATATGAAGGACTGTGTTTGGATTGCCTTTTAACTAGGTGAACTGAATAACACTTTGTGTCCTTCTCTCCAGCAATTGAGAGATGAAGTCAAAAGTACCAGAACAATGAAAAAGAGCAGGAAACATGGACACCAGGTAATATCTGAGGTTATCAAAGGCTAATTTTCTATGAACCTGTGAAATGTCCTGCTTTTAAGTGTTTGATTCACTATTTTTGAAGCAATAAAAAAATATGAAATCTTTACCAAGTCATGTATTCCTTCTAGCTCTGTATGTTGAGAGTTATTGTTCTTTGCATGATTTCAGATCAAGGTGAGTACTGTTTAGTCAAAAAAAAAAAAAAAAAAAAAAA
>VZTH01004818.1:0-126562 GCA_013397815.1 Aleadryas rufinucha | reverse complement strand
AAAAAAAAAAAGAAGAAGGAGGAAATATTCTGATTTTATTTATTTACGCAGTTGTAGCCACTGATTTCCAGCACAAATGCAAACTTTACCACTCACTCCTACACTCCTTTTTCCTTACTCACTGCATGAATAACAGTTTTGAACTGGGAGCAAACACTGATGTTACTAAAAATAATCCAACCTGATGTCTGTCATGGGCAGCTGTGTTTTATAATATTAGCCTTCCCCAACCATATCTTTATAGCTCACTACTGCAAACTTCATTACATAATTGTTAAGTAAGTTGAAGAGCTCATGGGCCACTGGAATGGCTGAACTTTGTCTCCTTGTGATAGAAGCCAGTTGTCATCATGTGGGTGAAATTGCAATGCTGACTCATGTTCCTCAATTTAAATTACAGCTAGAATTCCCTAAAACTGTTGTGCTAAAACGTTTTGGCATGCATATAAATAGGATCAAGCACAAATGGGGTCCTTTCCTTTCCCTGGTGGCAGGGGAAGGATTACTGCCGTAAATCATCATTTCTCTATATTAAAGCTGTTTTCTGTACAGATTGGAGAAGACTCCGAAGAGAGATGAAACCAAAGAAGGCAAACAAAAAAGGTATGTTATATACTTTTAAGAAGCAAGTATTACAAAGTATTTGACATATAAAAGCCATACTGGAGGTGGTTAGAGGAAAAATATGCTAGAAATGTTCATTAGTCTATATATTAAGGCTTTTGGCAAATTTTTTTTCTAAATATTTTATTAGTGTGCCTGTCTTTTTTCTGCTTTGCATCTGCAGGATGTTTTAACTTACTGGAACAGACTTATCTTCCTGTTTTCTGCCTTTTGTGTTGATGCACCATATTAACATACAAGATATGTAACAGTGAAAAATTAAAAAAAATCCTACAAACTTTTTTGTTTTGAAAACTCATATCATTAGTCAGCACTCATCCTTCTACTCAATAGTAACTGGCTGTTCAGATTTCCTTTATATTTTCAGTTTCACAATTATCTTGCTTATGATTTGGTTGACTTTTGCATTTTTTTAAGCCTTTCATTTGTCATTTAATGTAGATTATTTTATATTTTCCCTGGTTTTACTTTTTTGTTTATTTTCAGCTTTCTTCTGCAGAATTGTGAACCAGATCCTTCAAAAGCAGTTGGAGGTGGTATTGGTAGTTCTTACAGGAAAACAGATTTTTATTACACAGCATCATTTGTTTTTCCAAGTGTTTTCTAGTATGCATGACTTATTTTAAGTTCTTTGTAGAAGTCTGTTGTTCAGATTGTGTGAAATAACACTTGGGCTCCTGTGTTTAGCTGTCTGTTTATATAAAATTGTTTGCTTTCTTGTTCTTTTTCTCCAAGTCCTTCATGTGTCATTTTTCAATTCACAGATAAAATGGAAAAAAGAATGGGAATGTGCGTAGTCACGGAGACTGGCTCAGCTGGAATCTTTGTTCCTTTTTAGAAATCATTGAGAAGCATGGTACTAAAGGTAGACTCTAAGATTCAACTGAAAATGAAATATTTATTTGTAAAATCTCCAAATGTGGGACCAGAATATACCTGGGGTTTTATTGCAAAAGAAGAAACCATGGGCTTTTATAAGCCTATGTGTGGTAGCATGGACACTTTCCCATGGGAATTTTTCTCTTCTTCTCCCTGTGTTCTATAAATAAAGATAAGGTTTGGATGTTATTGAAACTGTCTCTGGAAAGATGGGCAGTTCTACCTGGCCTATGGGCCTAGGGGGAGGTTTTGAATTGACCCAATCCGGAGAAACTTTTAAAAGTCTATATAAGTTTTAGAATTAAATAATAAAATCAGAATTCCGCCTCACCCGATCCAGTCTGGTTCTTGCACTCGGCTAGCGCTCAACAGCGACACCTATGCACAATAGTTTTCTCCCCAAGATCCAATTAAATAATAAATGAAGATTATTATTCCTTCTTAAAATAATGTAGTGATTATCATAAAAACAGAATCACTGCTCACTGGGGGAATTTTTCTTTCTTTAGTACCAGTTTTTCTACTGGCTCTTAAAAGTACATTCCTCTACGTGTTATAATGGCAAAGATCAGCTGATCATCAGAATTTGATTGGTTTGAAAAATACGTTCCCCTAAAAGCAAAAACTATGTGGAATTAGGGTTTTTTTGTGGAATTCTTATGATACAGAGTTATGTATGAGTCAGGAAGTTTGTACATAGCAGATCAGTGACCCATTGGAGCTTCTGGTACATATCTTTGTTGTATTTTAAGGATAGATAACTTAGGTGACACTTTAACCATGGTGGAACAAAGGTGAACAAATAAACGGAATTTACACAGAAGTTCAAACCAGGTTCCTACCGTTCTCACTTTGTAGTTTGCAGGAGTGGTTTTGGGATCAGAACAGTTTCATGCATAGGGACAGCTTTACTTTTACACATCTCCCCTCCCTCTTTCTGGTTTCCCTGAATGTTTTAGTGAAAGACCTGACCACCTGCCTTCTCAGTGACAAAACTTTGAGTAGAATTCCTCATCTCTCCCACACTGACTCTGGGTTGTGAAATGCAATATCCTAGATACCAGCAGTGCCTGCTGAAAAAATAAAATTAAAATAAATAAATAAATAAATAAATTAAAAAGTCATCTGGGTTCAGTTGACATTGTAGGCCAGACATTTGCATATGTATATAGCACTCAGATGTATGCATTTTAGCCCAAGTACTGCGAGACCAGGTATTTGGGAATCAGATTAGATTATATTCCATTGCACCTCTAAGGTATATAATGTAGGGAGCTACTTTGCTTGAAGTGCTAACAACGGGTCAGTGTCTCTAATTTATAAGGGCCAAAGATGCCCAGCTTTTAGACAAATTTCACGTCTGTTTGTTCTATATGTGTTATTTGTAAAAGCCTGCAGGAGTTTGTACAGGGATGATAATTTTGAATTGCACTTTCCACTTGTTTTCCTTAAAAGCCTACTTCATTCTGGATGTGTTTGCTTTGATGCTGTTCATACTTTTACAAAGCAGCTTGACTTCCCTCACCTCTGTGCAGTGCTTTAGTCATATAATCCTTTCCTAGGCAAAATACTGGAATAAACTCAATGCTATTTATGACAAATGCTTTTGGCAAAATAGAGTGGTTTTCTCTGCAGTTCTCAGTGTTCTGCTTCCTTCAGTATTAGGTTAGTACTTGGGCAACTTTGGTTTAGGGTGCTTCCATTCAGGTAACTCTTACCTTGGTATATGGAATGCTATTTTTGACCTTTGCTCCACCATGTAGTTAATCAGGGAGTAATTTGACAAAGATTATGTTCATGAATCAGGGGACTAAGTAGAAGCACACAAGATAGATTCATTAGATGAGAGCCAACTGTCATCCAAAAGTCTTGTAGCTATAGTAATCATGCCTTCTGTTAGAGCTAATGAACTTCTGCCTTTTTTTTTTTAATATCTACTTGTCTGAAGCACCAACCAGTCATCAATGTCTTGTATAAATTACTAACAATGAGTTTTTATCTTTTCAAGATGATGAAACATAACAAGTGTGATTTTGTTCTAGTTTCTTAACAAATTTTAAGTATATAGGTGACTAGTATTTTGTGAAGCTGAATGTTGTACTTAAGCCCAGCCTTTGGTCAACTACTTGCTCAAACTGAATTTCAGATGGGTCTTATAGGAATCTCTTACATAAATCAGGCATTTACATCTCTATGAATGATGTACCCCAAAGTCTACAATAATTTTCATACAGACAGTATGGTATTTCCCTGGCATACTCAGTATATATTTACTCTGAAGAACAAGTAAAACAAGAGAATTCGTCTTGTTCACATTTAAAAAAAACCAGTGATGTGTTTTATTTCACCAGGTGCAAAAAAAAAAGGCAAAAAACTCTGATCCTAAAAGTAATCTGGTTGTGATTAAAAAAATTGAGGTAAGACGTGGCATACGGATGTGCATATTATTTCTAAGCTTTACAATAGAAATTGAAGGAAAATGAAACCTAGTATGTTTATTGGTACAAATGGAATAACCAGCACAGCCTTCTTCTGGTCTTGTCTTGTTACTCTGACAACTGTTCTGCAGCGTGGTGGCATGACGGTTAGAGTAAGGATAGAGCCTGGCTGTGGAGAAATTACTTTCTTTGCTCTTACTTGTGCCTGAATGCAACAACCAGTTGCTCCTCACTGGGTAGCAATACAGTGTAATGTGAACAGTAGAGCTACTACTGGACCTTAGAGGAGAAATGTGTGCCAGTGCTTTTAAATCTGTTGCTGTTTCATCAATCTACTGATGTTGGAACTTAAACCATTTAGTAAGTTGAGAAGGAGGAAACATACAAAAAGAGAAACTTAGGAAGTGGCCTCTGTTTTGTAGGCAATTACTCACCATGTGGCAGTGGGAATCTTAAAGGTGAAACAGCTTCGCATTTTTTTCTCCTGGTGATCCACCAGTTGTTTGATGAAGTTATAGTATGACATACAGTATGTGGTATTGCTTTATCAAGTATGACATGGCCTTCTGTCAACTGTTCTAACAGTAGATGGTAAAGGGAAATCATCATCGCAGTTTATTATGCAAGATATGCTTTTTTACGGCTGATGCTTGACCTAGTAAATCCTTAGTAAGTTCTTATGCTTTACATAATTTTGGTTTAAATATTGACAGATAACATTTGCACAGCACTGTTATGCTAACTGTCTTGCTGTTAACTGCAGCTTAACTTTTTGGTAGTATGGAGGATATGCTGTTGCTGTAAAGTGGGATTACCTTGTAAAGAGATTGCCTTGTGACAAGAGTTAGAAAAGAAGGATGAGGAAGAAGAAAAATTCAAAGATGAGAAAGACAAATCAAAAGACAAAGAAGGTGAAGATAATGAACCAGAAAAATCAGAGGAATATGATGAAGAAGAGCATGAAGAAGTATAATGTTAGTTTTCCTATTTACACAGAGCCAGATCCCAGTCACTGGTAGTGTGTTGGCTGGTTGTCCCTAGCTCCCAATAGGGGAGAATTGTGGGAGAAATTATTACATTCATGATCTTTGTTGCACTACATTGTATTGTAAATTTAAGTGAGTGTTCTAGAGTTGCTACTCATAAAGAGCTCTGAAAAAAAGATCTTGTACACAGAATGTGTTCTGACACAATACATACAATTACTCCTTTGCAGCACTAGAAGGGATGCTTCTTGTTTCATATACATCAGTACTTCATTACATAAGGATTTTTCTTCTTCATTCCCAAGAATCTATTACTGTTTTAAAGTGTGGGTGCTCAAATACAGTTTAAATCATGTTTGTTCTATAAATTGTCTTCTCCACACATAGTGATTTTTTTCCCCATTGGTTTAGGAAAATGACTACACTTCTTCCTGTTTTGAAGATGGAGATGACTTTAGTGCTGTCAGTGATGACAATATGGATGAAGCAATATACTAACTGTTGTTTCTATGTGTTACACTGCTCAAGCCTTAAATTACTTGAAGCAGAATTCTGGAGGTAGGCTGAGTATCAACAGACCTAATGCTTTAGCTGTGTTGGTTTTAAGCAGAGTCTCCAAAAACACATTGGAGTTTAATTGTACTGTGTTGTAAAAAAGGATAGGGAATCCTTTGTTTTGTTCTTTTGCCAAGTGTTTTGCAGACGTGCCTTTTTAAGGTCCTCTGGAATGGCTGCTGATGGAGTAAGATTTATGCCATTGTGTTTCCTCTGCATAGAAAAATAATGTATGCATTTTACTTGAAATTGTGTCAAAGCATTTGCACTAGTCAATTCTATGCCTCAACAGTCTACTCTTGAAACAAATAATGAAATTCTTGATGACCACAGTAAAAAAAGACATATAGCCTTTATGGACATAAGCTGCTCGTTGGCAGCTGACTCCTCTGAAGAACTTTATGTAACTTCTGAGTTCCGGTGACTGAAAATAATTGACAACTATGCACTTAAACATAAACTGACTTGGAAGGACCTTAGTAATACAAACAACACGACAGTAATTTGAAGAACCATTAGTCTAGTTACAAGAACGCATTGCCTTTAGTATTTTGGTAAAAAGGAACACATGAAAATATATTACCTTTATGAATCAGCATAAATCATAATTAAGGATAACTTGGCTTAGAAAGAGTATATGGCAGAATTTAAGAAATTATAGAATCCTCATTTACACCAGTACACTCATTAGTGATGAAAATTTCAGCCCTTTGCTTCAGTTTCTCCACCTGTTAGGGCAATACTTTCTCACCTCACAGAGCTGCTAAGTGAGCTGGCAGATGATAGCTAGCTAGCTATGTAATTGTTGATGTACTTGTTTACTTTTCTACAGAACAAACTACAAAGAAACAGACAACAAATCAATAAGAAATAAACCCCAAAATATAGAAAAGGAATGTGGTGAAGTATTTTTATGCATGACATTTTAATTAGAAAAACAAGAGAATGCTGAGAAAAGCAAAACCTGAATGTTTGGAAACATCTTTTTTTTTATTTAAGAACCAACAGCTGAAGTGTTGAAAACTTACTACTGAGATTAGATACTTGAACATTGTGACAGCACATTCTCTGTATCTTATTGTGTTTTGATGGTAAAAAATACTATTTTTCAGTGTTCCTGCATTACTTTTGATCAGGGGTTTTGGGGGTTTTTTGTTGGTTGGTTTTGAGTTGTTTTTTATTTTCTAACAAAAACTATTTCACTTCATTGGTGACTGGGAAACAGTTCTGCATTATTCTGTGAACTTCTGTATGCAGTAAGAATTCAGTCCTTAAGGTGTAATTTTCAAATGTTCTGATAAAATACCTATCATATGTAAAGGAAAAGAAAGTAAAATGCTATGCAGGTCCCACCTCAGAGGTGTTAAAAAAGTGTTAAAAAATAACACTTATTTTGAAGTGTTGTTGACTACAATGTGTAATAAACATTCAGCTGCTTTGCACAGGCAATGTATTCTGCCAATTAATTTATTTTTTAACATCACACACATCAGTACTAGTGTTGGAACTTAAACAATTTAGTAAGTTGAGAAGGGGGAACATATATTTTGTTTCTTAAATGGGTGTGCCTGTTTCTTGTGTGTGGTATACAAAACACAGACAGAAGATGTGAATGAGGCAAGCATGCTGAAAATTAAATTCGCTTGCTGTGACTAAAACTGCTTCTACTAGCTTTTCTCCCCATGCAAGGTGAATGGTGAGACTCCTTGCCTCCTACACAAGAAATGCCAGTAGATGGCTTTTGTCAAAGATGGAACTATAAAACTAACACTAGAAAAGAGTTACTGCATGAGTAAAAATTTTGTTGACAAATTGTGGCTTGCCTGAACAAGTCCAATACCTTATTCTGTAGCAGACAGTAACTCTTGAGGATCAATTACTTTCTCCATTCATCATTCTGCTAATGGGCAACTGCCTTCATACTGCACTGTTGAAAAATATTACTCTGGTAAAAATCAGATCTTTTTCAGACCTTTAAGATGTAAACTGTTGTCATCTCTATCATCCAGAGGGAACTGCAAAGTCTTAGGCTGGACCCTCCAGGATTAGTTTAGCAATGGCAAATAAAGCCATCACTTAGGAATGAATTCTGCAAGGACACAGATCAGTGCCAAGGCACTTCTGAAAAGCAGTGAGATTGTGCTCTTCCAAAGGTGTAACGCTTGCACCTCTTTTTAGAAGCTGATTTGCAGATTGCTTAGAATTTATTGCAAGACCATAATGACAATAAAACTTACACCTGTTCTTTGGTTTTCAGCAAACTTCAAGTTTGGACAGGCATATATTCAAATCCAGTATTTATAGCACAGAATAACAATATTGCTTTCAGTGTGTAGTCGTATCACCATGTAAGAACTTCACTGATCCCTCCCTTAGTTGTTCATACCTATTTCTGAGAACTAACAAGTTCTCTGAAATGTATGCAGAAAAGTTCAAAGTTTACAAGGCATGAACAGGATAAACCATTAAGGCTGCAGTTATGGTATGCTAGTTATGAATGCCATATGCAGCTACTGCCAACAAAATACTTGCTGGCCAAGGATTTTTATTTTAGCTCATACATAAAAATTGGCCTAAACAAATACAAGTAGTGGCCTGCTGTAATAAAACATACAAAGTATGTAGAACTAAGAATATATTAGATGTACCACTTTCACTGCAGTCTAAAATAAAATCTTTATTTTACATATACTACTTATGTTCTTCTAAAAGCAGAGGAGCAGAAGTATTTAAAATAAGACTTGCATCCTCAGAACTGTTTCACAAACTTGTAATTTCAGCCTTTATAAAAGTTACAAAGACTATTTGTGAGAACTTACTCCTAAGTATACCAGATTTAAAACATTTAGATTTTATATGATCCAACAGTGTAATACACACTTAAGTTTAAAACCCACTTCCTGAAAAATGTGTTGCAATTAATCCAAAAGGTGATTTACAACTCAATTATTCTCTGTTTGTGGGGTTTTTGGCACTTTGTTTGTTTGGGGGTTTCTTTTGTTTATTTGTCTTTTGTTCTGTTTGTTTAACAAGTCAGTTTCTAAATACTAACTTCATAGATTTTAACTTGAATCGGATTTAAGTTGCCCACAGAGAAGCTACCCTATTTATTCAGGGCTGACATGTGATGATGCATTACCAGTTGTGTTGTACTTTGGAAGAAAGCTGTAAAGATCCCTGCATTGAGCAGAAAGCCAAGCCAGCTGATGCTTGTAGATTACCAGGATCAGGGAGTCCTACAGTCTTGAAAAAATACCTCCTGCATCTTCTGATAAAGTTAACTCTATAATTAAAAATGTACTGTATGAAATATGCTATGTAATACATATGTAAAAACATGCCAGGCACTTGGTTAGAATGGAGTATGGTCCAATAAAACAGCTGTCCCTTTGTGTTCTTCCAAAGGCTGTTTATCCTAAGGCAAATCAAGGCCCATCACCCTTAACTCAGTGCCAGTAAGCCACAAGTCTTCAACACTGTAAAAGCCCAAAGTCTGGGACACACTAGAGGGCTCTTCAGCTGTACCACCACAGACCTCTGTATCCATACATCAACAGGACAGCGACCTTCCTGACCTAGTCAAACCACAACTGAAGTTAATTTCACTTCTGCACTAAAAGCAATTCAATAACATTAAATTGCATCAGTTCAGGTATGTGCTGTAAGTTAGGCTTACGCTGCATCATCACAATCACTAAGTTAATGTTCTTTGACAAATCTGTAAGAAATGGAAGGATAAAGCATTAGAACTGGTGAGTTTCAGCAACAGAATGATGGCGAAAGAAGCAAACCAATAAAAAGGCTTGCAGCAAAAAACTGACACATTATATACCAAGTTTCATCCTATACAGAAAACTTGTTTTCATGTGCCAAAGCTTTCTTGTCTGAGTAAATCACCTTTTAAAGTTTTAACCATAGGAGCTGTATCACTTTAGCCACCACAAATTATTTTGCACAGCATTTTTTCATGGAGCATTAGAACTCCTACCTCAGTGTTTATGCTTGCCTTACTGGCATATTCTCTTAATGAAAAGAACTACCATTTAAAAAGATCTTTGAAAACAAGTGTTATGCAAACCATCAAGTTCATGCCTGCTTGTAGTCCCTTTCTAGTGTGGAGACTATGAATAGACTCACTATCTCCACAGATGCCCCTTTAATCTAAGGGTTCAAAAGCCACAGATCATAGTTCACATACCTAACTGTACACCATTTTCCTTCAAGCTTTGGCCAGCCTCAATTTCAGTATCATACAAGTTGGCCAGGTCTTGTTCATATACTTGGCATGCCACTATCTGTCTATCTGTCCCACTTCTTGGGGCAAAAGGTGCCCCAAGAATAGATGGGGCCTAAGTGTTTACTCTCAGGATAAAGCACTTTGGAATGCCTCAATAGTTAGAAAACATTCACTTTACCCGATTTTTATACTGTATATACTTAATCAAGACACTCGTTGGGAAGGTTACAATAGTAGTTTAAAGGATACTGACTATTTTTCCATTTCTCTCTTTTGAAGCCCTAATCAAGTTTGTTATCTTGGGTTTTGGTAATAAACACTATTTTAAACAGGGCAATGGAATTCTCGCTCCACGAGGCAAATATAACCAAAATAAAATTATAGGCACCATCTCAGTTTTTATTTAAAAGTATTCTGAGTACACAAGTACCTCCTTTCTGTATGAAGGGTCCAGAGGTGTGGGGGTTTTATTTGTTTTATGGTTTTTTGGTTTTTATCTTGTAGCATTTTCTGATGGGGAAGAGAGGGAAACCACGGCTGATCATGAAACTCCAGGAGAAGCATTCAAGAGTAGAGTGGTAATGAATACATTGATATGTAAAGAACAAGTCTGAAGCTGCAAGTTGTCTATTCTGCTGCAATTTGCTTGCAGCCATTAAATATCATTTGAAGTTTTCTAGGACATTTCAGGAAAAAGTTAAATGCTTGAGGTTCATGCGTACAAGACCATTAGCATGCTCAGTACCCACACGACTGCTGTCTGAAGAATCAGTTGGTCCTGAATTAACCAGAGGGGGGAAAAATAAATCTATTAGCATAAAATAAGGACTACTGGGGACGTTACAGCAAGGTGCCACACTTCTGCACTTCCTTCATTCTACACAGAGGTGACCAGATGAGAATGCAGTCCAGTCAGTTTTCACTAGGATACCTAAGAAGAATGTAAAGTTTCAGAAAGACTCCTAACTGGACTGTGTTGAGGCACAGTGTCACACACAGAGTAAACAAATTATCCTATTGCCTGTACTGGAAAGTACTAAAGAGGGGGTTGACCACAGGCACAAGATTTCAAGATTCCAGTTTATGTATTTGCTACTACCTCTGTAATAGTCAACTGTAAAAAGGAACTTCATAGTGGCAATTAATTACGGAATGATTGAGTTTTAAAAAAAATCTTACTCTATAAGAAAGATAAAATTATGAGAACACCATTTTAACTTTCAACTGTAAACCTGATATTAAAATGTCAAGTGTACTACGAATTCTATAAATATTTTCAGATGTTTAAAAATCAGATATCCCCATATGCCCATTTCTGGGCTGTAAAACACACTCACAGTGAGACTCCTTGTGTATCAGTTCAAACTACATTTTTTCACCTCAATTAAGAAACATGCCTATCAAAATAGAAAAAAGTGCAAAGCTTCAGAAATTACATTATACCTTAATTTACACCCCAATCTTTCAAATTGCCTGTCTCAGGCATATTCGGAGATTATGTGATCCCCAGAAATATCCTTGTAGTGGAACACTGCCCATAAAGGCAAGTCACACATTAGTACACTTTTCCTCTGTGTTCCAAGTGCATTTTGCATTCTGTGGATTCCCCTTTACCTAAGGTTATGTTATGTATCCACAAATAACAGTTGTCTAGGGTCTTCCATTGTTAATGCTGAAGGTCTCCTTGATTATCAACTTTTATAGTATTTGCTGGACTTACTCAATTTTCTATTTCTTTCTGATGTGACACTGCTGTGACGAACAGATGGGGAGGTTCCACTGCAGAATGGTGACTGACATCTGCTTTCACTAGAACTTCATAATACAGGAGATAAAAAACTGGAGTTACTATGCCAATAATCAACATAATCACTACTGCTGTCCACCATCCTATACCCCAGTCTGCTCCGTAGTAAGGATCCTTGCATTTTTTAGTTTTACCACCAGTTTCAAAACAGATCTGTTGCGCTGCTAAAGCAGAAACAACTTCATTCAGGTTCTCTCTCTTTGTATCATTACACTTCACTATTTCTTCTATATCTCGATCGACTTCTTTTAAGAAGTTGCCAGCAGTCTCATTAGCAGAGAATTTATCACAAAGAGATGTTTCCTGTACTTCTGGGGAACACAGAGCAGGCCGAAGAGCTGGTCTTCCTTTTGGAGAGATGTGGGTTTCAGTCAACACACTGAACTTTTTCACTGGAATTTTGACAGACCTCAGGGCAAAAAAGTCTTGATCGTTGATAAGATTGTTAACTCTCTTGATATCTGCAACCTAAAAATGAAAACAACAGCTAAAACATCATACTTCATCAAACCAAAACTCTCTTAAGAGTACTACACCCTTAAGAAATACAAGTCTTTTGTAAGGAAACAAAAGGCAAGGTCTTTGTTTTTGCTCTAGCCAAGTCAGCTCTCCTTTTCCATGTTCTTGCTCAAAATGAATTTCATTTTGCTCAAATTAAGTTCAGATTTTAAGTGTAAGTCTAAGGCAAGGCCTTTGGTTTGTATTACCATTACTTTTTTTTTTGTTTTTCTAAACTGATATCCATTCATACACTATGAAGTCAGAGAGGTCAAAGACCAAATCTGAACTTTACAGCAAGAAGGAAATTAATTATGAGGTCCTCACACCTAATAAGAAGACTGAAAGTCATTTCACATAGATATACTTACTTATATGTGCGTTCAACTATCAGTTGGCAATTATCTCTGTGAAATGAATGAGACTTTACCTCACTGTTTTCAAACTATGTAAATTACTGTTAATTTCTAATTCAGTGGAAAACTTCTGAGTAAGGAGTTATTACAAATTATGAGTTTGCAATTCATCTAGCCACTTTTTTTGGTACTTCTGGGGACTAAGGCAGAAATTAAGCCTAACTTTTAAACTGTCATCTACCTTACCCAAGCCAGCTCTCCCCTTTCCCTATTCTTGTTCAAAATGATCTCATTTTGTTTTCAGTAAGTTCAGATTTTAAGTGTAACGTGAAAGACTCTGCAGGGGTTTAAGTGCCCTTGGATAATCACTGGTTTCATTTTCAGATGGTAACTCCCTTACTATAGAAGGCACAGCAACAAACTTCACCATAATGAAATACTTATGAATACACCACAATTCAGTGCTTTTCTGAAACACCTGCGAAGCATGCAGGAATTGTGCCCATTTTGAGATGCACTGTACCCAAGTTCACACGAATCTTTTTAATGTGAAGAAGTCCTTCCGTTCCTATGACAGTGTATTTGTTATGTGTACGATGCTGAATAAATTAGATAAGAATAAAAGACTGCCAAATGTAGCATTAACCCCACCAATTTATGATTCCACCACAATGCAAGTTATACTTTCTGCCTCAAGCCCCGGGATCTCTCTTCCACATTCTCTTGAATTGCAAGAAAGAACACAACTCAAGTTATCCTTCCCTTCTTAGTGAGGCCTGATCGAGTAAACCTGCTCAAAATACTTAATTGCAGTAGGTTCTGAAGCCAAGACTTGCTTAACAAGGCTGAGGCCTGTCATGATTAGGAAATACTTATATCAAGATTTTAATACCTAAAGTTACAACAGGAGGCCCCCAGTTCTGTTTCTGCCTGAAGAATTAGATGACAGCATACTCTGTAAATACAGATTTTGAACTTGACCTCATGGCACCTGCGCACTTAGCAGTCAGTCCCACCAACACGCACAGCCAATTTCCTGTTAAAACTGGAAACATCAACCAAGACCAATGCCACTGCCTTAATCAGTACTTGCCAGCCAAAATTACTAGGTAGGCAGGACTTTCACCAAACCAATAAAAGAACTGAGCTAGAAGTAGTGAGCACAAAGAAAGGTGCAGAGGGGTGGGAAGCTCCCAAAAGTACAGCATGCTCATTCTTAAAATATTAGGGCAATTTAGCAGAAAATAAAATTACGGAGGATTTCCCCCCCTACTTTAACGGAATTAGGGCTCCACACAGACCGTTAAGATAGTTACCAAAACCCCCCTCGTCACCCAGCCTAACAGCGAGGATGGCAATAGAAATGCCGACCTGCGACTGGAGCACAGCTTTGAATGTAACATGTAGATTCCAAGGGAGTGCCACAACCAAAGCTATGCTGTTGTTTCTCACAGTTACATTAGTTTTAAGGGGAAAAGCCCACAGAATCGGAACCCTGCGCTGTAACACGAACACTCTGACGTCATTTTCCCCTTCAGAGAAACACGGCGTTTCCCACGCGCTGCCTCCGCGCGCAGCCGGCCCGGGACCGGCCCCGCGGGGCCCGCGCCGCCTGGGCACTTACCGAGCAGCAGAACTGCAGCGCGATCGCGTTCAGCGTGTCCCCCTCCCGGATGTCCTTCGTCACCAGGACGATATCATCCAGCCTGTCCCTCGACGCGCTCCGCCGGACCTTCTCCCTGCCCCGCGGCCGCAGCTCTGACACCTCGCCCTCCTCCTCGGGCCCCTCGCTCTCCGCGCTCACAAAGGGGTACAGGTGACCGCCGGCGGGCGGCTGCGCCACGGCGGGCGGCTGCGGGCCGCTGCCGGCGCCTCTGCTGGCCATGCTCCGCTGGTGGCCCTGTGGAACGGACCGCAGGCGTGGCGCCCTCCGCGGGGAGCCGCACGCCGGCCCCTCCTCCTCGCTCCCGCCCANACCGGCACTGGTACTGGCGCTGCTCCGCCCCGCCCGCGCCGCGGCCCACAGAGCGCTGTGGCTGAGCCGCTCGGCGTTGGAGGCCGGAGCGGGGGGCCGGGGACCGGCGCTGCTGGACGAGGAAGCGCTTCCCTCCCCACCTTCCCCGCGAGCCGCCCGTGTGCTATCCCGCTATGGGATTTTCTTCTTAATACGTCGCTCTTGCTGATCCTCCGTCTGGAGAAATGCAGGCTGCTCAGATACACGAAGTTGCCATGTATTTGGGTCAGTAAGAGGGTTCTTAGAACCTTTTAGCCTGTTAGCGTTCGCAGCTCCTCTCCACATTCTGTACCTCTTAGTCCCGCCTGGTTCTTGCCGCCTTGCTGCGTCCACAGAAGTTGCCAGGCAGTTTCTTTATATCCCTTCACCTCTGTCCCCTTAGGACTAGTACTGCCGAGGTACAGAAGTGCAGCCGGCACTGATAGATCTTTCTCACAAGAGAGGTACCACAAATAAAGCCCTGTAGATATTTCAACTTGCCTTCTCTAGTATAATAATTTCTTTCTCTAACAGACTGTCAGCAGCTTTTGGGGTGCTGAGGCAATAGGCAGATGTCCTAGTCTAACTAGTGAATTTAATGTAGTGTAGGTTTCTCCTGACACGGCCTTAGAGGGAAGTTTTTGATGAACAGGAACAAGAACAGTATTCCTTAAAAAGCCTGACAGCTCTAAGGTTAGGCTAAATATGTTGTAAAAAAATTGCTGAAGACAAATGTGTTTGCTAGTCTGCTTCCTGAACAGATTAAATCAAATCTTAAGGTAATTTTAAATTAGGGGTTTTTTTCCCCTTTTGTTTTTGAGCCTTGCTATATAGTGTTTCCAGAACAACCAAAGTGTTTAGAAATATGTTTGATATTATAAAAGACAATTTTTTATGGCTTTACTTTTGAAAACTAGGTGACTTGAGTTTGAAGACATAAAAATAAGAGCTAACAATTGTGTAGCTCTATGAAGGGTCACATTTACACCCACAGAAGCTTAATTGAAGCCACATTTTCAGGTATTGTAAAACAAACGGTGAAGGTGCATTGTGTTCTTGTGTCTCAGACTATTTTAAAGAGTAAATATATATATATACACACATACATACATACATATATACATACATACATTTATCTGTATCTACTTTAAAACAGTATTCTGTTGTGGATGAGGGATGGATCAGTTAAAATAAAGGTATTCCTAAGACTGTCTAGGTACTAGGTCCCCCCTAGCCAAATAGCATCAGCAACACGAGCAATACATTTGTCTCAAGAGCATAGAGGTTTTCCTGAAAGAATGTAAGTATTTTCAGGTACAGAAGTCAGCATAAAATAACAAGCTGGCCACTTCACGCAGGTCTGATCACTGCCCTTTGTGAAGAAGCATGGAATAATACTAGCATTTAAATGTGATTTTGTTCCTGCAGGAAGTTGGGCCTACTTAGCCAAAGTAATTTTCAGGCTTTCTTATTCTGAATTTGTTAAAATAGTCCAGTGGATACCAAGTGTAGTTAGAATTTCCTCAAACCAAAGTTTCTTACAAGTCAGGACACTTTCTAAACCATTTAGTAGCCTAGCTAAGGATATTTTCTTGACACTTGGAGTCACAACATTTTCCTTGCTGAGTGTTTCAGGTGTAATTAACTGTGAACAGTGTGGTTTCTCCTGGACAGGCAATTTCTTTTCTTCTTTCATAGCATCTTCCTAATCAAAGCCTGCTCAGAAATAAGCCTTCTATTTTTACCACAGGTCAGATGCACAGCTTGTGCTGATTAACATAGCTGCACTGAAGGCTTAGATACAGCCCCACATAGAAGCCACTATCCAACAAAGACGAGCTTGGATTGTTAGATCATGTGACAAATGTGTGAACATATTTGTAAGAGTCCCAGAATGATTTTATGTCTCTCTGGGGATGCCAAATGCATGCAAGCAGAATGAATCTTCCACAACTGTATTTCTGGAAAGAGCAACATTGAAGATGACAAAATTGAATTAATTTCCCATAAACCCAAAGTTTTCTCATGGCATCTCAAATTAAAGAAAATTAATTTTAACCTAGTGTCAGGGTTTGACACTGCTTAAGTGCCAGGCACCCCCCAAAAAAACCCCTAATCACTTATTTTCCTCTGCTATAGCTGAGAAGAGGAGGGGAAATTTAACACGAAAACTTCATGAGTTGAGATAAAGATTAGGGAAAAACATTTCAAGGCAAAACAGGTTCAAAACTTAAACATTATAAAGAAGATTTATTATTAACAGAAAAGTAAAAAGGATAATGAGAACTGAAATAAACCTTTAGAACACTTACTTTCTTCCCAGCGCCTCCCTCTTTCCCACTTACAGCACAAGGAGACAAAACATGGGGTTCTAGTCATTTTCTAAGAATCTTTCTTCGTTTAAGGAAAGGAGTTATTTTTCTGTTGTGCCATGAGGTCCTTCCCACAGGAGACAGTTCTCTGTGAATTTCTCTAGCGTGGTTCTAATTTTCACAAAATAGCAGTCTCGCCCAACCTGCTGTAACCTGAGTCCCTCCCATGGGCCGAGCAGTCTTCCCACAACTGCCCAGCGTGGGTCATTTTAGTTCATGGGGTTTAGTTTTTGAAGGATAAGCTGTTTTAGTTTGGAAGCAAGGGTCCTCTCTCTCTGAGTTCCTCACTAGATTACAGCTTATCATCATCCACGCGCTCCAGCGTGAGCACTCCTTCTCACTGGCTGCGAGTGGATCTCTGCATCCTCCCATGCACCTCATGAGTTACACGGAAATAATTTGTTGTATTATAGTCCTCACCACGGCTTGTAGTAAAATCTCAGCTCCAATGCCGCAGGCACCTTCTCCCTCTCCTTCTTTTCACTGACCTTGGTGCCGCCATGTTGTTCTCCTCACGTGTTCTCACTTTTTTTCTGACTCTTAAGAAAATTGTTGTCCGTAAGTATTATTGTTCTCAAGTTCTGTCAATTGAAAAGTTCTTACAGAGCTTCGCTGTGCTGCAAAGGTTGATCTCGTCTGTGTTCTGTGTTGGGGAACTGTTTGCCGTGTTTTTGTTGCTGGCCACGTAGTCCCTGCCGGGACCACACGGGCTGCCCCGGCCATGGGGCTCCAGCCTTGGGAGGGCCCCGGCCTCGGCAAGGCTCAGCTGCGCGGCCCCCGGCAGCCCCCGCGGGGACAGGACCCAGCAGCCGCCTCATCACCCCTCGGGACAAGAAAGAGACCTTCCTCCCATTTTTCCTTTCTTAAATGTGTCATCACAGAGGCGTTACCAGCTTCTCTAATTGGGCTAGTAACCTGCCCATTGTCAGAGCCTTCAGAGATTGGCTCTGTGTCGGACACAGTAGAAACTTCGAGCAGCTTGTTTCCCCCCACCAAAAACTGGACTGTTTTTAAACTCGCACACCTAGTGATTTTCATCTATTAAGAGGTGTCATGCCATATCTGGCAAGGAATGTTTGCAGCACCAAGAAGTTTTGTTTTGTTTTTTAAAGGAAGCTTTCACCAATAGAAGTGAAGTAATTGTAGTTGTCTGTAGCTGGGAAACTCAGACCCTATTCATGTTTTTGTGAGACTGTTTTATGAGACTCATCAGAGTTGTGGGTGGATCTGCAGAGCAGTTTGAACCCAGACTTCATATGCAAGATTGCCTGCGGTGGTGTCTAATGGTTGTCCTATCACACACCGCTAATGGAATGTCCTTTTGGAGGTTTTCTTTAAACTTCGGGTGGTGAGGCTGCAGCAAAGATCAGGACAGGGAATTTCACTGTTTCTCTTATCTAAAGAGGTGTACTATCAGGTCAAAAAAGAACTGCTGAAGCAGCACTCTGCCTTAGAAGGGGAAAGAAAGTATTGGAGTTTGCTTTGACCCTGCTACACCCCTGTGTGTAACCATTTTTAACTGGTGACATTTTCCCATCAATAACAAAAGGGTGTATTCCAAACTTGATGAACAAGACTGGAGCTGCATAGCTCCCATGAATGCTAATAGGAATACAGCCTTTCTCCATTCCCATGTAAGTTAGTTTGCATATCCTAATAGTGCATTCTCAATGAGCAACAGGGTCAGTGTTAATCACACCATGGGATTCCAACAGCAACTGCATGGATCTGTACCACATTCCTCTTGGTCATGTTATTTCTTATGTGGCCTGATCAGAGCTAGGAAGTTAAGTATGCACATAGAAATATTAGGAAGATCTTAAGAAATTAATAGAAAGTAATAATAAGGGGGATGTGGAAGGGATGATATAACTTGTTAGTAATTTTTAATTAAAAAAAAATCCCAAACATATTGTTTCCATCTGGAAGTTGCCACATATCATGTGCCACCACTGTTTTTCTAAGTCATTCTATGATTTGGTACCACCAGGCTAGATTTACATGTAGATAGATAGCGTCAAAGTGTCTAAATGTATGTTTTAATTCCATGAATGACATGATAAATTATGACTCAGCAAGAGATTCACACAGAAATACATCTACAGCCTTTGTCTGTCTCTACTTCCGTGCTTGGTAGTTGGGAATGGTAGTAAAATTGTAGGAAATAGTAATGTCAGGGTAGCTCTGCAGCTCCAGTACAGACCAAAGTTATTAAGCCATGACTGTAAGATGCAGTGAGAGGAATTTTTTAAGATCTCTGTAAAAGAATGCAAGGAGCGAATAATGCTAAATCTACAGACACTGCATAGTTTGTTCTCCAGTGGAAATATTTGCATGTATACATTTTGCTATAATCATAGAATCGTTTAGATCCTCAAAACTACCATAAATCCCTTTTAGTTAGCAAGGTTCCAACAATAAAAATGGGTTAAAAATGACCACAGAATTTAATTGTTTAATTTATTATTGTTATGGTTTAAGTGATAATAAATGAAAAAATGTAATTGGATTGAGACTGTATTTTCCCTATGTAATTTTTTACATATTTGCTGTTCCCCTTTTGTTACTTGACAAGAATCAGTAACTCTTTTAATTAACTGTATTAATTTAATATGTATCCATAACAGAAATATGCTGTGTACATTTCACAATGCAGCCAGTAGGGTGCATTGGTTGTTTGATATTTTATTTTCAAAAAACTGTGAATAACTGCATATTTGCTTCTGTTTTACTGCTTAAATACCCTCTGAATAAGAAAATCTATCAGAGACCCCATTCAGTTATGGTAAAAACAGTAAGCAAAAAGGCATCATAGTTTCTTGAAAACTTCTTTCAAATTGTTCACAGATGGATTTTGTTATTAGATTCTGAATTCCTGTCTATTGATGAATTAGTGTTTTGGTCGTGTAATAGCTGAAATTATTTTTGGGATGGGTTTTGGGTTTTTTTTGGTTGTCTGGGGTTTTTTCTCGAGGTTTTTTGGTTCATTGGTTTTTGGCTTTGGTTTGTTTGCTTTAAAGATTGTCATAGATTCTTTCCAATTTTTGCTGGATGACTGTAATAAATTCCATCCATAACTGTTACTATTTTGTATGTTTTCCCTGAGTAAAGTAAGGAAACCTTTCAGTATTTATCTTGTTTTTATTCTGAGGGAATATTTGCACTGTCCTCAAGTCTTTATCTCATTTGTTTTTAATTAAGCATTCAGAATTTGTTGACTTCTGTTCCCTGCTTTCTCTAGGTCTCAGTTTTGGGGAACTTCATTTTTTTAGATCCTCTATGGATTTCAGCATTGTTTTTAAAATGCAGACACCAATATTTATGCAGTTTCAACTATCCACCCCATTAGTGCCATGTGCAAAGGTAATTCTACCACCTCAACTACTTGACACTAATCTGCTGTTGATGTATCTGAATATGTGTTTGTTTTTTCTTTCCCACTGAAAGAATCACATTGGACACTTGCGGTAAGCTGCTTGTCTGCTTAAGTTTCTTCAGATGAAAATTATTCAGAAGACCTATATTTTAGTTTTGAAGGTATTCAGCAGTGTTAATATGATTTGTTTTAATGGAACCAGCTTACTAGGTGAGCTGTATCTCTAATACTGTCATTCTATTTCCACTAATATTGACATCACAAACATCCAGTTCTGAGGTTTGTATTTAAAGGGAGAGAGTGTTGAGGAGATCTGTTTTTAACCCTTGTTGAATTACGTAATACAAATATTTTCATTTCTTCATAATGAAATTTTGTGACAGTGACAAAAGATAGTTGGGTCTCAACATCTTCCGCTCTTGCAGTTGCCTCTGAGGGACAGTGATCTGTCCTAAGAGCCACACCAGGCAGGAATTACAGGAGGAATGGGAGAGCTCTGACGATTGCAACTGACTTTGGTACACATCAGCATACAAAAGGGTACAAAATGCTGCTGGATCCTGGGACAGTGTGGCAAACTTGAGGCTGCAGGCAGCTTCTGTGTGGATCCCGCACAGGCAGGAATGCCTGCAGGGTACATCCAGCCTGAAGGAAGGGAACACCCACTTTCGGATGGGTGAGTAAAAGCAGTAAGATCCAGTCACTCATGGAGATAAAATCCTAAAGTAGCTCTATGGGTGCTTTGTTACTTTGTAATTGTGCATTCTGTAAGGCCAAGGCCTGTAAACCTGTATGTTTCTGAGCTTGCTGATATTATAACCCTTTAGACCTGCTTTTATTATATGCCACATTGACGACGAAGGTTGTATCTTAATTGATACAGACTTTCCTCACAAGCTCACAGGCTTATGAGTTTCTACCCTGGATGTATTCTGTATTGGTACAATGCTTCCTACAGGTACAGCTGAGAAAAGCTTCGTCTGGCGAGCTNCTATGTAATTTTTTACATATTTGCTGTTCCCCTTTTGTTACTTGACAAGAATCAGTAACTCTTTTAATTAACTGTATTAATTTAATATGTATCCATAACAGAAATATGCTGTGTACATTTCACAATGCAGCCAGTAGGGTGCATTGGTTGTTTGATATTTTATTTTCAAAAAACTGTGAATAACTGCATATTTGCTTCTGTTTTACTGCTTAAATACCCTCTGAATAAGAAAATCTATCAGAGACCCCATTCAGTTATGGTAAAAACAGTAAGCAAAAAGGCATCATAGTTTCTTGAAAACTTCTTTCAAATTGTTCACAGATGGATTTTGTTATTAGATTCTGAATTCCTGTCTATTGATGAATTAGTGTTTTGGTCGTGTAATAGCTGAAATTATTTTTGGGATGGGTTTTGGGTTTTTTTTGGTTGTCTGGGGTTTTTTCTCGAGGTTTTTTGGTTCATTGGTTTTTGGCTTTGGTTTGTTTGCTTTAAAGATTGTCATAGATTCTTTCCAATTTTTGCTGGATGACTGTAATAAATTCCATCCATAACTGTTACTATTTTGTATGTTTTCCCTGAGTAAAGTAAGGAAACCTTTCAGTATTTATCTTGTTTTTATTCTGAGGGAATATTTGCACTGTCCTCAAGTCTTTATCTCATTTGTTTTTAATTAAGCATTCAGAATTTGTTGACTTCTGTTCCCTGCTTTCTCTAGGTCTCAGTTTTGGGGAACTTCATTTTTTTAGATCCTCTATGGATTTCAGCATTGTTTTTAAAATGCAGACACCAATATTTATGCAGTTTCAACTATCCACCCCATTAGTGCCATGTGCAAAGGTAATTCTACCACCTCAACTACTTGACACTAATCTGCTGTTGATGTATCTGAATATGTGTTTGTTTTTTCTTTCCCACTGAAAGAATCACATTGGACACTTGCGGTAAGCTGCTTGTCTGCTTAAGTTTCTTCAGATGAAAATTATTCAGAAGACCTATATTTTAGTTTTGAAGGTATTCAGCAGTGTTAATATGATTTGTTTTAATGGAACCAGCTTACTAGGTGAGCTGTATCTCTAATACTGTCATTCTATTTCCACTAATATTGACATCACAAACATCCAGTTCTGAGGTTTGTATTTAAAGGGAGAGAGTGTTGAGGAGATCTGTTTTTAACCCTTGTTGAATTACGTAATACAAATATTTTCATTTCTTCATAATGAAATTTTGTGACAGTGACAAAAGATAGTTGGGTCTCAACATCTTCCGCTCTTGCAGTTGCCTCTGAGGGACAGTGATCTGTCCTAAGAGCCACACCAGGCAGGAATTACAGGAGGAATGGGAGAGCTCTGACGATTGCAACTGACTTTGGTACACATCAGCATACAAAAGGGTACAAAATGCTGCTGGATCCTGGGACAGTGTGGCAAACTTGAGGCTGCAGGCAGCTTCTGTGTGGATCCCGCACAGGCAGGAATGCCTGCAGGGTACATCCAGCCTGAAGGAAGGGAACACCCACTTTCGGATGGGTGAGTAAAAGCAGTAAGATCCAGTCACTCATGGAGATAAAATCCTAAAGTAGCTCTATGGGTGCTTTGTTACTTTGTAATTGTGCATTCTGTAAGGCCAAGGCCTGTAAACCTGTATGTTTCTGAGCTTGCTGATATTATAACCCTTTAGACCTGCTTTTATTATATGCCACATTGACGACGAAGGTTGTATCTTAATTGATACAGACTTTCCTCACAAGCTCACAGGCTTATGAGTTTCTACCCTGGATGTATTCTGTATTGGTACAATGCTTCCTACAGGTACAGCTGAGAAAAGCTTCGTCTGGCGAGCTGTCCTTTGATATCATTCCACTGAGAGTGAAAGTGCCCTCATGCTGGCCTGGGTACCCCTGCAATCCTGTCAGCTCTGCAGCTGCCTCTTCCATGCCTCTGCTGTTCTTACCGTGTGAACAGAGGCCTATAGGCAAGCAAGAGAGTTCTCTGAAATATCCTAGCCTTACTTTCATCCTTTGTTTTAAGCTCTTTCTGGCTGGAATAGTGGTGTATGCTGAGCAGCTTTTTATCAGAGGGAGAGGGAATAGTAGAAGGGAGTGGGAGCAAGACCAGGGAGGCTATCTCGTGGTAAAGGGTCTGATTCAGAGTCATAAAAATCTTTGATATAGGAGCAGGTATGATATCCACAGCCTGCTATACTGACAAATACTTGAACTCTGTCTTTAATGTGTCTTCAATTTTCACCTATAAGGGCATCGAGGTGTAAATGAAACTGTTGGATTAATACTCTCTGCTCTTGATATTAGTAATAAGTAATAATATTGTAGTTGTTACATAACAACTTACTTATAATAACATCTTACTATGCTTTCTTTCAAATTTTCAATATAAAACTGATTACAACAAAAATATATGTAGCTCTTTGTAATCTCAAATACTTATTAGTATACAGCTTAAGAAATGGTTGTTTTCCATACAAAACATGTTTGTTTCAATTTTGTGTCTGTCATTTTTAGATAAGTATAGTGTATTTTAAAAAATATGAAAATACTTGTAAAATAAATCATCCCATTCCACTTTTTTAAGCACTTAACATATGATTACAAATGTTCAGTTTATGACATAAATACAAGAATGGTCTAGTAGAAACACTCTTTGAAAGGGGCATTTTCATGAATTTTAAAGTAGATTCCTCCCGCCCTTGTTTTCTTCCAACTTTTGTCTTTCTATTTGATTCAGCTTTTATATGGGACAGCAGAACATGTCAGAAACCTTTAAGTTCTTTCAATGAGTATCAGGCATGTGAATGCAAATGCCTTACTAGTAATCTTCATCAGGAGAGACAGTAACATAGCCCACATGGCATCAGTAAAGTGTTTACAAGGTATTAATATGCCTACTGTGACAAGTTGTATTTAATGGGAAGCAACAAGGAGTTTGTTTTATTAGTTTTCCTCCTCCCTCAAGTAATAAATCTTAAAAGCTTCAATATTGACTCAATGAAATGAATGGTTGAATCGTTCTGGAGAGGCTCTGACAAGTGGACAAATGCTTCCATGGTTACGCTGAGCTATGCAGTATGGTTACTGAGCTTTGTTGGTTTCCTCCCTCTGCCATTGAAGTAAAATAACAAGCCACAGGGTAGCACCACACATGGTGAGAATAAACTGGAAACAACTTTAAAAGATCAAGTTAGCTGATCTTATACAGATTTTAAACAATATGGGGTTTATTATTTTATACTCTGTGCCCTAAATATGCATTTCAGTAGTTTCTTCTTTGTATATCACTTTTCCGTGGAATGTTTTTATTTCTTGTCTGAACAGCCTCTCTTTTGATTTGGAATGCCATAAATTAAAAGCCCATGTGAAAGTGTGTTTCGCAGTACTGTTACATGTGTTATGTTTTTGTAGGAATATTTATATGTCAAATGGTGTGTTTGCATCAATGCAGGCTTCTGCAATACCTACATAACAAATAAAAAAATCATATCTAGAACTTTTATATGCAGTTGCTTTAGGATGCTTTGCAGTATAAACATAGTTAAGTGGTTTGATTTTCGATCTGCTTGCATTTGAGGTACTCAAATTTGAGGTGTCACGAGGAAGACTGATATTATAAATACATAACATTTTAGAAAAAAAATACAAAACAAAGACATATAGTTATTTCACTAGAAATAACATTAAAAATGTTGCAGATCAAGCATTGTGTTAATAGAAGGAAATCCTGAATGTCTTCAAAGCACAATGTTTAAATGAAATTAAAAGCAGATGTATTGGCAATAATTACATTTTTTCCCTTGGAGACCAACTCCAGAATGAGTACATTATCCACTGTATTAGCACTGTTGTTTTAGTTGTTTTCTCTCCTATGTTCTTGACAGTCCTCAGAAGCACCCTATCCATATCAGAATGCTAAATTGTTTCAGTGCCTCTTTGTAGACACAATATTACAACAAGGATGAATGCCAGAATTCCACAAAGCCAGGAAAATAAATTCATAAACATGGAAGATAGTTACTTCTGAGACAAAAATCATGGTCTTAAAGCTTTCTATTAGAAGTTTATATTTGTTGTAGGTACTTAATTTCACATTTAATTCAAGTAATTTGTCTTTGATCTTGAGGGGGGGAAGTAATCAACTAGTGAGAAAATATTTCGATGTTCCTCTTAAAAAGAGACGAGTCAATTCTTAAGTTGAAAAATATAGGGGATTTTGTGTTTCCAAGTAGTTATTTTCCTCATTTGAAAGGAGGCAAACAGAATGCCTAGCTGTGAAGTGGGAAAGCAAATCAAGTTGTATGCAGCATCTGGAATCCTCTTGCTTTTATCTTTGAATAGTTTTTGAAGACTTTGAAATTATGAGCAAATTAGATGTGAGAAGTTACGGAGAGGTTTTAATATTTTTATTAAGTCTTACCTTCAAAAAATGCACTTTTGGTAACCATTCTATTTGAATTTACAGTCTAGTGCTTGATGTGCTCAGAAGTTGTGTTTTGATGGATATTTTATGATAAAACTTCATATTTGCTGCATAGAATGTACATTGTCAGTGACATGCTGCAAATGAAGAGCTGGACACACTTGAAACTTGAGTGCAACTTCCTTTAGCAACAATAACTGCGTAAGAGGAGCAGGCAGGCAGTTCTTCACAAATTCTTGTCTTGCTGTTTCTCCGCGTGGCACACAAGCTAGTAAGTATCCACTGTGGTTTGAAATGGGCTATGTAACTTTGTAAGACCAAACCAGCCCTTCAGAGATGGCATTCTTCTTGCATCATTAGAGTGACACAAAATGACCTAAATTGTCTCAAAATGGCATGATAGAACTTGATCACCCAAATCTAAGATGCACTAAATTGAAACAAAGCAGTTATTTTCTCATTAATTGTTCATTTTTAGTACTCTTTAATGTCTTTAAATTAACATTTTTAAAAAGCCATGTCACTTTTTGTGGAAGTCTTGTCAAATGAGAGTTTAAGCTCATTAATCAAAAGGTTATGATTACATGAATAGTATTTCTGCTGTAATGTGTGTTAAATATGTCAGCCTTTAATGAGTAGATGCTAGGAACCATTTACTTTTTCATAATAATAGGAACAATTCAATTTTTTTTCTGTTAAAAGTTCTTTTAAAATGTTAACATCAGCATGCTTTATCCATATACAAGTAAGGAGCTGTACCATAAAAAGGTTAACCTTTACCAAACTGATCATAGGAAGCATAAACAATGTTTGTCCATTGAGAAAGAGCGCAGTGTGCTTGGAAATTCTTGTTTTTTAGTTTCTTAAATCCTGGACATTTCTGAACAACAGAAGATCAAAAGTCTGATTTTACCAACATATGTCTGCACGTGAACCAGTCTGGCATAAACCACTCAGTCAGAAGCATATTACTCGAATTTTGTCATTCAGTCTTGTCAGTTTATTAGCATTGTTTGCGTTTGACTATTTTTTGCTCTTTCCTGCATGTGTTTGTTTATTCAGCAGGAAGCTATGCTGTAAAATCAAGATTATAATATTAAAGCATTCCCAGCCCAACAAAAGGATGTGGTAAAGTTCAGGAAAGTGAGCAGTGCAAGTGCCTGGCATCAGGTGACACTTGGCAGTGGTTGTGCATTTCTCTGGCGTGGGGTGGCTGGATAGGAGTCTCCAGAGAATGCAGGTAGGACAACCAGAAAGTGATCAGAAACCTCATTTCACATTTTGAAGAACAGATAACCCAACCATGATCCTAAGCTGCTATGGGATAGCAGCTTAGAAGCCTGCTCACACAGACTAGTCAGGCTGTGGGGTGAACACACCTCTTTAGTATGAGTCTTGGTCAGTTCTGCCCTCTTTTAAAGCCTGACTTAGCATAGTTCCCTGAAGATTATGCTACTAAAGTCATGTTCTATAGTTCTGGCTGCTGTTTCTTTCAATACTGCCAGTTAGATGTGGTCTCCAGTGTGAATCACACTGAGTAATAAAAGAGAAAGGGGAATGCAACCTAGATGTCAGCAAAACAAACAAATATCTGTACAGAATCAAATATCAAGCTATAGCTGCACATGCACAGGGAAGGATATTAGTGCTTGTGGTCATCTCTAGCATGGTCTGTCTTGCAAATGTGCTCAGCGCCATGGACCATCATTCAAAGAAAATCCACTTGAAAAAACAACCAACAGCTAACTACCAAGACCAAATTAATTTCTTGCAGGAAAATAATCTATATCTTGTTGATTACTCTGTGACAAAAGGAGCAAGATCATCCTCAGTATCTGCCTATATCTGGTGGATGTTACATGTTTTTGAAGTGCATCATATTGGAGAGATTGGTTCATAAATAAGAGGTAAAAAATAACTTGTCTGATGTATCTTAATTAAGGATTGATCTATGAAAGAGCTATGCACATGCTTTTTGTTCCTCATTCTGAGTAGTTGAGCCTGCTCCAGCTAACACACCAGAAAAGGTGATAAATAGACCTATATACATGTGCATGACCAAAATATCAAAATTTTTGGAATCTCTTTGTTTGGTACTTGCATGCAAATAAATGCATAGCCCAGAATTCTGAAGCTTGGATGTCACAGGTGAAAACAAAGGTCAATTTTAGTGGCACTTATGAATAAAAATTTTATTATAGTATTTACTTTTGGTTTCTGGTATTTGTAGATTAAGATTTCATTACATCTTACTGAAAACCAAATGGCACTGATGTAAGACAAAAATCTTCCTTAATAGAAACAAAAATGTAAAGAAGAGAAAATACACATGCTTGAAAGCTTTTGTTAGATGTTTTTTCTTCTTGTTCCGTTAAGTCATGTGTTCTTTCTCAGGGATTTGTTTCTTCCTCTAACTCCTTCTTCTGTGGTCTTTTCTTTCAGATGATGCCAATAAAAGGAAAAGGCAAGGTTTTAAAACAAACAAACAAACTGGAGTCCATTGTTTCTGGTGCTTTCAGCATTGGTTTACTTGCAGCACAGCCATTTTTTGCTTACAGTTTTAATGATTTCAAAACAAAGGCTATCCAAACAAACAAGGAATTAAGGGGTGTACCTAATACACCTTATTTACTGCTTTTATTGAAAAGAGAAGCTAAGGCTGACCTGGAGGCACAGTTCTGTGCAATGCCGGATCTGTTGTAAGTCCAATACCAGTCCTGATTGTTTGTCTCTGACATTTGTAAGGGTTGGGAGTGCGGTGTGGGCTGCATGCTGAAGTGTTAAAAGTGTCTGATGTCACTCACCATCAGCCTTCCAGCTGCTTGAAGACCATCACTGATAAAATCAGTGGGAGCTCTCTCTCATCCTCAAGTGTAAACAAAAGGATGCACAGATCCCTGGAGTGGTATGATGAACATGTAAAAAAATCAGGAAGTCCTCAGGGACTGAAAGAAAACATGGAGTACCACTTGTTGAGTCAGAGAGCACAGCAAAAGGTACAGTCATTTTGGATCTGAATGCAGTTTTGTGGAAAGAGCCCATGATGAAAATAACCATGTGAATTACTGAGCCCAAGTCTGAGTTCTCACTATTCCTTAGTTTTCTAGCTCAGTAATTAGAAATGTTTAATATGTTCAGGCCTTCTGTAATTGAGAACTAATTACTATTAAGGCAGCACCTCTGATAGCTGGTGAGAGGCGAGCTTTGTACAGAAACTGGATGAAAAGAGGAAAACGTGAAGTAAGTTATAAAAACCAAAACAACATTATAGAATAAAAGAGAAAAAGAATTTTATACCTCTAGTGTCCTTTTGGCCAGTTGATCCAAAGAAGAAAAACAGTATGGGATCTGGATTTTGCGGCTGAAATATAATAACTGTATGGTATTGAAAAGCATGCTACTTATCTCTCATTCTCATACATTAAGTTCAGTCTGATGCAAAATTCTGCACTAATAGTATTGGTCTTTGAAGGGCTGCTTCTTGCTCCCCTTTATGTTTTTGCCAGATAAACTGGTGCTGGTACATGAGGATTATGCATAATAAAGTATTGATCAAAAAATACGTTCAGATATAAACCAAGGTGAACTAGTGCAAGAAGTGATTAAACATATAAAACAGATTGTCAAACAGAACACCCTGAATTCCTTTTAAATGCACAACATAGATTTTTAGAAGAAAAAAGTGTGCTTGAGTTTTCTTAAAAAAGAGAATTTTTATAATGCTTGGTGAATCATCCCAATATTTCCTCCAGTCTTAAGAACTGGAGTTTGTTCTTATTATTAATGTCTTTTTTTCTATCTGCATATTAGATTATCTATGCCTTTATCAATCTTACTGCAAATTTTTATTTATCAACATTGATTTTCTCTATAGCTATATACAGACTAAATAGAGAGATTCTCCTTACCTAACGAAGGTAGGTAGTAGTCTGAGATAACTACTTGGACTCCCTCTTTCGTCAGAGGAGGGAAATAACCACCTATTAGAGGTAGTTCATCCTGTCCTGCTATGATTCTGCACTAGGCTGGATGGCTTGTTAGTTAGAAGGCTTCTACTTTAAAACATCATTTTTATAAGCAAAATGCTTCTTGAGGTCTGTGTGCCTTTTACTAAGTAATTTTTCTAATCTTTCATCATTCTCTAGCATCTTCTTTGCCTTTTCATGTTTATTTACATTATTCCCAAATCATCATAAGTCAATACAGACTGATGTAGTGACCCGGCTAATTACATCAGAAGGCATAGAGTATTCTAGATTCTGTCTTGGTTTGTCTGAATACTTCTGCTCTCTATTTCTGCCTTAATTATTGGAAAAGAAGAAATTTTGATACTTATTTACTTGTTTAAATGGGAGAATCTGTGAGTTTAGGGGCCAACACTGACAAAATCTGAGTGTCATCTTTGTGTCTCTCTTGTGGCTCAGGATTTCCTTGGGATGGTGGTGACCGTTAAATGCGAATTTGATGCTAGCTAGACAAATGGCTGAGTCTGGAATGCTTCACCTAGGATTAGAAATTGTTTCTCTAACAGAGAATTGTTTCTTCATCCAGAGCACTGAATAACTGTGAATTAAGATGAGCTGCATGTTCAGGTGCCACTGAGGACTTGAATCCCAAATCTGTCATCATCCAATAGTAAAACCTGCCAGTTTTGCTGTGCACAGTAATACAACAGTGGAGTGCAAGCTGAGTGGAAGACCTGCCAAGGCGGTGGTGGGAGGGGCTGGCTCTGTCTCAACTACAGCAGTGCAGCAGCAATTGCTGGGCTTTGAAAAAATTTTGTACTCTTCCATCCCACCCCCTTTTATCTCCACAGCAGTGGGAAGGCAGCAGCAGTCAGGAGAGGGAGGAGAGTGCTGGACGCTGCGCAGAACAGAGGGAGGAGTAGGAGACGGGAATGCATAATGCGTGAGTGACAGAGGGTGTGCAGGCGGCTGGCGGAGTCCAGAAGACGCGGATGTTAATGTCCCAGGGTCCAGGTGGGTTTGTTGTCCCTCTCTCCGAGGCGGTAGTTGCTTTGGAAGCATGCTGTTTTAGCTGCAGAGATGTTCCCTGTCCAGCCAGAGGGCTCTGCAGGCAGCACCTGTTGCGGCAGGGACAGGGTTTAGCAGCAGCAGACACTGACTGTGTCGCTCATCCCTGAGGGGCTGCTGGAGGGTGAGAGTCTGCTAAGGTTTCTGTTGTTCCAGCAGCTCCTCTTTCTGCTCTGCAAAGCCGGGCAGGTGGAGACAATAGTCTTTCCAATGGAAAATCCTGTTCTTAGGGGATGCTAGCAGGATGCAGCTCAGTCTAAAGCTGACAGTTTTTGACTCTCGAAAAAGAACAAAACATTAATTGGCAATTTAAATTAGGTGGAAATAGAAGTGGGGGAGCTGCCTATGCACTGTGTATTTTAAAGGAGAGTGAGTTGAAAGTAAGAATGAATTTTTCAAATAATCATCTAATAAGGAAAGTTTTAAATGCTAGTAATTACAATATGATGTGTAAGTGATTACAGTTAGAAATACAGCTTTTGCTTCTTGCTTTTGATGTGTTGATTCTATATAAGACATTGCATAATTCACTTTGTCTAACCCAGATAAAGTTAAGACCAAATGTATATGGATCTGCTTGCCAAAAATCAGTTGTTGTTTTTTAATGAGTCTGTAATTGCTTCATAGTGCAGATGTGAAATAACATGTGATTTTAAAAAATCTTATTCATTATATAGAAGCCAAAAGTGTTTTGATTTTTTGTCTTGATAGTACTTTACACATATTTTCTAGAATAGGTCTTTCAGTTAAGTACCAAGCATTTTGGGACTCTGCCATGAGGGCAGTTTAATAACTTAAGGTAGAATGTGATATATTTAGTTTATCTGACCCTTAAGCCTAAAACAAGCTTCTCTTACTAAAGAGATTTCAGTGTTTCATTGTGGAAAGACCCAAAATAACCAGATTCCTGAGGAAATCAAATAATTTGTGGCATAATAGGCTTAGAATTGAAATGGTCAAATATTTGATAATACTAGAGCTACCACATTTCAAGGATGTACAATTTCTAATCTGTTGTTGTTACTGGTATTTATGTTGCTATTGGTTTCTAAAGCACAGTTTTGTGTTTTAGCAGTTTTCTAATACACTTTTGTGTTTTAATAGCTTTAGATGAAGAAATCAATGATGTTTACTAAATTTACATCTGAGAAAATTAATTAACACTGATAATAGGAGCACATGCTTATTAGCTTGTAAGTGTGGTCTGTGTCCTGGACACATGAAAATTGATGGGAAAAAATGGTGTCTGTTTCTGTGAAGACTAGTGCTGGGCAGTTTATTTGTGCTGTCAGCATTTTGAAGGTTGAAAAATAGTGCTGGATAAGTTTCAAATTGTTGGTACTAATGAATGAGATCGATCATCATGCATTAAAATCTACTGTGCAGTTCTTCCTGAAAAATTGTTGTGAGCTTTATTTAAAAGAAATTTTCAGAATTGGGTTTAAATCATAGCATGTATGAAGATCTCTACTACCCATGTCATTTTGTTAATTAAGCTTATTATCTTCAAGGGGTTTTTATTTGCTTTGGAATTCCATTTAAAAAAAAGAGAGTACCTAAATCCACAAATGCTTACATGAATATTTTAATTATTTAGCATGTAAATATGATGACTGAAACTGAACTGTTGGAAAAGCTATGAAAGCATATTCCTTTAGCTGTGTAACATTAAAGATGAATATCACTACAGAGGTCTGTGAGTATCTCATTCATTGGGTACCAACGATTTGTAGCAATTTGTAAGAAAAATATTGATGACCCACAAGTCACCTTTGATATTGTTACACAGCTACCGTAGTTGTTCAGAACTGTGACATGGTAACAGTGAGGGGATTTTTAATAACCATGGTTTTAAAAGTGGTCTATAAGCTTAATAGAACTTTAATTTTAGAATGTTTAATTGAAAAATTGGAAAAGTATGCCATTGCATCACACTTTGAAGAAAGAGAGATTTAAAATTTGTCTCAGCTACATCTGAAGTGTTTTAGTCCAAGGCGGTTTTGGAAGCATCAGAATAGTAAAGTGTATGTATGATTCTTGCTATTATTTGATATCTGATGCAATTGAGCTGAAATTTATTTCTGAATAATCCCAACCTCTTCCAAGGTGTTCCTGGTATTGGGTCAGTTTAGTTGTTCACTAAGAAATACAAAAATGTAGGTAAGCAAGAGTAAATAAAAAGAATATGCTGAAATTATTTGCTGATGGTCTATTAGGCCTTGACCTTCTAAAAATATGATCACACATATAGCTATTTTTACACATATAATCCTCTTGATCAGCTGTACTCATTTGTAGAAATTGTTGAATGAAAATTTGTAGAATGCTGAATTGCATTTCAGCTCTACAAGACTGGTCAATTAAGGTAGAACCATTTTTGTATATAGAGGTGAATATAACAGTTCTTTTCCTCTCTAGAAATAAACATACATACTGTCTAAATGCTTCTCTCAATGTGCATTAAGAGTCAGATGCTATAAAATATCTCCATCATCAAATTGAATCTTACAAAGGCATGCTGTCAGTTGTAGGCATTTGTCATAGGTCCACAAATTCAAGAATTATGTCTATCTAATAGGAGCTACATTAGTATTTCTTAAGGAAAAAAAAAAAAGATTGACAGTAGGAAACAATATTACAGGTCATTGTCTTACTCCAGGTGGACCCGCTGTTACATATTTTATTCAGAAAAACCCCACTAAATCACAAATTATTTCACAAATGTCTGCAAAGTCTCACTTGCTGAAGTCACTTTTGCAGTGAATAATCTCGCTGGGAAATACTTTGTGTAAATAAACACTTCCAAGATTTAGCTTACTCTGTATATGAGAACTTGAGGCAGTTTGCAGAAAGAATTTTCAAACTGTGAGTTCTGAAGTATGCCTCAAATTTGAAAAAAATGTTTCATAGATTGGCTTATGAGTATTTCCTATAAAACTAAAGTTGTTGTAGTTTCTTGTACTGCAATAATTTGTAAATCCAAACCAAGGTTGCAGTTAAGATAAGTATGCCTGTACTTATTGAAACAGGCATATTTATCAGGCTAAATTTATCTGGCAAAATTAAACAACAGAGAAGATGCTTTGCATGTTTATCACAGCTTTTGTGTTTGTGGATTTTTTTATCAGAACAGAATTTAATGTAGAATGTAACAGCAATATATATTTTTCTCTATTGAGATACTTTTGTTTATCTAATCTTGTATCTTGTACAGACTCATTAATTAGAATCCAGTTACAATTCTCATCTTCTGATGGCAAAGGAATCTTCTCAGTCACTTATGCTGGACTGGTCCAATATGTTACTGCTCTGAATTGTTTCAGGCTTTGCATCATTAAGGATTTAACATGGCCTTAATTCAGCCATCTGTTAGGGGTTTGGCAGGCCAACAGATCTGAGATATTGGTAAGAGCTTTAGAAATTTCCCACATTTTTAAAGGTTAGGAAAAGAGCTACCTTTATGAATAGATTTTGAATAATTCTCAGCAAGACAATGGTGCAGAAGTGGGGTAAAAAATGCTTGTCATTCTCTGAAGCTCAGGGTCCCTTGTCTGCCTTTAGCTTTGCTGAAAGGCAATTAGCATTTCAACCAGCCAATTTGGTTACATGCAATGAAGTACTTGGGTTTGTAATTTGCTGCTTTTGGCTTGGTGTTGTTGAGAACTAGCTTTGTGTAATCCTCTCAAAGCACCTTTCTTTCCAGCATAGTTATTGTTGCTGGTCTTAAATAACTCATCAACAAAGAGGTTTCCTTGTCTTGGACTGCAGGGTGCCTTAGAAGAATGAAAAGAAATACCCAGTTAATAAGGGAATGATTATAATTTTTAAATAGTGATTATTAAATTGTGACATGGGTTAAAAGGTTTAGAAAGCCAGGCAAAGCACCATGCATGATAAAGGTAGTGTAAGAAGGCTTTGGATCCAAACAAATTTTGCTTAAGGAGTTCTCTTCTCTGAGAAATAAATACTTTATCATGTGTTTTATCTAAAAACGGATTGCCCAGATTTAAGAGATTAATCCACAGTATAGATTAGAGTGAGGGCCCCATGCTAATCATCTTTACAAATTACACAAATGTATTTTTACTTCTACAGAAAGAAGTCTTTGAGGGACTTTGTAACACACAGATTCTTTAATTAAGTAAACATAATTTGTTGCAATCTAATGAAAAATTAATACATTTTGCTGTAGAAAATGACCTTGTTTTATGTATGCCTTAAATTCTTGTATTTAATAACATGCTTTTTTGACCTCAAGAAAATCTCACTAATTCAATTATTGTAATAATTAGACAACACATTAATAGTTCTGTTTGGCTCATACGTGTGTATTAAATTGCAAGAATCCATTGTGTATAGCAACAATTCTGTCAGTGTACCTGAAACAATGCCATCTAATCCTTGCCGGGGGGCTGTAATTTTGCTGTTCTGTACGCTAAAGTTTTGGGGTTTTTTCTTGCAATAACATTACATGTAAAGCACTGCTGCTGATTTTAGTTTTAAATATGAAAAAAAAACCAAACACTGTACTGCAGAAAACCGTGATTTCTTTTTCTGATATATACTATTCATTCAGGCCATGGAATTTCATTCACAGCAGGTACTAGGTATTTGAAACTATGACAGTTTTGTCCTCAGCTCCCAACATATATTCTCAACATATATTAAGTAGGAATGTTGAGGATATGCAAGAAACCTCCAAAATTGAGATACAAATGGAAATTATTGTGAAAGTTCAGATCTCTACCGAAGTATAATAAATGGCTGATTTGCAGTGAAGCCTGCAGACCTTCATCAGCTGGATTTCTGGTTCCGTATGTGTTAAGAGCCTGATCCTGTGGCATGCTCAATCATGAAGTTACTTCTACTAATGTCTATAATGTAAAGCTAGGTGTGAGCTGGGAGAGCTAGGCATCTTAGTGGGTGGGTCACTTGGTTTTGACTTAGTTTGGTTGTTGGGTTTTGGTTTATTGTTGTTTTTTTAATCTCTTTACTTTTTGGTGCAAAAAACAGTTTGAGAGAGGGTATAAATACTTACTGTGTCTGAAGTTACAGTTACTTGATGCAAAATACCTAGGTAAAAATCTCACCCTGGTTCTGGAATACACTGCAAATTGATTTCTGTCACTGAAAGATGTTATACTGTTTTCATTAGAACTACATGGGTGGAAAATGATTTCCAATGTGGAGCTGAAAACTATATATTTACCTTTTGCTTAAACTTATACTCTAAGTAGAACTGTTCATAAATAATGTCTTGCTTTTCACAGTATGTAGTCAGACCTGTATATGGAAAGATTCTTGTCAACTGTGTGAGATAAACTGAAAGCTCTGCAGATGAAGTCAGTGTGCTTTAACATTAAGCAAACTCAGATGCCTACTGATATATTTCTTGACATTGTTAATAGCAGATTTTAGCCAAAGTTTATTTCCATCACACTCTGATCTCTGTTCTAAATTTAAAGTAACCTTAATTAGCTCCAAGTTGTTACAGTGGAGGTGCTGTGGGTAAAAATAATCCAGATTTTACAGCTAGTCAAAATTATTTCCTGGTTCTCTGTTTGACTTGAAAATTGTAAGTTAACTGCAAATCTTTGTAGAAGACTTGTGTTTTCTCTCCTTGCTGCTAGAAGTACTAGATTCAACACTGCTTGAGAGTTTTGCCCTTTATTCCCTCCTCAGAATTAGAGCGAGTGGTTACCTCAGAAAATCTCTAGCATTACCTGGCATAAGAAATAACATTTGGTTCTCCAGTGATGATTACATGTTTTAGAACTTAAAAATTAAGAATGCAGTTTAGATCCACTCAAATTCTTCTGAGAAAATAAAAATCAATTGCCAGAAAACTTGCAAGAAGCACTCTGGACTTCTTACACTTTTTGACTCTGAGTGACCTCTAATAACAGGGTGAGATGATTTGGATTTCTCCTTATGCCTCTGTCTTGGCCTCAGCTTGCAGATTTACTGCTTTATGTATTGGTTCCTGGCTGTGATGCTAGATGTACCTTTCTGACTAGAAAATATAAATACAGTGACAGGCAAGTTAAGTTTATTTTCTTCCTTAAGATGTCTATTTTGAAGGGTGCATGCCTTTTCCAAGAGAGGGTAATTGAATGAGCAAGAATTATATGAAGTTGTTCAGGTTTCATTAAATTCACCATTCCCAGTAATACATATGGTAATAGATAACAAGATTTAAAAAAAAAAAAAAATCTTGCAACTGTTAGAAAGGAAGTGGTCAGGGGAATAATTGACTGATGTGACTGTCATCAATGTCAAATGCAGATAAATCTTTTTAGCACTTGATGTTGTGCTGCAGTACTGTTCTGTCAAGGCAGCAGTAGTGACGTGGGAAGTAGGGAAGTAGGCAAGTGAGACCAAAAACTTCAGGATAGTGAAAGCTGATCAAGGGATTTCCAGCACCTAATAGTCTCTATTTGTGCTTTGGCTAGCACTTTCCAATGTTAGTATAAGAAGGGGAATGTCAGGTATCTGACATGTCTTTGTAGTAAAGAGAAAGACAGGAAAACATGTAGAAGAATGGGAAGCAAAGACATTCAGTAACACTGAAGAACACTCATGGAAACTGGTGAAACAGACTCTGCAACTGTTAGCCTAGTCCAGGGATGTACAGAAAGTCAATATAATTCTCATTGTTTATTCACCTTGAAGCAGGTTGAAGGCAAAAAAGCGATATAGGTGGATACTGTTTTGAAGTAGTACCTTTGGAAAACTCTCTTTTCCAATCTTTATTAGAGTGAGAGACTTGCTTAATCCACACCTAAACAAAAAACCCAAACCAAAGAAGGAGCAACAACCAGCAGAGCAGGCTTGAGTAATGTCTGCTATCCATGTGCCGAGTTTTGTTGTGTCCTCATTTTCATATATGTGAACTATGGGAACTTTGAGGCTAGAAAAAACCAAGTCTGAAATAAAATATTTCTCTTTTAATTTGGAACCTTGACAACACAGAAAGGAGAATTTTAGTAAATCAAAATTTTTTATAATCCCTGCTGCTTTCCAACGTTGTTCCCCAATATTGTTGTGAATGTCAAGAGGTTCTGAGAACGCCTAAAATAAAAGTGCTGAAAATATGCAGGGTTTAAATATGCTTCTATAACAGGTGCAGCAATGGCAATGGCCTTGTGAAACTTCTTGCTCTATGCTGTTCCTGTGTACTACAGAGATCGCCTCTTTACATATGAAAGAGCACGTGCATCTGTCTCCCATTGTATTCAGCCAAAGATGCTGCTGGGTGCTGACATCTCTGCTGTGAATAGATTTCTCTGTGGCAACCATTGGTAGCTGTAATGCTGTACTCAATGCAAAGTACTAGGCATGCCAGTGTTTTAATGTTCGACTTGGCTGGGTATTTGTAATCATGGGGAGTAGGCAAGGACAGACAGTGAAAAGTGCACTTAGTCTTGCTCCTCTGTGTCTGTGGTCTTTAGAAATATACAGTGAGTTGTGTTATGATGGGCAGTGGTAATCAAGCTGTAGCTCCTGGCTGGGAATGGTGCTGCTTCAGCTTGTTGCTTCTCCTGTAAACAGCAGTGACAACTCTGAGGTAGGGGATACTTAATCCCTTGTTCCATCTGCTTCTTTGTTACTGAACTCTCTTTCTTTTGCTACTTTCCGTTTCCTATCTGGCATTTTATGCTTATTTCATTTCAGATTTTTAATCTGGAGCAGTCTTAATTTCCCTTCTTGATCTCTGCATGTTTCATTAGGCTCTAGATTTCCTCATACTTGAAAGAAAACAGCCAGGAGATCTTTTCATTCTTAAGGGTTTAATTTATTAAGCACAGAAGTGAGTGTAAAAATCTGCAGAAAAGACCATTCATTCTTTATAAACCTTAAAGTCTTCATCTGAAATTTGTTCCAGAGTCTGACTGGGAACAACAAGCTACTCCTGGTAATTCACCAGCTTCATAAGCCTACCTTGGCTCCAACTGGACAACAGATTGAAATGGTATTCCTTATATAAATTGTGACAGTATTGTGGAAATTACTGTGTGGAATCAGTATATGAATTGTTGGATTCTACACTAGTATTCCGTATTTTAATGGAAAACACGAATGTGCTTCAAAAAGTGCCATAAAATGCGTGCTGAAAGAAAATGTTAGTGATCATGACTCAGAATTCTGAGTTAGATTTCTTTACCTTTTTAAAACTGTATGGTTGAAGAATGGGATTTTTCTACTTTTAAAATCCTTTAATACCATTAAAATGTCTAGATTGTTATTTGAAAGGTATGGTTTGGTTTTGATGCCAGAAACTTTTATTATAAACCACTCAGAAACATAATCTAGGCCTCAGTATGTAGCATTGTTTTAAACTACCACTGATACTACAAATGACTATTTGAAATGGCTCAAGTCAGAACACGGTAACAGAGTAGTTAATCCATTGACCTGTATATACTCTAAAGATGTGTGATGCTCTATTGCTTGTTGTTGTTATAAAAACATTTCAATTACTTTGGTTCATTAAGCTAACTAGAATATCTCTATATTCTGGATGGAGAGAAATTAACTCAATAATATTTAGCTGAAAGAGAGGGGAGTGCTTGATCACCAAATGTGTAGTTTACCAAAATGTATCAGTGAACAAGGACTAAAGTTTCAGCTTAATTTAAAAAACAAGTTGCAAATTAATCAGCAGTGGTTTAATGAGGTGAGGGAAGTGAGGAAGGGTCCTCTAGTAATCCCTGATCTTGCAAAGGCTTTTACTGAACTTTATGCAATATAGTTAATAAAAAAAAATCGTGTTCCCGTAAAAATTTACATAGGAATTCAGTGTACAAAGTGAGTTCATTTTTAATAAAGTAAAATACTGGGACCTGTAATATGTTTTTAGCTATTTGAATAATTTTGTTCTGCATTCTCTAAGTCTTGATGCATGTTATTTCTATATTATTACATAACATCAATTAAAAAATAAATAAAGATTTTCAAAGTTTAGTTTATATAAACAGAGTAAAAACGACTTCTGGCAGACTGTGCAAAGTAAATCTTAGTACAAATAACATAACAAGGAAGGATACACACCAGCTGAATAATTGATGGTATGATTGTGAAGCTTCTCTTGTTTCGCAGAAGTAATCCTATAGTTTTAGAATGCTCTCCAGTAGAAGTAATAGAATTCAAGTAATTCTAAACTTCGTAATCTTGCCCTCAAGGATCATGTTTTCAGTATTATTTACTAGAAGCATGTACCGTGGGAAGGTATAGGCAAAGTCTATGACAAGGTAACAGCTGAAGCTAAAAGGTCAACAAATTCCTCAGTTTAGTATGGATGATTCCTGCATCTGCAGACAGTGTAATTGTCTGAGTTTACAAAGGTTAGACAACTCTTCTCTTTCCAGCTTGAAGGTTTTTTTTGTTGGTTTTTTTTTTTTTTTTTTTTTTTCCAGAGCAGTTCCACATAAAACTAGAAAAAAACCCCTTGCAAATTAATACATTTGGAAATGCTGATGATTTTAAATCCCAGGGGGTTTATGTGTATATATTTTATCATTGCTTCCCACTGCAAGCTTTTGCTGCACTAGAGTTACTGAATGGATAGATATGTGAAAATCAAGCATTGTTTCTGTTGGTCTGTTATGCATTGAATTCCTAATAAGAGCCATGGATATCTTGAAGGACTGTGTTCCTGGTAATAAAAGTTTAAAGTACTGTGAAGCTATGCAACAAAATTATTTTACTGTGTGGCTTTTTTTTTCAGAAATAATCAGACACTGTTTAAGTGGGGGGTGATATGAGTAGATGTTTTTGTAGAGAAAATAGTTAGTCCTGATTTTTTGCACTTACTTTTTTTTGTTCCTCTGTTCCGTCTGTGATGTTCAACAGACCTAGATGAATTTATTGTTACAGGTAATTAAAATCAACTAACTTTGTCAACCCACCAGTCTTTGCTTGTAGGTACTCTGAAAAACATTGATAGTTTTCTTGACTGTAGTTCCAACTTATACTTTGTTTGTATGCCATGTATGTGGATCTTTTTGTTCTTTAGCTTGCCTGAAAGCAGTTTATTTCAAGTCCTCACAACATGAAATTTATCCTTGCCCAGACAGAATTTGTTGAAAGATGAATCAAAGACTTGAAGTCTTTATGAAGCTATGTTAGTTGTAGCGGTGTGAAGGCTATCTTATTCTCTGTTCAGTTCAAGATTAAAACTACCTGACTGCAAACATAAAACAATCAGAGTATGTGTTGGACCTCAGTTCTTATTCAAATTTGACACACATTTTACAAAGATGTGTTTCAATGTACTCATGACATTTGCTGTTTTAGTGATAATTTATGACTAAATATGTCTAACCGCCACTCATAAATAATGAGAGCAAGTGCTTTGCAAACGTCTGCTCTTAAATGTTATTAATATACAAATATTAATGTAGTATGCTTTGTGCAATTTATACAACTGTGATTGACCAGATTTGTCTGGTAATTCTAACACTTGGAAGGATTATTTTAAGCAAAATGACATTTTATTTATGTATTTAATTACACAAATACTGCTTTTATCTTGTACAGAAATTTTAAAAAGTGATAGTATAAAATAGTGATTACAGATTAAAAGAAGCTTGGTGAGGGAACTAATTCAATTAAAGTTTGGTGTTGTAATGCATTTTGGTGTTTAGAGCACAGCTTTGTTCTCTTGGCTTTTTCCAAAACTGCTAAGTTCCTTATGTCAGCAGTCTGCCCTATCCAGCATTCATGTTCTCAGCCCTGGTCTGCAGTGTACAATGTAAGCCTCTGCAGAACAATGCAACTGTTTGAAATTAGTCTTACCAGACTCTTTTAAAAAAGGTGCGTCTTTCACAGTTGTCAACACCTGATGACTTCACTGGGACTTGAAATCATATTTTACATCACAAAACTGGATTCTAATGTAAGAGGAATGGACCACCTTAGTTTTAAGTTTGCATATCCTAACAGAAAATACTAGACATTTTGCAGAAACAAAAGTGAAAGTCTGGCTGTACAAAGATTGCAATGGCATTTAAAAGTATCACAGTGGTTGTGAGGGACAAGAACACATGAAAGGATCATGGGATAAGAAAAGACTCAAGTAAATATGCAAATGTATAAGAATATTTCATGGTGAATAAGATGTCAGAAAATGATCTATGTGATGACTGCAAGTATCCAACTCTTCAGCCTTCCTGTAATTTTTTGTGTATTTTTAAATACAACCTAGAGAGCAAAGAAAGTGGAAAAATAATTGTCAGCCTTGAAGCCAATTATTTGTTGATCGAAAATGAAAGAAAAGTTGTGGTAATCTCACTGGTTTTTTTCTTGCAAGAAGTTCTTTATTCCTCCACTTGAAAAAGTCAATAAATACTGTCGAGAAAATCACTCAAAAATTATGAAAATAGAATTAGATACTCATGATAATTACGTTATATGACTTGATTTTAGTGGAGACCTATGCATGTTTTAATCTCATTTCTGAAACTCACAAGATGATCATGGTATTTAAAGAGTTGAGAAGGATTGACTAGAATGGTAAAGCCAACCATGAATGCTTTGTGTATTTTAGATTCTTAATTTATTCTTAATATCTTTTTTCTATAGGGATGCCCTCTGCTACTTTATTAGTTTTTTTGCTTTTAGCATTGCTCATTCATTTCACATCTGGAGAAACAGAAGTGAAGTTCAGTGGACAAACAGAATTTGTAGTCAATGAAACAAGTACAACTGTTATACGTCTTGTAATTGAAAGGACAGGGAAGCCTGCTAACATCACAGCAATTGTGTCGGTAAGAAACCATGGCAGCTATATTCCATTAACTGTTGATAACTTTCTGAAGGGCTTTTTGGGAAGTGTGGACTCAGATACATGAGATGTTGAGAGTATGACTGATAAGACAGACAAGTGAGAGCAACAAAAAAACCTGTTTCCTCTTCTCTGAACTTCTAATTTTACTGTTCTGAAAGGAAGAATAGTCTTTTTCATAATGGTTCTTTCAAGCCTTTATCTTATAAGAAGGATGATTCATGTGTGGCAGCTATGCTGGTTTCAGTGTCTTCTCTCCGTTTAGTCTCGGTGCCCAACTGTAAACTTAGCCCAGAACCTTTGCTATTTTGACATGACTGCCTTTGTCATCTCTCCTCTAACCACCTCACTTATAGTAGAATCAAGGGAATTTTCTTCTATTGACTGAGATGAAAGGAGAGAAGTTCTTTATAGAAGACTTAATCTTGCCAACTTTGGTGATCGAATTGTTAATCTAGGTGGAATGCCTAGGCTCGTTCCAGTGCTTAGAATGGAAGGCAGAGGGCAGTTAAATCCTAAGGTAAATTTAATTCATGTAGAGTATTATGAGGTGTACAGATCAGTCCTTCCTGTACAGGCATAGCTTTTTCAATGAAAAACTTTTCATATGGTGCATTATGCAAAAGATACCAAATTTCAGGGAAGGAAGTCATAAATGGTTCTGAATAAAGTGTTCTGTTTGTTTTATTGGGTTTTTTTTTTTACCTGTTTACTCAGCATGAATAAAATGGGTTATTATCCATGTACCTTCTGTCCAGAAATTAACTGTATGACAGTAGGGGAAATTGTGGGAAGACTTATATGCAGAAAAGAGATTGAAATGATTCTAGAATGATAATATAGAAGATATTGAGGGAAGGAGGTGACATTTAGTTGTTTGTTTATTGCAGATTGATGGAGAAAATACAGGAGACTTTTTTGACACATATGCAGCTGCATTTATACCTGATACGGAAACAAACCGAACAGTGTATATATCTGTCTGTGATGATGATCTTCCAGAGGCTGATGAAACATTCACATTTCACTTGACACTACTGGTAAGTCTCAATTTTTCAGTTTATGTATTCCACAGAAAACAGTGGATAATCTAATATAGATGAATGGTATTTAATAGATTTCAGAGTAGTCTTACTGCTCGTGAACAGTAATGGGTAAGAACTAAAATCTGGCATCTGAGCAGGATGGTGCTTATTGCCCTCAGAAAGTTTGCATTTCTGTGGATGTCTCTGTGTCATGTTGCTGTGCCTGACACTTGAGCAGACACTGCATTCAGCTGTGGATGTTTGAAGGTGTACTAGAGCCCAGAAGAATTAGATTGTGAAGAGTCAGCCTTTCCTGTTTTCCTGCCTAGAATGTGCCTGGAGGAGAGGGTGGAAGTAGCAGAAAAAGAGGATGACTTCCAGTCCTCCAGAAGCAGAGGTTAAATGTGACTTATTTAAACCCAAACAATTTTATAAATACTTACCAATAGATTTCTTCATATTGTTCTGTCTCACACTACACGGGAGGGGTTCACATTCACATTTTTTTAGCTAACAGTTCATGCCTAAATAAGATGTTAGTTTAGTAAAGATAAATTTTCTGTTTCATTGCCGATTATTACACATCTATGGGGATGTTTGCAATGAATATAAAATTGCATATTTTCCCTTCCTTCTTACTTTGATTTGTAGATGTAGCTCAATTTTACAATGCTATAAGTATTTGCTTCTTGTTGCTGCTATCTCAGTATATCCTTTAGCTGGTATCCCACTATAATAGCTTCAAAGTTTCAGTTTTATACAAATGTTAGGGAAAAAAGAACAACTTTGGAATTCCTGTCAGTGTTAGATGCTTCATATATGGCTTCCCATTGATATGCTGTTAATAATTGTTAAATCATTGTTAATCATTTGCAAATTTTGTTTCAAGCACTTTATTGTTGACTGAGTGTATTTCCACAGTAATTAGGAATTATTTTTGTGCATTCTATTGCTTTAAACAATTTTCATTGTGATACATAATAAAAAGACATACATTTTTTGTAAGGTAATATTAACTCTTAAGAGACAGTAAAATCAAAATGCCTATTTTTTTTCCATCACCATACTTAATATCTTATTTTGGTTTTAATTTTAGAAACCATCTGCAAGGATAAAGCTTGGCTCACCCAAATCTGTCACTGTAACAATCTTATCAAATGACAATGCCTTTGGAATAATTTCTTTTAACATGGTATGACTTTTTATATGATATACTTTAGAACATTTTAGAAAACATGGAGATGAAATTTTCAAGGATGCTGGTTAGTTATTCACCCAAGTCCTTTGAAAACAGATTCTGAGTTATATCTCTGAAAACACCTCTAGAGAAAATTCATACATATGTATGTAATTCATACATATATACAGCTTTAATATTTCTATATGCTTTAGGTGTTGAGATGTTGCCTGAGATCCTCAAAGTTGGATGAATATCTGTGTTGCTCATCTAAATGTAAAGCTTTTAAATATTGTTCAGTCCCACTGCCCCTCAGTATAGTATGGAAGAAGTGAGGAGTAATACCATAGGAAAGTTAAAGAGGCGGCTTGGAAATTTTAAGAATATATACATTTTTCCCATCTTAAGTGAGCAATTTTATATTTAACTCTCAAGCTGTGAGACCAGCATCATAATATAATACCTTCTGGGGATAAGACAGTGGTGTGAAGAATATTTGCAATAATACAAAGTTTGTGTTAGCAGAAAGAGAAGCTACGTTTGATTGCTGGCGTTGTGGCAATATACTTTTTAGAAGACTTCCCTGAAAAAAATCCAATATGAGAAATTTTAGCACCACTGTATTAAACCATACTGCTCCTTGAAGTGCTGTAATTCTTTGAAATCTCTCAGCTGCAAGTTTGATAGACAGAGTCCATTATGTAGTTATCTAACAAATGAGTTTTTAATGGAGAAAACCTATTTTTGACAGGGTTAGGAACTCCTTTAAACAGGTGCTTATATGGCAGTGGTTAGTGTGTGGTAACTATGCTAATTTACAGGAAAAAAACCAACCAACCAACCAAAAAAAAAAAAAAAAAAACACAAGAAAACCCACTCTACATACATTATGATAATTTTTTTAATCTGAAACTTTTCAAGCTTTTTGTAGCTGAACTAATTGGTTGCTAGCAAATGTATGCCATCAGCAAACTGGTTTGCAGATTGGATTAACTTGTCTGTGGGAGTTTGGTATTTCTATGGTAACAGTTTCTTCCTCCTGCTGTGATATTTGATCTGTGCCTGATTCCCTGTCCCTTTTCTTCCTCTTTAGTCTGCCTTAATCACAGTGAATGAGCCTACGGGCAGAAATGAGTTTGTGCCTCTCACTCTAATTAGGGAGAGAGGAACCTACGGGACAGTCATTGTAACTTTTGAGGTGAGTTTATCAAAAAGACTTCATACCTTTGTCTATTACATGAAACTTTGAGGCCACAATCATAACTTATCAAAGTGTTTATTAAAGTGAAAGGACTAAATGTCTACATTTGTTAATTCTATTTCATAAAATGGAAAGATAATACCTTTCAAATGGAAAATATTGCAGTTACCTAACTGCTTAATTTAAGGAAAAATGAAAATAAATTTAAAAAATGAATATTCTCTGTCATACAGGAAGATATTTGAGGCAGCATTAGTTGATATTATTAACAAACAATGTCTATTAAATGTGTAAGAAATTTCTTGTATATTTCTTCAAAATTTATAAGCACCTGACTCTTTAATGCTTGTGCCACCTTCAAACATGTAAATGTCAAGCTCAGTATTTAGTGAAATTCTGTATCTGTAAGACTGTAGTTTGAATTCCCAGACATTTCAACCTTTCAAAATCATTACTTGAATATTTTGGCCACTATTCACATACTTCATTTGAATGGGATATACTTATTGCCTTTATTGTGAGAGGAGGGGAGTTTTTTCTTTGTCTTGTTCTGATTCTATTGCATTTTTAAAAATTACAGATAATTATTTTTTTAATATAAAAATTCCTTTATCAGTTGTCATCAAAAATTTAATCTAGATGTGTCAAAATTGCAAAAGATTTGTACTAGATGTTATTGCATGCTAAATACAGCATGTATAGATAAGGATTGCAGATATGTTTGTTTTAAAATCCAATAAATTTTGCTATCTGCACAATTTATCAGGTTCATCTCAGAATGTAGTTTATATACATATGTTGAAAAAAAATTTCTAAGATTTTCTAAAAGAAAACTCTAACATATTGCCTCTATGGGTCTTACTACTTTTTTAGGTTTTAGTATTAATTGTGATTTCCTTACTATCACAAGTCAAAATAGAAAGGTCACCAAACCAGTAATTGTTATTATTTGGCTTGGAACTGATTAGGAAATGTTAGTTAAATCAAAAGAGAAAGACTATCCTTTCTGTTATTTAAAAGAATCTGTTATGCATTAATAGGTGTTCTCAAAGGCCTGTATGGGAGTTGTTTTCTTCCCCTTTCTCTGGGAATACATAACTTCTTCAGAGTGCCTACCCTGATTTGCTTCATCTGCCAAACAAGAATAGATTTTCACAACTGAATTTGTGTGCTTATGGTCGAGAGGTGACTGAATGAATAGTAATTTGTTACGCATTTCACACACTGTATATTGGCCATTGTACTAGATCTTTATGCATGTTCTGTATATTTCTTATCAAAAAATCAATTACTTGCAGATAGAAGATGGACCAAACTCAGCTGAAGAAGACTTAAGTCCAGCCAGAGGAAATATTACATTTACCCCTGGGAGATCAGTGTTGACTTATAATTTAACAGTGCTTGATGATCAGGTAAAAACAAGCCGACTTCATTTTTGGCTTGGATATATAAATTAACTGCTTGCTGTTCTGGAGGAACTTGGTATAATGTGTTACAAAAATTACTGGTTTAAACAAGGCTACAAGTTCTTCTGCTTCATAAAGTTCAGTTTTGTCTCTGTGGGCTATCATTTTGTCTTTTTAATGCTTCCTCTGTATTTCTAATCAATTAAGTAGTGTTGTAGTATTGTCTCAGGCACATACAGAGGTAGATCAGAATCAACATGGGAAAAAAGAAAATTTAAATTTAAGTGATGGAGAGTAACACTTGTTCCCAAGTAGAGGGGGCTTTCAAAAATGCCGATTGGTCTCCACATACTCTCAAGGTGTAAAGATGAAGATTTTCCTGATTCTTGGCTAATTTTTATTTGTTTTTTGTTTGAATTTCTACCCTCTTTCAGAAGTATGTTTTGGGAAATAGAGACATTAATTTTTGAAAAGGGATTTTTAGCAAAAGTTAAAAGCAAGGCTTTTCTGCTGTTTGTTTTAATATGAAATGAGCTTTCAAGTTTATATAATTTACTCTTCTGCAAAATACATAAACCATATTTCTCAGTATAAGTGTTCTGCATATATTTGAAATGTGACTTACATCTGGTTGCTAATACTATTTTTCTAGGTACCGGAAAATGATGAAATCTTTCTTGTTTGTCTGAAGAGTGTGGAGGGAGGGGCTGAAATCAACAACACAAAAAATTCTGTTTGGATTAATATTAAGAAAAATGACAGTCCTGTGCGTTTTGTTCAGAATGCTTATATGGTGCCTGAGGAAGATGAAGTGCTAACAATCCAAGTGGTTCGTGGTAAGGATGTCAGTGGAAAATTAATTGGACCTGATGAAGACGAAGTCTCTGTCAGTTACGCCATCATAACTGGGGATTCAACTGCACATGCACAGCTTAATGTAGACTTCCTAGATCTACAGCCAAATACAACTCTTGTTTTCCCACCTCTAGTTCATGAAACCTATTTGAAATTTAGGATTCTTGATGATGCCATACCAGAAATTGCTGAGACCTTTCAGATTATGCTTCTTAAAGAAACTTTGCGGGGAGATGCTGTTTTGATTTATCCATCTGTTGTTCATGTCACTATCCAGCCGAATGATAAACCCTATGGAGTGCTGTCAATCCACAGTGTTCTATTAGCTCATACTGTTATCATTGATGAAGACCAAATTTCAAGGTACTACAGATCTTAAAATCTACTATCTAGTCAGTTTAAGAGATTTGTTTATAATTGTTAAGTATCCTTAGGGTATCATTAAAAGTAATTACAAAATCACTGCTAAAATACAATGTAATAATCACTTAGTGTGTTGTTATTATCAGCTATGTCTACAAAGATTTCAAGGAAGTGGGAATGTCTAATTATGCAGAAAGTATTTTAATATCAATAAACTTTATGTAAATAAACCATAACAATTTAATCCCATTATCAGAATAGTGAGAACTCCCTAATCTAAAAGTGGGATCAGTGAAGTTGTGATACTGCTACACACCAGTTCAGTGGGAAATAGATTTCTGTCTTCCACCCTTGGAATATATTTGTATTTACTATCTGTAAAACCAGTCTCTGATTAAAGGAAAAAAGAAAGTGTTGATTGTCTCCCATGAAATAGTTACCTTAAACTCAAAAACAATTTAAATATTTGTAATTTTACAGAGAGATTAAAATCAAAGCTCTGTACAAATTTTATGGGCAGACTGATATACAATATTGACAATCTCAATAAAAATGTCCACTGCTAATTACTGATGGTAGTATATCCCCAAAGAAACAAATAATGCCTCAAACTATTATACTATGAGAAACTGTGAAATAATATGTTATGGTATGTAGAGCCCAGCACTTGAGTATTCATCTTTCTTTTTTATACCCTGTAAAGAAATAAATCCTGCTTTCTAAATGTTTGTAAGTCATGATTTCCAGACTTTTTGTTGTAGTCATTCACTTGCCAGATTCAGGCAACATGACATTTCCAGTATCATAAATATCAATAACTGAATATATTTTCAGGACAGAGGCAAGTGGTTCATTCAAAAGCATTATTTCAATGCTCATGCCTCACAGTTATTCATGATGTAGAATAGGCGAAAAGTTCTCTGAAATTTGATTTGTATTTCTCAAGACAAATGTAAAACATGCCAAGACTCCACTCACTTCTCAGTACCTTTCCTGCCGTAAACAAAGTGAGATCTAACATATCTTCCGAGATATTACAGAGAGTTCATGAGTAAACAAGTCTTACATATGTCCTATGATTTCATAAACTGTAAGCCTTGAGTCAAATGTCAGTTGCAAGCAGTTAAAATTTATACCACTTAGGTCAGTGTAAATATTTTAGGCAATTGGTAACCATGCATGCCAATAGTAATTATAATTTGTGGGTTTTTGTTATCATTCAAAACCATAGGTTTGAAGGGATCACAATTGTTAGAAATGGTGGAACACATGGAAATGTTTCTGTTTCCTGGGTTATAATCCGAAATAGCAGTGATCCCTCACCTGTGACTGCAGACCTCCTTCCAGAGGCAGGGGAGATAAGTTTTGATCAAGGACAGATGATGGTGACACTTCATCTGAACATTATTGATGATGATATACCAGAAGAGGCAGAGCCTTATCTTCTGAAACTCCTAGCACATACAATACAGGGAGGTGCAGAAGTCAGTGAGCCATCTGAGGTAAGTTTGCGTTTAGAATTCTTTTGGAGAAGATACTAACGAGTAATAAAGACTTTACCAGTTTTAATAACATTGATTGATTGTTTGATTGATTGACTGATTGGCTGACCAGGTGAAAGGGTTTGGTCTTGGGTAAAAATCAAGCAAACTAATCCTTAATTATAATCTTTGTGAATAGAGCCATATCTAAAGTATTTGGCTGGGTGTAGTATACAATGCCAGACCTTTTTACTGTGGTAGCATTCAGTTCAGATCGTTCCCAGTGTGCACAGATAGCATTGAATAAATGCTGTCTTGAGTGACTGCTTTCTAACAGAAGGTAGGAAAGTTATTTTCACTTGCTCATTTGCTGTTTTAATGATTACTGAAATGTTTTACAGAGTAACAACTTCAAGGGGAAGATTTGGTGATTAAGACTGTAATCTCTGAACTATTGAATAAAGGGTGGCTAGCACTGCTGACAGTTCTGTGACTTGAGTCCCTGCTTTGTCTTCCTCAAAAATTGTTGGAATGAGCTTGGTGAATAAAATGAAATTCTTTACAATCTGAAACATTTTTAAACTATACACTTTGGCTGCTGAACCAAAAAATCAGTTATTCAGAGCTCGTTCTGGCACATGTGATGATGCGTAATGGGAAGGTTGCCACTGTCAGTGTGATGCTTTTTGTGTATGAAGAATACTTTGGGGCTGTCAATCTGATTTCTTTCCTGATGCCAGTTTGCTAAAGAGAAAAATGTATAGTGACAGTCAGGAGATGCTTTTGTGAAGGCGTGAAACTGTGGTATAAATTAATGCAGCGTGCTGTTTTATGCTTTGCAGCTTCTGTTTTACATTCAGGACAGTGATGATGTTTATGGCCTAATAAAATTTCATCCTTTGGAGAATCAGAAGATTGAAAGTAATCCAATGGGACGCTTTTTATCCTTGAGTTTTGCAAGGGAAAGAGGAACAGTTGGAGATGTGCAGTTGGTTTACACCGCACTGTATATTCCAGCTGGAGATCTGGATCCTGAGAGAGCGAAAGGTGGCATTCTAAATATGTCTAGAAGAAGTACTCTCATCTTTCCAGAAGGAAAAGCACAAGCTACTGTAAATATACCAATACGAAATGATGCATTTCTTCAAAATGGAGCTCATTTTGTCATACAGGTATCTCAGCTGTGTTTTGGGGTGGTTTTTTAGCCCATGTAATATAAAGGATATAAAACAGTAGTAGCTCCTTCCCTTTTAATTTAATTAAAATGATTCTGGCTGCTTAAGAAAAAAAAAAAAGGGAAAGAAATTATTAGTTCTGTAGCCAAGAAAACTTTTTTATTTAGATACAACTTCCACAAATATACTATAAAGAGCTTTATTCCTAATCATTATTTACTAATTACACCATTAAAAAAAAATACACTGCTGTAATAGGATTCAGTTATTAGTAATGAAATTTAACAAAATTATATCAGTGTTGCAGAGGTTAGTTGCCTTTTCAGGTATGTTATTCTGTCTATCCCTTGGCTTCCAATTTGACCAAATTAAGGCTCCTAAATTACAGATGTATGACAGATTTTAGAAACTGAAAGCAAGGAAATATATATTAAAAATAGTCAAACATATGTTTAATTTATGTTCACCTTTTACGAGAGAACTTGAAAAGTTCTGGTTTTCCCTGTATGTGCCCTTTTGGTTTTTTTGTCTTTTATTTTATTTTTTCTCTATCTGAATTTGTAAGAAGGGAGGTTGTGTCATTGCTCATAAGATTGGCTGGAAAAATTCAGTAAAATTATGCTTTTGAAAGAAAACGGGTTCTCCAAAAATATTTAAAGAAAGATTTTATATTTTCCAATGGTGTTTTTTTTTTTTTTTTTCATTTTTCACTGGAGAAAACCAAGTTTGCATACATGGTAACAAGTTATTGTTCTGATATGCTGCTGTGGGAGGTCCTGGGTGTTGTAATCAGTAATTATTATAATTATTTTCTTATCTGAGGTTAAGACTACTGCATAATCTCTACTTCCTCTGATTAACTATTGCCACTGTCTGGGATCATGAGCCCGGGGAGCAATCTTGATACACAGACAAAGGGGTGACTTGTCGCATCCAAAGCACAAAACTCAGTCATTTCTTAGTTCTTTTTAGTCTTTTCATTTTAAGTCAGATGTCTTCAAAATTTTCAAATGGAGATGTTGATGTTAAATCATAAACGTAAAATGTGGTTGTTTTTGAAAACTTCTTCCCTCCACCTCCTTCCTCCTACATTCTATTAAGAAAAGGAAAAATATCAGAGAAAAGAATATTGCCAGAATCATATTATCGTTTTAGTAGTACACACTCCTTTTATGTTCGCAGTTAGGTAGGGAATTGCATTCTGAAATATTAGAATAGGTTACTGTGTTTTACCATCTTCATGAGATCTGAAAGATTGACAGAAGAATTGAAATATCTAATTCCAAGCTCCTCTCAGGTAATAGATTACAAATAAAATTGCAATGTGGACTATGGACAAGACCGGAGTGACAGGTACTTCAGAATACAGGCACTTGGCCTGGCGTTTCAAACTGCACATTCCAGGGAGTTGGGGGGTGTATGTCCTGTACTTTCTTCATGAACTGTAAAAATCTTTTTATTTGAATGCACAAAATCAGAGGCAACTGCCAACAAAAATAATTCATTTAGAAAAGGAAGAAAAATATCCCTATTTATCACTACGGCAATCCTTCTACACTGTGAATAGTCTCAGCAAATATGTTTAGAATGAGATTACAAAGTTTATACTAGGCCCAGTAAAGGATGAACTCAGGAACTGGGGGAAGGAGGGGTGGAGGAAGAAAATGAAGCTTAAACACAGCAAGAGAATATATAGAGGAACTGGAAATGTGAGATTAACGTTCTTCAGTGACATCTTCAATTCAATCTTTTCTTTGATGTGCAGATTACTTTTGATATGGACAGGAAGATTATCTAATTTATTAAACTGCTTGGCATTATCCAATTCACAGTGCATTCTTTTTTTCCTCATGAGCTGATTTGCTTTAAGAGAAAACACTGAATTTTAAAAAAGAGTCTTAATATTTCATTAATTATTACTTTAATCTCAAAGTTACTATCCAGAATAGTAACAAAGGGAATTCTTTCAGCTGTGTAGTATTTCAGAACTTCTACTGAGCTAACAAACATAGCGGTAGTCCACTTGCATGGTGTTAGTTGAGGAATTGGCATCTACTCGAAAAGAAATTTTAGAAAACAAGGAAATAGTCCACTTGTCCACTAAAACCTGTATGGTAGCATCTAATAACTCCAAGCAAAAACACCTTAAGGGGGGTTCATGCACCAGTGAAATGTTTACAGAAGCCTATAAAAATCAGTCATGGAAATCTCTGTTATTATGAACCATGTAGGCAGAATCTCATAGTGGTATAAATTATATTTGAAATTAATATTAAAACAAGTAAAACAAGGAAAGTCCTGCTTTCCTTGTCATGTCAATGCTGCTGATGGGATAAGTCAATGGTATTTACCATTCACTGAAAAAATAAACATTTTTGTATTTCTTCTTGGTATAAACAAACCCTCAAAAATATGGTAATATAAGAGGAGACTACAGTTTTGAAATCTTGTACTGATTTTCAATTCTGAATGTAATTCTAATGTATTAGTTATTGTAAATAGAGAAGTTCTTACATTTTTTTGAGAGAGGAAAGAAGATTGAATCATTCCTTGGATTCATGAGAAGCTGTAAATTATTATTTTTCCAGTGACTTCAGCAGATTTTTATCAATGCATGGCAGAAAAATGAAGTTAGAACAACATCTGGGGTGCTTGGAAGATCAGTTCATAGATCTAGTAGTGAATTGCCCTGTTTGGAAGGTTCATTCTCCCTCTGCATACATGTAGTTGTGTACGTGATTTTTCTGAGAAGTATACCATTCTGCTGAGAAAGCTCAATACCATCCACTTCATTTCTTTACACAGCTACTTACACATTTTGTAATAGCAATATTGCTGGTAGGAGAAATTTATTCTGGAGGTGTTTTGCTCCTTGCATATGACACTTATTCCAAAATGTCAGAATAGCTCTCACTTCATACTAAAGCTTCTTATTTCTCAAGTTTTTCTTACTTTTTCTCACAGTTGGAAAAAGTTGAGCTGCTGAATAGAATTCCTCTTGTCCCACCTGTGAGTCCTAGATTAGGTGAGATTCGAAATATTTCTTTAAGGATTACTCCAGATATTGCAAATGGAGAAATAGGCTTTACTAGCAATCTTCCAATTATTCTTTCTGAGCCAGAAGAATCGCCTGCTACAGTGGTAAGTAAACATTTTTATATTGTCCCTTAATAAGGAAAAGTTATTTGGAGAGAGTGGTTTGCTATATCCACTGCAATGTTTGAAAATTAATGTGAGAAAAATACTTCCTCCAAGTTCTATCTTATCCCAAATATTCTCCTGTTTTAAAAAACTAAAAAGTCAAAAATTGCTATCAAGATTAATCTTTTAGTCATCAGAAAAGTGTGGTTAAACTTTGCTTTCTCTGTAAGCATCTAGAACTGGTTAGGTCTTGATGCTCGCATGGAGCAAAAGATGCTGTGGACAGTTTAATATCTTTCACCAACTGCAAAGACACTCATGTAGAGTAGGACTGATAGTGCTCCTAAATTTCATGGAAGTGTCTGTGTATTTTATAGTTGATTTACATGTGAGTATATAATTTGGCTTGCTGGGTCTGTTTTCTAATAATTATGCTTTTTTCATTTCTCAGTGCCCAACAAAGCACTTTCAAAAGCATTTTCATCCAAGTGCTGTAATCCCAGCCAGAGAAATCCTTTATAAAATATCTTTTCTTACATTTTCCCTTTTTCCCCTACTTGTCTTAACTGAAATCTTCCCTCAAATCCTGAATCAGAGAACTTGTTTTTCATTCTCAGAATAAAACTGCTGTTTTCCTTAAGCAGAGTACAGGCTGGAACTGTACTAAAAGAGCCAGAGTAAATTATAGTTGTTACATTTAAAACCTAGGTTGTCTTGATGAGGTGGGCACTGGTTAAATCAGTCATACAAGGTTTTTTGTGTTTCTGGGTGCTAAGTGATTTGTTGTATTAATAGTCTACCACCCCCACTAAGTATATATAAATATATATGTCCAAGTATATTATGGATAGATGATTGAAAAGATAAGATTCAGTATATGTTTTCACTGATACACCGTTTTTGACTTCATATCTTATACATAGGTATAATTAAAAAACCCAAAATGAACATTTTGAGGCTGATATTCAAACAATAATTTGCAAAGGGTTAATTGTTTTTGCATCTAGTTTTGCAAGTCACAGCAGACTCGTGTTTTACAGGTTTCCATTGCATTGCATCGAGATGGGACTGATGGTCAAGCAACAGTGTTTTGGAGTTTGAAACCCTCTGGTCCTAATCACAAGGCAGTGACACAGGCTGATATAAGTCCTTTTAATGGCTCTGTTGTTTTCTTTTCTGGACAAAGTGATACTACAATCAACATTACTATTAAAGCTGATGATATACCTGAAATGAATGAAACCGTGTTATTAACTTTGGACAGGTATTGTACCCTTATCTTTATTCATATGTATCACTTGTGATACTCAATCTATATACAACAAATTGGCACAGTATTAATTATGAGGTGTTGCCTCCATTGTGTTGATAAGTGCCTGGAGGAATACTGGGGCGTTCATTCAGACTGTGTATGGAATCTTCTTTGACTTGTGACCAATGTAAGAAACCATGTTGTGCTTATTATCTAATGACTTAGTTTTGTTTATATTTTGATTAAAATAGTGTATGCTACTAAAAAAGTTCATTTAGCTTTGATCTTTAGTCATAGCTCTTAATTACATCACTTATATTTTCAGAAAAATAGTATTTAGTGAGATAATGGGGAAAACTATAATGAATAGTAATGAAAGCAATACATAACTGCGTTTTTCTCAGAAGAGATTTATAGTCTGGATGTTGTTGCAGAATTAGATACTTCCATCACAACTGCTGGCTTCCAAAATAGGCCAGTGTGACAATTACCACGTGTCTGAGCTACAAAGGGAGCAGTGGTGTTTCTGGAGCACAGTGTTGTGGTCGCCCTTCTGTGTGACATCAGGATTGCAGAATAATTAAGGCTGTAAGAGGCCTCAGGAGATATTATTATCTGTATGTGAACACTACTCAGAATACTTGAATTACTTCATATCTAGGAGTTTTTTTGGTTTATTAGCAAGAGAATCTTGGCTATTTCTTCAGTCCTGCTTCCAAAAACTCAGATGTATATATAGTTTAGGAATATTACCACTTCTGCTAATACCTCCTGATAATCTAAGGTACGTTTTTTCCCATTTATTTTTCTGGAAACATGCTAAGAGAGGTCTGCTGCAATGTCTGCATTGAACATCTACTACTTACACAGGCCTTACCTTATGCAGAAGTATCCTTGTCATACACAAGGAGTGCGGACTAGCTCTTGGGAACTTTAACACCATATACTCATGTAGATTACATACTAGCAAACCAGAAACCAACTCCTGAAGCTGCTGCTGATCCTGTTTTTTGAGCGTTGTTCTATCACACAGGAAAGATGCTATTACATTGTAGGATTGGTCTGCTTCTGTAGAAGCTGGCTGGTGGATGCATCTAGTGCAGAATGAATTATTTCATTCTATTTTGGATACTCACTGTATTGAAAAGATTGTCCTGTTCAAGACAAAAACAAATGGAGACTATTGTAAGCAGTTCTCTGTTTTTCTTCCTGCAGATGAAACTGGTTTGCCTGAAGGTTTATTAGAGTCTGTGGCACAAACAAAGAAACTAGGATTAGAAATAATGGTTGAAGTTGTGATGAAGTTGTGTAAGGTGGCCAAAATGCTGAAGTGGAAGGATAGGAGACAAATAAGTACATAGAGGAAGTGGGCAGCATAAAAGATTAACTTTTTAATATTGGACAGCTCTACAGTATGAGTAACTACAGCTTTCTACCACTTACTCTGAGTAGTAACCTCATGCCTTGAAAATTATGTCTAAAAGGGGATTGAATTGGCTGCTGAACAAGCGCAACCACTGTTCTGCTTTTGCTATGCATGGTGGGAGTAGCAGGTTCTATTGATCATGAAGTGGCTGGTAAAAATTGTGCCAGCAGTAAGCAGCTTTCCCACACTTGGCACGGTCAGAGAGTGAAGTAAGGAACAGGTGGTCTGGCCAGGAAAAAGAAGTAAATAAGGAGGACATAAAATCTGAACTTTTCTCTAGGCCTGGATATGTCCCTCAAGGCTATGAGTGAAATTTGGCAACTTTAATATGAGCAGAAGCCAAGAATGAAATGACTGTAAAGATCATCCTTTCAGTACTGAAGATGACTCTTCAAAACAGGGGTGAATGATACTGACAGGGTGATGTGTGTAAGCTTTTGGTATTGCCTTCTCCAGAGCTTGTGTTTTCTGGATGAACAGAAGATTTCAGTTTCCAAGACTGGCAGCCAGCACCTCACAGCAGTAGTGAATTACCATGAAAACAATGATGCACTGTACTGTGGATGTGCTTGCACTGTTTGATAAACTGTAGCATAAGTCAGTAGAAAAATAGAGCATGTACGGACTTTATTGAAACTATAGGCATAGAAATATGTTCGTAAGCATTCTATTTATTGCAATTAGTAACAGCCTGGGAAAGGTAATATGATAATTAATTCTAACAGGGGTGTATTTACAATTCAGTGATGTTGTTAAGGCCATTTATGATTTAAATGAGCTTTGATTGTACCCATAATTACAAAAGAAACTTTCTAAGCCATTAAAAATAGTATTTTCCTTCCTTGCTCTATGGCCATCATCTCTAGGCCCTGGATATTAAAAATAATTATGAATGCTGTCCACAAAATGGAGGTCAATGTATATCATGAAGAATATGCTTACGCAGAAGACAGATGAGCCATAAAGAAGCAAGATAATCCTGTACCTGCTGAAGCGTCTTCCTATTTTCTTTCTTTAGGACCAGCTTCAGTTTGAACGCCTGCCCATATCTGAATAGGCCTGAATTGAGACTAAACATAAATAAAGCCAGAGGTCTGTAGTGAAATCTGATTGTTGTTTTTAACTTTTGCACAAGAAGTTCTGCTATTGGCAGTTACCATCCCCCCCGTGCAGATACACAGCTATAAATTTGGCAGTTGGCACAGCTGAAGGGCCAGGACCTTCATGGCACATGGGTTGTGTTTGTTCTCTTAAATGGATGGTGCTGAGAGTGAAAACCTCTGGACTTTAGGTTCTGGAAACAGCAATACTCAAATGAATTTATTTTTATTTTTGGGAAAAGTAAAATCCAGGAACAGTTCAGTGTTCAGATAGTCTTTATGCTCAGAATCTTTTGGTCATGACTCACATAAATTGAGATGCCAGAACAGATCCATGTACATATGTATGTATCTAATTTATATATATGACATATATTCAATGAAACAAAATGGATGCAATGTAGTGTGGAGATTTTTATAGTTCTAGTGATTTCTGTGATGGGATGCAGGCTGAGGTACTTAACACCTTCTTTGTATCAGTCTTCAGCAGTAAGAGCAGTTAGTCTCAGGGCAACTGATTCCCTGAGCTGGTACACAAGGTCGGAGAGCAGAACAAACCCCCTGAAATCCAGGAGGAAGTAGTTAGTGACTGGCAGAGCTATTTAGATGGTCACAAGTCTATGGGGCTGGATAGGATCCAGGTATCCCTAGAGTAATGAGGGAACTGTTATAAGAGCTTTCTAAGCTTCTCTCCATCATTTATCATCAGTCCTGGATAACTGGGGAGGTCCCAGACAACTGGAGGTTGGCCAGTATGATGCCCATACCCAAGAAGGGCTGCAAGGAGGCTTTGGGGAGCTGCAGGCTGTCAGCCTGACCTTGGTGCCTGGCAAAGTTATGGAGCAGATAACCTTGAGTGGGGTCACACAGCACCTACAGGATGGCTGGAGGATCAGACCCAGCCAGCATAGATTTAGGAGGGGCAGGTCCTGCCTGACCAGCCTGATCTCCTTTTATGATCAGGTGACCTGCCTGAAGGATTGGGGGAAGGCTGTGGGTGTTGTCTGCCTGGACTTCAGCAAAGCCTTTGACACTGTCTCCCACATCATACTCCTAGGAAAGCTGTCAGCCCACAGCTTGGACAGATGCACTCTTCGCTGGGTTAAGAACTGTCTGGATGGCCAAGCCCAGAGAATGATGGGGAACGGTGCTGCATCCAGTCAGTGGCCAGTCACTAGCGGTGTCCCCTAGGGATCAGTGTTGGGCCCAGTCCTGTTCAACATCTTTATTGATGATCTGGATGAGGGGATTTACCCTTTGTAAATTTCTGAATGATGCCAAGTTGTGCAGGAATGTTGATCTGCTGGAGGGTAGGAGGGCTCTACCGGGGGACCTGGACAGGCTGGGTTGATAGACTGACAGCAGTGGCGTGAAGTTCTACAAGACCAAGTGCCAGATCCTCCACTTGGGTCACAATAACCCCATGCAGAGCTACAGGCTGGGAAAGAGTGGCTGGAGAGTGGCCCAGTGGAAGAAGACACCTTTTCTGAGATACCTGACAGAAGAAAGTCTTTTAGAGAAGTATGTTTTTAAGAGTAAAAATAACACAAATTCACGGTTCCTGAATTGTAGGGCCCAAAACTGAACATGGCACTCAAGCCAAATGTATGTTTTGCATTTACATTTAAAAAAAAAAATATTTTCTAAATTTACATCGGTCATTTTTGTGTTTGAGAGATTACTTAATGACAAAAATGTTTGCAAATCATAGAAGACCCATTTAAAGCACTGCATACTGTATATATGCCTTAATTCAGGGTGTAAGTAAGGCTGTTGAATGGAGTTTGCAATATTTTTCTAACTTGAGGATTTCCTGTGGTTAGTGCCTATTTCAAAACTATATTTATTTTTCTTGAGTCAATTTTCCATGAAGAAATATATGTGATGCTATAAGAATTAAGTATGTCAGTGTAAAATGTTGGCTTTTATTTCAAGGCTTTGGTCAGATTTTGTTTTCATAGGGAAAAAGTTATTTTAAACTGGTAGTAGAATGTTTACATGAGTGTTACTGGACACCTACAGCTAGCTTTCATTACTTTTCAAAGCAGTAACACCATATCTCTTCTGCTGTGAGTAACATAAATTAAAAAGGCCTCCAAAATCAAATAAATTGTGGATTAAACCTGGAGAGAAGGTGTTCCCTCTGATGAGGAACACTGTGGAATTTATAAAGTGGCCAACCCTCCTTGAATACTATTCTTTAAAGCTGGGTTACTAATTCAATCAGTAGATAATCCTGAAAAAATTGAAGTAGTGATCATAAATCTAGTCTGCAAATTGAGTGACTTTCCACAGGAAGTTTGAATGCACCTTTTCTGAGATACCTGATAGAAGAGAAAGACTTTAGGGAAGTGTGTTTTTAAGAGTAACATTAATACAAATTCGCAGTTGTAATTCAGTTTCTCATGGGATTTTCAAAACATTCACTTTCTTCAGAATTCAAGTTCTTGGTTCACAGTTATCAGATTAAAACACATCTCTTAACAATTATTATTTTATTTGCAGTAGTACTTATTTCATAATTGCCATGTTATTTTAAACTCAGTCAAAGATCTTCTTTCTGTTATGTTATAGTACTATGCATTTTAAAAAGTGAGGAAACGTTTTAAAGCTTCTCTTAGTTGTCCTAATTAATCTGTAGTTCTTGCTAAGTGATAATTAAGGTATTTTTAAGAAAGAACTTCTGTTGACTAACCTTTTCAGATGAGATTTGTTATATGGGAAGTGGGGGCAGCCTTCAGTCCATAAAGCAAGGTTGTGGTGGTGGGGCAGGTTAAGCCAGGAACACATCAGGTTTAGATGATGGTCACCAGGATTAGGCGCAGCTCAGTGATTGCCATGCGGGTCCACACCAAGAAGAAAAATGCAAGGTTGAGCCAGGAAGTCACTTGATGGATCCTGGTCCAGGATTAATATGAAAATTTATATATATGTACCTCAGAATGTAGACACAAGGGATCCTGTTGTGTTCATTGCTCATGTAATGGCAGATCTGAGTTGGAAGCCTGTGCCTTGAGGCTTCTATTCCATTTTGCATAGGATGTTTTATCATGGAATCACAGAATAAGCAAAATTAGAAGGAACCTATCAGGATCATCAAGTCCAACTCCTGGGCCTGCACAGGACACCCCAAGAATCACACCATGGGCCTGAGAGCATTGTCCAAACACTTCCTGAGCTCTGTCAGGCTTGGTGCTGTGAGCACTGCTCTGGGGAGCCTCTTCCAGTGCCCTACCACCGTCTGCTATTTTTGAATAGTAACCAACATTTAATATGTCAGAGCACTGGTAGCAACCTGGCCAGTCGTGCAGGGAAAACATGGTCAGATCCATCAATCAGTCAGTCAATCAAGTGACCCTAGTTTTGCAAATGGAACTTCGCTAGAGGAAAATACTAAATAATGGTGGTTTTAGCAGTGGATGGAATTTTCACCAAGACTTTTTAAATTGCATTAATGCTTGATGATTTTGGAAACCTTGCATATATTTCTGAAGGAAGGGAGAATGTCTTAATATATAGTATTTAAAATTAAGCCTCATTGGAAATCACTGAGAAATTTCTATTAAATCAGATCTGCTATTTGAAAGATTATGGGTACAAGTGTATTTGCTTTATTACCTCAAACTTTTGAGTGAACTCTTACGTTTATTGAATTCTGAATCTGAATTCTTTTTTAATTCAAAATTTCACTTTATGAATGCTTTGTTAATCTGTTATACAATTTTAATAGTAGATACTGATTTTATATTTAATATATATTTATTTTAGATTAAGAAAATAATCTATACATACTTTAATGAAATTACATACTTATTGCAGAATGTCCTTTCATCTGACTTGATGTGATAGTTTTGTTACATGTGCCTCTTTTCCTATTTCTATTTTCTTCTCTTGGTTTTTTGGGGGTGGGGGTGGGGTTTGTTTTATTTTTGTTGATATTTTATTCTGGTAATCTGATTAACTGAAAAATTGTAAAAATAAAGTTTGATGTGATTTTGTGCTAAAATAATTTTTGATAAGTATGTGTTATAACTCCCAATGTACTTATCTGTTTTTATCATTACTATGTCAGATTGCTGAAATAACACATAATGGAGGCATGTTGATTGTATTTTTTTTGAGTGAAGTTCCAGTTTTAAATGTGGGCTGCTGGTGCAGTTGTGAGCAGACACAGAGGCTGGCAGTGACAGAGCTCCTGGAGGAGGGCTGGGTAGGGTATACCCTGAATGAGCCTTGACATCCTGAATTGGTCATGGGGTCATTTCTCCCCAGTGGGGACTGACCACTTGCTAGAATTTGTCAACAGGAAAATGTCAGGCAAGGAGGTTCCCATAAAAGGAACATTATGTGTTTGGAAAGGGAAAAGAAAACTTTGTGTTGCTGTTGTTGTTATTATTATGTAAGACTGGTACTATTGAAATTCCAGGAAGTGTCACTTTCATTCCTTCCCCCACCCCTTTTCTTTCCTTCTTTTCTTCTGTCCTTCTTTCTTTCTGTGTTAACAGGGTAGAGACAGAAAGGTTTGTCGTGTACTTTGGGTAAGTGCAGTGAATTGTGGTTTGTCTTAAGTGAATCGATGCTTTGTTTTATGAGTGATTAGTTTGGACAGAATCTGTCAATAATTTCTTTTCCTCTCAGGAATCATGTCTTCTGCATCTCTTCAGATAATACTTGCTTGCCCTTTGGTTTTTAATTTGATGACATGGGTTTCTGGCTTGAAGGCTTATTTAGGATTTGTGAATGATGCAAGTTATTAATGCATGACTCAGTGTTTGATATTCCTGCGCTTGCTTGCAATAATGGATCACTTATGTTGAACTGCCAAAAATACAATTTGTCCCACCTAAATGCCTGAGCTGACTAGAACTGTAGAGAAGTTTTCTGTGGTTAAAGATGAACAGTTATCTTTTTTTTTGAGTGACATACCTTTAGTTTATGTTAACACAAGTTATTGTGTCTGCTGGCATATTTTTTTTAATATGCAATAAACATGACATATTACTATTTTAAATAGATATTTCCTGTTTTTTCATTGAAATTTTCTTCCAGAAAACATGGAAGATGCACAGGAATCTGAATTAATAAACCATCATTTAATAAGCTGTATCAAAACCATCAGTCTGAAGGTGCACTCCATTTTTAATGGAATGAACTTAATGCGCTTGAAAATTAACATCTGAGGAAATTAATGCAAGACATATAATGTCTCTTTTTTCAAGTGATTTTGGATCATCCCTTATGTTTTGATCCACATACAAAGTAATACTGAATGTGACTCTAAATTTTTAGTGCACAGTTCTATTTTTTTTCCTTTGTGCTGTGTGCATGTATGACTAAAAAACCCCAGAACTATCAACTATAAAAAATAATCAGAAAACAGTTACTTCAGAAACAAAGGTTGGGGTTTTTTGCAAATGAGTGGAACACGCTGATGTGTCTTTCTGAATTTATTATAATCTTTGTAGGTAATTGTTTTCATAATTTATTTATAACATTCATCAGGATTCTGATGTCCTTCACATAGATGTGTATTTGCTTACTAAAAAGAATCATCACTCAAAAAAACCCTTTTTTCCTTTCCCAGGGTCAGTGTGGAAAATCAAATACTGAAATATGGGTTTACTACTCGTGAGATTACTATTTTGGAAAATGATGATCCTGGAGGAGTGTTTGAATTTTCTCCCTCTTCCAGAGGTCCCTACAGTATCAAGGTAGCTATCTGGATAACTTTTCCTAATCCTTATGGACAAATGAATCTTAGCAGAGTGCAAGTAAAATGCTGGGTTTTCTTTTTTTACAGGAAGGGGATTCTGTGGAACTGCAGATTGTCCGCAGCAGAGGGACCCTTGTCAGGCAGTTTCTGCGATACACTGTAGAACCAAGGGACAATAATGAGTTTTATGGAAGCACAGGAATTCTGGAATTTAAGCCTGGGGAAAGAGAGATTATAATTACGCTTTTGGCAAGGATGGATGGGATTCCAGAGGTAGAAACGAAAACTTTCCACTCTTCAAATTGTGTTCACTGCATAAAAGCTTGTCACTTATTAAAATATAGGACAATAAATAGGACCAGAACAAGTATGCAATGCTTTTCTACGGAATGTATTCCCAGTCTCCAAACCAGGGATGCCTGGATAACTAGAAGGTATCTTTGGCTTTAATGGGCCTCAGTGGATTTTTATTTTTTGTAAATTGAAACTTATTTTTGCATCCATATGAGTTTTTGGCATCCATGACATTCTGTACTGTAGAATGCCACTGTTTAATTGAGCTCTATATGAGCAACCACTTTCTTCTTGTTTCCTTTTTGGTGAATACCTTCTAACTGAACTCAGTGCTCCCCAGTCTACACTAATGTTTGTTGTATAGATGCAAAGATGCAATACTTGTTTTAGTGTTCCATGATGCATCTTCTGTGAGTGTTTTTTCAAGAAATATATGAAGTACAGGTCACATTAGATTAATAATGCAAGCTGGAACATTATTTTTAAATTATCTCAATGTCAGTGGTTTTAAGATCTTTGCTTTCACTGCTAGAGATGACAAAGACATACAGAACCATTGTGCATGTAGAAAGTGTGTGTAATTTTCTTTTGTTGAAGCTGTCCTCTCCTTCTGCTGAACAAATCTTTTTATTCTGAGTTTCCCTCTTCCAGCTGGATGAGGCATATGCTGTTGTACTCAGTGGCTACAGTGAAATGTCAGGCAAGCTGGGGAATGCCACAAGGGTCAATATAACCATTTTGAAGAATGATGATCCACATGGTGTCATTCAGTTTCTACCTGATGAATTATCAGTAACAATAAAGGAAAGTAAAGGAGAAATCATCTACGCTGGTAATTCTTTTTATTAGAGTTACTGCTTTGTCTGCTGTCTGCTCCTGCAAGGCTTCTTTTCCCTACTTCACCTATGTAGGACAATACCTTCCTCAAGTCTCTGCTCAGGAGTTTCCGAGGGGGTACAGTACCAGCATGATGAGCAGTGGAGATTAGTGCAGAGGAGGATGGGCCTTGAAAGCCATAGGGATCAATCCAGTAAAAATATAGCTAGGGAATATACCAGACAGGAGGGCCAGAGAATTGATTTATGTGCAAGATACAGCCTGACAGTAGTAGTTCTGCCTGGCGAGCTTGAGGAATCGGGTTCTATGTGAGAGAAGAATGAGCTAAATTTTCACATGTGTGGCTTCAATTTATCTATCTATATTGTATCAACAGAGTTGATACAAGTTTTAACTGCTGTAATGGTCTATCATTGCATGGCCTTTTGTGTAGGGCTCTCACATACTATTAGTTTTGCAAGAAGTGAATTTACTTACTATTTCCTTTCATTTATCTTTGTTTCATCTTTGCTGACCTTTTTGGTTTTGACTTGTGTTTTTCTGGAGATGCACACTGACTGTACTTGTTTGCATTTTGTAGCCTCTTACAGAGTTGTAAGAAACCAAGGAAACTATGGCAATGTTAGTGTGTCCTGGACTGTTGACCCAGCATGTACTGCTGACATCTATCCAGAACAAGGGACTATTTTCTTTGATAATCTGGAATTTTCAAAAAATATCACCATTTACTCTCTACCAGATGAGGTAATAATTTTTACAGTGTTTTTGTGTAAATATGCGGAAGAAAGAGTAAGTGCTGAAACATAGCAGTTTAAGAAGAAGCTCTGCTCTCTAAGAACATGATAATTTTTTGTGAGAAAAATCAAAATACTTGGGTAAAAGTGAGTTTACTTAAGTAAATAATGAAAGAATTTGAGACACTGCATATCTATAAACAAAAAAGGTGAGAATCTGTCTGTAGTCAAGGGTGGTTAAATTATATTAATAAGTAAACTACTTTTTTTGATAGCAAGAATCCTCATTTTATATTTTCAATGCTGATATATTTGAAGATAAGACAGAATGAGAATAATTAGTAGTAAATAAATAAATGTAGCTATAAAAATAAGTTGTACCAGCATGATGTATCAGCATCAGGAAACTGCAAGATAACTTTTGGATCATCTGTACAATAGTAAAGATGAGGAGATTTATTTACAAGGATTTTTGGCTGATGATTTTTGTGTAAGTGTATGAACTGTCATTTGTCATCCCTCTTGACACACCTATGAACCAATAAATAAACAGGTTTGTTAACCTCTTAGCCATTAATTTTAATTTCTCCATTGTTTTGTATGCAAGAAATTAATTTCTCAATACTTTGTCATTCAGGTACCTGAAGAGATGGAGGTATTCATAATCAGATTATTCAATGCCACTGGTGGAGCCAGACTGGGCAATATAACCAGTGCATTTTTACAAATTACAAGGAATGATGATCCCATTTATTTTGCAGGTTAGATATTACTGGTTTTAAATATTGAATTCGTATTCTACCCCAGAAAGATTTTATTGACAGAGCAGATTATTGAAAAATGTTAATCCTAGTGGAGCTAGTGTTATAAGATGTACTATGTTTTGGTTGTATTGAATTTGCTCTTATTTTTTTTTTTTACCATCAGAATTTTCACTCATTTTATGTCATTATTCTTGTTCATGACTCTGGGATTGGTTAGGTGGCTAAGGACAACAATATTCTCTTCTACTTGCAAGTATTTCCCTGCCTTTACTACATGTGCCTTCTCTTTCCCTGAGGTGAAGGATCATTTTGTGGAGGATTAGGTGAATTAGGCCATGTGCAAAAAGCTCAGGCTTGAACTTGAATTTATTGCTTGTGTGTTTTCAGAACCTCTGACAGTGAGCATTACAGAAGGGAGTGTAGCAAACTTTACAGTCTTGAGGAATGGATCTGCTGATGCTGTTGTTGCTGTTCAGTATATTACTGTCAATGGAGATGCAACAGCTGAAGAGGGAGACTTTGTTCCCAGTGGAAAGAACAGTGTCATTCTGTTTGGTGTTGGAGAAAGAGAGCAGAACTTATCTGTGTATATTAATGATGATGATACCCCTGAAACTGATGAATCATTTTATATTTTCCTTTTGAATTCAACAGGTAAAAGTAATAATTTAATGTATATTTAGGAACTCTCTTTTTCTTTTTTTCTCTATTTTTTACCAGCTTGTTCTTATCATAAAGCAATGTATAAATGCCCGGCATAATATGAATAAGGTTTGCTTTAACATTTCTATAAAATTTCTGTACAATGTGTTTGGATTTTGATCTTGAATTGTTTAATTGTAAACAAAAATTAAATTACACAGCTGGAACTGTCCTGCAAAAATAACTGGAGTTAAAATTTCTTTCCAAATACTCCAAATTAGATGAGGTTTTACTCATCAATAAGAAAATAAAAGCTAAATACAAGAAATAGGTAATTTTTATCAGTTATCTGAGTATAAGGTGATGCATGAAGTGGCTGCTTGGAAACAGAGACTAGACAGGGGTAAGGGAATAAAGGTGTTATTTATTTAAAAGGCCTTCAAAGGTACACCCTGGGGAGCCCAGAGGCTACTTCCAAAATGGACCCCAAGATGGATGACAAGTCACGAGTTCTTCACACTTTTATAGGTTTGGTCCATTTGCACATCAGTATAAATTCGCCAATTAAATCTTTAGCTACTGATGTAAGTTTTGTAAGCTCAGCCCCCCTTCTCCAAGATGGTTTACACAGTTCTGGGCCCAGGACAGCCTAGGTGTCCTTGGAGAGCAAACCTAGAGACTTTGGTATGTCTGTCTTAGCATGAGAGAGCAGCAGCAGCAGGCTGAAAGACACTTCAGAGTTTTACAGTAGGCAATACAGAATATGAAAGCTAAACCTCAAGGCATCAAGGTGGTTTGTGTGTTTCCTGAGGCCAGCTAGAATTTACTCTGATACTGAGCTCTCTTACAGAACATCAGCTTCATGGCTATCATTGGACAAAGCCATTCTTCTCCCTTTTTAAATTTATTCTTCAGTGATCTCTTTCTACTTTACTAACTTTGTTCAGGATCTGCTGGTATTTTCTTTTACCATTCTGTTGGAAACATGTGATGTCTTTCCTCCTGGCACACATTTTTACCAGAATGGGCAAAATACAGGATATTTCTAGATGCACTCCTGAAAGAAAAAAAAAAAGAAAAAAAGAAAAAAAAAAAAAAAAAAAAAAAAAAAAAAAAGAAAAAAAGAAAAAAAGAAAAAAAGAAAAAAAGAAAAAAAGAAAAAAGAAAAAAAGAAAAAAAGAAAAAAAGAATTTTCTTTATTTGATCTGTTGCATATATTGGCCTTGACTGTTACATTCCTTCTGAAAATTACATTGGACTGTTGTACCTCTGAGAAGTTAAAACCATAAACATATTGTTCATTTTGTAATAAAAACAAGTCTAGTGCTCTTGAAAAGGGTGTAAACTAGGATGGGGATGGAAACATCTGTGGACATAAAGAGGTATTGAAATGTCCCTACTGTGCTAATATACACACAAATCCTACTAGCTTCCACCTTACTTCACAGGTATCTTGTATTTTTTTCCTTTCAGATAGGCTATGATATGGGTATGACTAATCTCAGAGATTCTTGTTGCCTTGTATTTAGTTAAAGTGCAATATTTCTGTTCTAGGTCTAAGGGAGAGCTAGGATCTCTGAATACGTATATTTTTCTTCTGACTTGACCAATTGATCAAACAGGAAGTACTACCTCTCATACAATCCTTTCTTCTCAGAATTTTTCTCACTTTTTTTTTCTGCAAATCTACCTTCTTGCTCGCTGCCTTAGATGCTACTTACATATTTTTACTCTGATTTGTATGTTACTGAATATCTCAAATACTGGTTTTCACTGATTGTTTTATCATTGCTTGTTTCTTTCTTTGCATGAAAGCTGTTGGTGTGAGAAGGAAAAGCATTCGATTGTAGAATTACCTCCATTTCTGATTCCAGTTTTGATAAAATTAATCACCCTCTTTTTAGGGGATACTGTTATTTTTAATGCTGGAGTGGCGACAGTTATTATTGAAGCAAATGATGATCCTAATGGAATTTTCTCCTTAGAACCTCTAGAGAAGCCTGTGGAAGAAGGAAAAAGTAATAATTTTTTGTAAGTAACTTTTAAGTAATATTGTTGCCCCTTTCTTGAACACATGTATGTATGTATTGATATATGTGTTACTTTATGGATAGTACTGGGATCTAACCCCATTTTTTGCATTGTTAAAATTTATTAATAAAATAGCTCTACCAAATTTTGGATTAAAATATTTGCAAGCATATTGAGGACATGAATTCTTATATTACCAAGTAGACTGTGCAAATTAAAATGTGCACAGAATTCTTGTTAACATATAAACAAATAAGATTACAGCATAGGGGTTTTTGTTATAAAGAGAAGTAAAAAATCTTTTCTAAATACAGCTAAATACCACTATGTGGTTGTTAATTTCTTTTTGCACCCTAATTTGAAGTCTTACCCTACAAACAACCTATCTTACTGTATTCTTTCTGTTAGTTTATTTTTCTTTTATCTGTAAATTACAGATGGAAGCATATCCTCCAAGTCCGGATGTGACTTTCTGCAAGGCTGAATATGTTTTTCCCTAGTCTGACCTGTAGCTGCTGGGATGTATTCAGGAAGGGGAAGGGTTAAGAAATTAATTTTCATGGCATCTGACCTTTTTATGTTTGTAAAGTCAGATTGTGGTTGTAAATTGACAAAAATACTGATTTTCAATAAGAAAATTCTAGATACAGTATAAAGAGACGTGTGTTCGCATTGAATCAGACAGTGTAAACAGTTAGAAAAGAGGCTTTTTTCACAATTGTTTAATTATCTTTTATATATTTTTATTTGATTTGACTGTTTGTGTTAAGGCCTTGAAACAGAGGCCTATGACTGTGAGTTAGATCTTTATGCTTGTGTTGCACATCTAAAAAACTAAAAATCCTTGTTAAAAGAGTATATTAAATATATATTCTGTGGTTGTTTTTGTTATGCTGCTCTTTGGGGTTTTTTTGGTCCTTTATAATCTTATTTGCAGGATTTTTTTTTTTTAATTGATGGTGTGAAGAGTGATGATTTGAACTGAACACATTTATATACAGGTGCTTTAAGGAAGCACATGATGCCAAGGTCACCAACATCTGAGGGCCTTGCTTAGTCCTTATTGATAAAATGTATTTACTAGGAAACTGTCTCTTCCATACCCTCAAAATGATTTGACTTTTGTTTAGTACATAAGAAAAGGGTCAGACTATTTTATAATCTAACCAGTGAGAACACCTATGGCTGCACTCTTTACCCTTTAAAGAGGGTAACTGGAGTTACTACAACAGTGCTACATAGCTGGAATAGAATGCCCTGCTTAATATCAACAAAAGGAAACCTTTGGAAGCAGAGAAAACATAATTGTTTTTCTGTGCCTAGACTGCCTTACTGAATTAGTTTTTCAGAGTTGTATAAAAATGCTTTGAACAGCTTTTTTCTTTTTACTATGCAAACATAAGTGCTCTTTTTGTATGTAAACATATTTTGTTAATAAAGGAACAATGTTCTTCATTTTTTATTTATAATGCCTTTTGGAAATTGATGAAACTGTGTTACCAGATAGCTATGCAAACAAATAAAAACTTTTTTTTAATTTATTATATTTTTAATATCAAATAATCACAGATTTGTGAAGGACCTCATATTAAATACCTCAAATTAAATACCAATATAAACAAGTTTAAGGCGCCTTGATAGTTAAAGGAAAAACTGTGCGTAATTAAATGCATTCTCTTTCTTCTCTAAGTGTAGCCAGCCATCTCTATTTTTAATGTTAATTTGCTGAACTATACATTAATTTTAATTAAAAAATAGAAGCCCAAGACAAACTGATGTTCATCTTAACAGTACTATTTTGCATGTACCTTCATTGATTACTTTCTTTCTAAGGTATTTGTGGTATACGTGGATGTAGAATTATATTGTGAAATTGCAGGCCCTCTCTGAGCATTGTATTATCATTCACAGTTCTATTTGTTATTTGTGGTTATTTAGAACAATGTATATTATTTTCCACAGTAAGGATGATCAGTCCATGTTTACCATTGTTAATGGAGAATGCTGATGCATACCTGCTAGGACATTCACTCTTTCTGTATCTCTGAACAGGATTTTGAGACATAGAGGACACTTTGGGAATGTCTCATTAACCTGGCAGCTGTTTCATAATGACTCTGCACTGAAGCCAGGAGAAGAATTCTCTGAAACTTTTGGGACTGTGTACTTCATGGATGGTGAAGCATCAAAGCCAATAGTGCTCCATGCTCTTTCGGATAAAATTCCCGAATTCAATGAATTTTACATTTTAAAGTTGGTGAACATTTCAGGTATTGTCTTCCATATAACCATTCTCTTCCTATCTGGTAGAAAATATTTATTATATTTAATCAGTCGAAAAGAAAACAGTCCTGGAAAGAGCTTTGTCTTGAATCATGTCATGCTATAATTTTCTGGTGAGATTTTAGGTTTTATTTTTCATTTATTCTTTAATTTAGGTATATGAGCACAGTTTTGGAATCTAGCCTTTAAAAAGGATGCCTTTTATTGATTTCAGAGATGTAGAGCTTTGTGTAGAGCTGACAAAATGAAGGTGTTAAAGGTTATACATATCTGCCATATCGGATATTGGCTGGCTTGTTTGCTTTTTTCTAGAAATTTCTGTAAAATACAAATAGTTACCACTTCATATCACTTAAATTACAACTGCTACAGGCCTGCTATTGAGTAGAGTTCCAAATCTGCTGGACTCCTTCCACCTCAGTATTATTTATGGTCTTCTGTGCCGAGATACAGCTGAAAATATGTTGCCAGTTCCGTAAGTGAAATCCATATGCATGTACAGAAGATTTCCTACTTAGTGGTGTGTGGAGGCTCTACATTCACACCATGGTCTTCATATCATGAATTCTTACTGTGGAGAAGTAGGTGACTAATGGCAGGACTTAGGAACAGTTTTAACACACGGTTGATTACTGATTTACTTGGTAATCTCTGCTTATTTAGAGGCAATGAACCAAATGTTGCCATTTCATGTTTGTGTAAATCTTGGAGTAAAATGAGAACTGAATTTGACCCCACGTTTTTCAAATGAAACAAAAGCAACCTAGCTCATCACTAATTCAGAAAAGCTGGAGCTAATCTTGTTTTAGCTGAAAGACAGTTATATTTTGCAGTTGAAAAATAATGTGACTTGTTTTCTGTGAAAACGTTCTCTATGGTGTTTTAAAATCAATACAGTTAAATTATGTTAATTCCAAATTGGAGAAATTTTTAAGAGTTCAGAGGCTCTTTGAAGAAGATTTAGGCCTATTTAAAAAGGTATTTTGTTTAAACATTTTAAAATACTTAGCAACTTTTTTCAGACCAGTAACTTTTAACTTCCGTTGTATAGGTGGGTCTCCTGGTCCTGGTGGGCAGTTGTCTGAAACAAGACTTGCTGTAACCGTGATGATCCCTTTCAATGATGACCCTTTTGGAGTCTTCGTTTTAGATCCAGAGAGTCAGGACAGAGAGATAGTAGAAGATGTTCTTTCTGAAGATGATCTTTCCTATATTACAGACTTCACCATCTGGAGACAACAAGGCACTTTTGGGGTTGTCCGTTTAGGTTGGGAAATACTGTCCAGTGGGTTTCAAGATGGATTGCCATCAATGGTAGACTTTTTGTTGCTGGGATCATTTCCAAGTTCAGTGCAATCTCAGCCGCACATGAGACGCCATCACACTGGAACAGATGCTTTGTATTTCAGTGGAAAAGAGGATGCATTTGGAATTATTGGTTTGGAATACCCATACAATGGAAATACTGCAGTAAATAATTTTACATTTTCAGCATGGTTAATTCCTAATGTCAATACTGATGGTTATATAGTTGAAAAGGATGATGGTAATGGGACCTTATATTATGGTGTGAAAATCCAAACAAATGATTCTCATGTTTCTGTAGAGCTTCATTATACAGCATTAGGATCCAATACGACATACATAGCCAAAGCAGCAGTCCTGAAATATCTGGATGAAAGTACTTGGGTTCACATTCTGATTACTCTGGATGAAAGTATAATTGAATTTTACATGGATGGAATTCCAGTTCTAGGAGGAATTAAGAGCCTTAAAGGAGAAGCAATTGCTGATGGTGAGCCAATAGGTTGTATTATTTTTCTTCATATGTAAAGTTCTGCAAAATAGGGAGAGTCTAGCTCCTTGAAAGATGTATGCAAGATTCTGAAATTATTGTATCTGATTGGTCAGTTAAAAGGAATGCACAGAAAATTCTAGGGATTTTCAAAAACCTTATAAATGAAAATAAGAGCTGGGAAGTTTTCAAAAAGCATCAGAACTGTACTAGAGCTTGGATTGCAAAATTTGAAAATAATAATAATTATATTTCTGTATGTATGCTTATCATGTATACGTATAGTTATATATATTTATAATTAATTCTTTTCATTAGATATACAGTTCTGTAGCTAAGAAAGAATGTTTTTCCTCTCGATTTTTGAAACAAAATACAATAATGTTTTTGATTCTAGTTGTGTATTATATTACAGCTAAGCCAATATTTTGTAAGCCATAGAATTTTTCAGGGTTTAGATTTACTTCAGCATGTGTTTACATAGTATATGAAAATTTTGCCCATATGTTTAATGGTGTTCCAAATAACATTAGCATGTATACTTCAGTTCTTCTAACTTGATATTCGTGATGTGGCTTTAGTCATGCATAACCATTATGGACTTTTACGTTCAGCTAGCATAGCAGTGAGCATCACAATAATTCCTTTATCAAATCAGGTACTGTATGGTGGAAATACATTTACATTTACTCTTTCTTTTGCAGTTCCTCACTCTTCCATGTGCTTTTTTATTTCATAGTGGTAATCTCCATCCTTTTCCTTTCTTTCTCTCCCCATCAGTTTCACAGGTTTTCTTTCATGGGGTTAGGCAGTGAATAATTATCAAATTCCTGAATACAATCTCCGCTGTAATCAAAGAAGAAAAATTAAAAAAAACATAGTGTGATGTTAAATGCATATACATTTACATGCATATATGTGCACAAACATAAAGTGAGCATAAAGAGGAGACTTCATTAATTCTGGACTGTAGGATTTTATTTCTCCCTTTCATTTCCTGGTAATTGAAATCTAAGAAATTTAGCCTCTGTAAGAAAGTAGTTCCTCTGCAACAAAGTAGTGCCCCTGCAATTAATATTTGCCATCAGATGTGCAGTACTGTAGCTGAGAAAGGATATTTTCCCCTCAGTTTCTAAAACAAAAGTGTGTGAAATGCAGCAAGGCTTTTGCTGCTAGAAGGATATGTCTGAGTCATTGCAAATTTTCCGTATTGATGGAGATGACATATGCTCTGTCTGGAGATACTACAAGTGTAAGCTAAGGATTTAATCTCTCTCCATTTAATGTTGGATACTATGATGAGTACACTAGCCTGGCTTTTCTCACCATCCTCTGCCTTGTGTCTTGGGACCATCACTGTGGTTGCTTGTTTCTAGAAGTGACACTCAGTGGCACATTTCCTTCCAAAATCAGAAAACAGCTAAAGAGATATGTTTGATATGTTTTAGAGTGATAGGAATGAGTATGAGCAACCAGATTAGTATATTTGTGAAAAAGGGAACTGTCATCCCCTGACTTGCTGAGTAGGATAACTGTTTGGAGAGAAAGAAATGTTAAAGCAGTTGTAAAAAGGGCTTGGAATTTGGTGTACATTTCTGAAGCCCCTCTTCCAGTGCATTAGGGTACAAGCATAATACTCTGATCATCAGAATAGATTCACTGTCCTAGCAGAGGGATACAAAATGGGCAAAGCAAGTGTTTGGCAAAACAAAAGTGAGATGGGCTGCAGCTGGGCTCTGCAAATTTTTAGTGGAAAGAGAGAAGTTTCCAAGATTCATTAAGATGAGGGATGATGACAATGTGCAGATAGAATTAGTAGGATTAAAAACATGAACGGTCTAGGAAGGAATTATTTGACCTGTGGTGATCTACCTGTAACACTGAGATGAGGCTTGAAGAACCTCCCAATCTGCATTTCAAGATCAATATGATTACTAATCCAGGGATAGTAAACAATTTACCATAGAGTTTTTTAATAATTATGGATATTAGCTATTTTGAAAAAAATCCCAACCCAATAACATGAGAAAAATTCTAATTTTCTTCTCAGGTCCAGGAATAGTGAGAATTGGAGCAGGAATCAATGGCAACAGCAGGTACACAGGTCTAATGCAGGATGTAAGGCTTTATGAGAGAAAATTGACACAAGCAGAGATCTACGAACTCCATGCAGCTCCTGCAAAGAGTGACGTACACCCTGTCTCTGGGTATTTGGAATATCGGCAAGGAGAAACCAATAAATCATTCATTGTGTCTGCAAAGGATGACAAAGAGGAAGAAGGAGAGGAGTTATTCATCCTAAAGCTCATTTCTGTGTGTGGTGGAGCTCGAATTTCACCAGAAAACACAACGGCAAGATTAAGAATACAGAAAAGTGATAATGCTAATGGTTTATTTGGCTTCACTGGAGCATGTATTCCTGAGGTAAGATGTTCATAAGGAAAACAACAGGAGAAATTTTAGACACAACCAAACTAATGGTAAAGCTAACTAATGGCAAGTGCTGTGTTTTGGATTCAGGATGATAATAACGTTGATAACACAAGGATGGTTTGGCTGTTGCTAAGTAGGGCTTCCCCTGAGTCACAGACTTTTCTGTGTCTCATGCTGTGCTAGTGAGGAGCTGCTCAAAAAGCTGGGGAGGAGCATGTCCAGGACAGATGACCTGAACTGGCCAAAGAAACATTCCATACTATAGAATGTCATGTCCAGTATATAAACTGGGAGTTACCTGGAAGGGAGCCGGTCATTGTTTGGAAATGGGCTGGGTATTGGTCAGCAAGTGGTGAGCAATTGTTCTATGCAGCAGTTGTTTCTCCTGGGTTCTATTTCAGTCTCTCCCTCCCTTATAATTAAATCATCATCATTATCATCATCATATTTGATATGAATTCACTTGATACTGGCTGGAAGTTGCTGGTTTTAAACATTAAATTTTCTATGGTGGTGGCAGTTCATATATGCAGTATGTAAATTTGAAGCTTTTTTTGAGAGGATTGAAATAAACATAATTAATTTTTAGGTTTTTAATCATTATGAGGGAGAAAGACATGATACCTGTTTCTATTATTACTAGATTATTTTGGAAAACAAATTGCATACTGCTTTCCAGTTTGGGAGCTCTTATGACCTCTTAAGTACATCCTTTCTAACCGAAGTCCTTGTGTTTGAAGTGTGATGTGTTTGAAGGCAACCATCTTGCCTGAGTGATGCTAATTTTCAGTTCGGTTCAGTTTGCTTTCCAGGTGCCTACCATCTGGTATCATAATAGGTTCCAGTTTCAAATGCCACTGATAATTCTCTGATGCCACAGATCAGCAACCAGCCATGAAGCAAAATTAAAAATTTATATGGCATGTTAATTGTTTTGCCCTTATCTTATAGTATCATTTTATCAGTAATTTAATTTCCTTGTGTCCTTATCTGTCTATTAGGCAGCTGAAGGCACATTCAGTATCTGCACTGTGTTATACAGCATCTCTGAAATTTATCTAATGCTTAAGATAGCTTTACCCTGTCTGATAATTTTCAAATAAAATTATTTTCTATTTTAGTTTGATGATCATAATTTTTTAATATACTTGGCCAGTATCAATACCTGATTTGTTCCAAATATGTGAAATTGTTGCTACTGAAGGCATGTTCTTTGTGAAGATAGAATTGCAAAGAGTACTGCAGCACAAAAAGTTTTTCAGTTTTTCCTGAATGATGATAGTGTAGTTTAATTTAAATGTATCTATTTTGTTTTCCATAGTGCTTTTAGTCAGGGAAAGGAGGAATACAAATCTTTCTTTAAATTAAAATTAAAATAATTGACATTAATATAAAATGGTAGAGTCATCTGCTTTCGACATACACATTTCAAACGTAATTGATTCTGGTTTTGTGTCCAAAAGAAACAACAGGGTACAGTTACTGGCTAACCTCAGGGAGAAGCCGTTGCAATTTCCATTAACGTTGTTCCACCAGCAAGTTCAGTTTCATCTTCCTATTAGTCTGAAAATGCTGAAAGGGACATGACAGCAGTAAAAAATTGCTGAAAATTTGACTAGCATTAGAGAATTCAATCTTTTACATTTATTACTTTGATTTACTTTGATCCTAACAAATATGTCAATTCTTGCTTTCTTCCAGACTGCTGATGAGGGTTCCACTATATCCTGTGTCGTGGAGCGTACAAGGGGAGCCCTAGACTATGTGTATATAAATTACATTATCTCACAAGTTGATTCCAGTGGCATTAATTACTCTGTTAGCGATTTTTCTAACAGCAGTGGCACTATCATATTCCTTCCTTGGCAGAGATCTGAGGTAAACCCTACCTTTCTATTAACTATTCATCCTGTCCTTTGCAAACCTGCTGGAAAACACCTTCTGAGGATGCTTGACTGGTTTTCATACTAAAGAGTCTTTCCTTCACATGGCTTTTATTATATTTTGGAGGGTTTTTTTCATCTTTGACATCTAACAAGTGATAGGATACATGTCCATATATATCTGTGTGCATCTCACTTCAGGCGTTACTGTGCATGCATGAATGCTTAGACGCATATAATGTATAAGATATGTTTACATATATGTATATATTAAATCTCTGTATATCTATACATATACTTCAAGTGAAGGTAGTCCTGAGCTTGAGTAGTGGATTCAGTGACTTTTGAAATTGGAACATGATCAGGTTTTGATCTGAGTTTTGGAGCTCAGTTTTATCTCCATGACAATTAAATAGACAGGAGTCAACTTCACTGCTGTAATCAAATGTCTTGCAACTGTTTGCCACATTCTGTCTCTTTTGATTAATCTATTTGTGTGAATTTGACCCTAACCCACAGCACAGGAATTTCACATTTATTTGAAGAAGAGATGTGGGACCATAATACTGTAGGAAGTTCATATGTATGTTCTATGAGTGTTTGTTAAATAGAAAGGGTGGATTGATAGTAGAAAATACTGTCTAATTTCACTTCTATCATTTTGCTAAAGTCAGTAGGGATTGAGTGAAACCTACTGATGTAATATGGAAAGATTGCAGTGACCCCACTAGAACTGTGGATCTGGTCCCAGTTAAACAGTATAATTGATTACAGCTTGGCAAAAATGTGTGGTTTTGGAAAATAGTATGCTCCTGACAGTTTATTCAGCTTTAGTTCTTCATTGAAACATATTACTGCATTACATATAGTCATTTAAAGTAAAATTTGCCAAGCTTTTCCAGTCTGGCAGCATGGATGAGGCCTGACTTATTTTACATAATGGCAGAAAAGACCTGGTGTACCCTCTTGCTCCATTGCTGTGTGGTCCAATATACAGCCTGCATACAGAGGACTTAGTGGTCATGGCCCTAAGAAACAGACTGGGAGCAGTTGCTCATCAGGTGAAAAATCTTAAGAGAATTTCCATTGATGTTTGTAAACTACTCATTCCCATGGCTCTAAATATGATCAGCTACCTAAACATTTTCTCCTATATGTTTGTCTAATCTTATCACAATATATAGAAAGTTGGAATTGTCTGAGATTAATATATTAGCCTATGCAGAGCAGATTATGTTACATGATAGTATGATCTGTAATCTCAAGTGTCAGGTGGCAAAAAAGCTCGCTTCACTTGCTCTCTAAATTAGGTTAATCACTGTAACGTCTCTGGCATCTTGGTAAAGATTTTTGTTTTGAATGGTTATTCTAAACTTATTATCATAGAAGTCAGGTTAAATTACATGGAGAGCAAAAATGTTCTCTACATTACTTTCTGAACTCACAGCAGATACAGCTGATTGACTGTAAAAAATAATTGTTTAAAGGGTCATAAAACTCTTAAGGGATGTATGTTGCATAGTTTGATTTCTCTGTGATTTGGTCCTTCTCTAGGTCTTAAATCTGCATGTTATTGATGATGACATTCCGGAGCTAAATGAATATTTCCGTGTGACATTAGTCTCTGCAGTGTCTGGAGATGGAAAACTAGGTTCAACTCCTACCAGTGGAGCAAGTATAGATCCAGAAAAAGAAACTACTGATATCAGCATTAAAGCCAGTGACCACCCATATGGTAACAAATGTTGAAGATGATACAGTCTTATTGCAGATTTATGTATACTTCTAGCTCAAGAGGTAAAAGTTTGTCTAGCTTGGATAGATGAGGAAGCAATGCCAAATATTACACTTTATCTAACTTGAGATTAATTAATAATTTTTACACAAGAATGAAAGCCAAATTGCTTACTCTTGAGAATACTACAAAAAAGGCATTAAAACTGCCTGGACCAAACTTGTGATTATCCTGTTTTGCAAGCAAACAAAATTGCATGTTGTTGATTTTATGCCAGTTTTTGTGAGATGAGAATTCCTAATGGAGAGGGACAGTTAAGCATGCTTATTATACCAGTAAGTATCCAATATTATGATGCATTTGGGTTCTTTTGGGAAGACTTGAATTCATTCTTGTGATATGTTTTTTTTTAAGACTGGCATGAATATCAGTGAGAGAGGGAATGGTACACAGCACATTCCTGGAAATAGCATGATTGATTCCTAAAGCCATATTAATATTTTTTTAATATCATAAATATTAAATGTAGATATTTTAAATATTTTTGTTTCAATTTTTTATTCTAATTTGAATTTGGTATGAGAAGCCATGTAAATAGTAATTTTTGTCTTTCAGGTCTACTGCAGTTTTCGGTGGGGCCGCCTCCTCAGCCCAGTGATGAAATGATTATTCCAGCCTCTTCTGTGCCCCATATCACTGTTAAAGAAGAAGCTGGACACATCAGATTATTGGTAGTTCGTGCACAAGGGCTTCTTGGAACAGTTCTTATGGAATACAGGACAGTGCCACTTACAGCTTTCAGTCCTAAAGATTATCAGGTATGGCCATTGCCAAGGTGTGTAATTATTTTAGAATTTAACTAGAGCTATTTGTCCTGGAAATAGCTATAGTTTGAATATTTTAATTCAGCTGTGATTCTTTTCACAGAAACAGTTTGTTTTATATGGTGTTGTGATAGATAAATGCATAGTACTCACTAGAAAAATATAAATTACCATGTGCCTTTTGCCTCCTTTCTGTGCAGCATATTGTGTTTCCTAGGAAAAGCCTCTGATTTTGATTTTGATATCCTTAAGAAAATTGTCAGTGCAGCAAGAATGGAAGTATATCAGACTTTATACGAGCATACAGGTGCATGTGCAGGTGAAGATTATATTTGTATGCATTAGGATTTCTACATATTAAACAACATAGCTTACATGCATCTGTGTTTGCTTGTTTAACTGCTGTTTGTGCAGAAAAATGTAGATAAATGAAGATGCTTATAATGCAGTGAATTTACAAACTCAGCAGATTTTTTTTTAAGCTGAAGTGAAGAAAAGTAGATGTTTTGACAAAGGCAAAAAGAATTGAGGTTGTATTTCTTTTTTCGTTTGGACGAAAATACTAAACTTGAACAAAAATGTGAAGACCTGTCGTATTTCAGGCTGTTTGGGGCTCCATGGAATTTCAGCCTGGAGAAAGATACAAGTACATTACTGTTAACATCACTGACAATTCTATTCCTGAACTAGAAAAAACATTTAAAGTGGAGCTGATGAACCCAGAGGGAGGAGGTAAGGCACATACATCAATACACTGGTTGTATTTTCGTGATCTTTACTCATCCCTTAAAATCTAACCTTGTGAACTATTTTCATGTTATTTCTAAAGACACACCCTCCAGACAGCAGCAAGTCTTTTTAGGAAAGAACTGTCCTTCAGATGTTTTATTAATCACTGCTGTAAACCACCTGATCTCAAAGAAAGTATATTACCACCATGCATTAGGTCACTCAAAGGCAATTGCTGCTTTTTAAATTACATAATTCCATAGTTGGTAGAGAGATAAAGTAATGTAAAAAAAAAAATTTCTTTAAAGTTGTCAATATTTAAGGTTTAACAACCAAAAGTGTGCTTTTTATCTACCACTTGAGTGAAATTGGAGACATTGCAATAATCTGGCTCATACTGATTCAGATGGATTATAGCATTAGGAAATTGTGGGTTTCGAGATGCCTGGAGAATTTAGCTGAGGTGGAGAGCTAGCTAGAAGCTAGTGTAAATCCTGCTGTGAGACGTTAGTCTTACAACTGTTGGCAACCATCAGTGCTCCTGCCACATAAAATCACTTTTGCCTAACAGAATTTATTTCCATTACAAAATATTTTTAAGGGAGATTACAAAACTGGTTGGAGGAAAAGAAGTAATTCAAAATATTGAGAGCCATAAAGTGCCTTTTTAACTGATATTATTTCTGTAAGCAATTCAGAATTGTAAGTGTGATGCCTTCTGGAAGGTTAGATCGTACTAACTTGAATGTCTGTGCTGCAATGTGGCACTATGGTGCTGTGCTAGGATTCTTTTGATAAAAATTTCAGAGCTTTCATGCATGTGGAATTTTTAGTCAAGTAGTTGTTTTAGTTAAATGAACTTTTCTGTTTGATTTTTTTTTGGTTAGAAAACTTACAGCTAACATTAGTAATTTACTAGAGGCAGATACCCTCTGAACATAATCTTTTTGAGCTTTCCAACACCACTGTAAGCACAATACTTAGGGTAAAGGCTCCATCAGTTAAGCTGCCAATGTTTTCAATTTTCTTACAGAAGTTTCGGTTTGTGAGGAAATATTAGAGTAAGAGAGTTTGACAGGGTCTAGCTAATGCTTCCCTCTCCCCCCTGCCCCATTTCTAATTTCTCCATTAGGATTGAGAAAGAGGGAACATAGAAGGAAAGGAAAAGGAAAAGAAAAGACAAAAGAAAATTGTATGTGTTTTCTTTCCTTCTGACTTCCTTTTGCTGTTTCCAATGCAATAAATGAAACCAGAGGTGGCCAATTCAATATTCTTTTCTGGCTTTTATTAAAAATTCTGTATCGTTTTTGAAAATTGACACTTTTCTAGAATATGTCTCTTCCTTTTTGTGTTGTCCAGAAATGTTTAAATTACTTTCTGCTTTCCTTTTATTTATAAATGTATATATGTGCATCTATCTGTATGTCTGTCATCTTAAAGTTGCTGAGCTCTTTAGAAATGATGGAAGTGGTAGTGGTGATGGAAACATGGATTTCTTCCTTTCAACTGCCCCTCAACATGGTAAGGTTTTTGATTAATAGTATATTTTATTTATAATTGTAACAGTTGTCATAATTACTATGCTTGATACAACTTGACATAATGTTTCTTTACATGCAGTTAGAGCTTATTAATTTAGAATTAACGTAGAATTTTGTCAAAAACCATTCTTTTCCATTTTAATTTAGGTATAATTTCACTAGCAGTCAGTGTTTAGTGTAAAGCAGAGAACAACAGGTTCTTTTATCATCAAAAACTATATTGTTGTAAAAAACAATATAGTAATTGCAGAATTAAAGTTTACAAATTTATCTTTGTCTGAACATTGTCAAATTTTCCTGAGAGGAAAAAGCAAACGGACTTTTTAAATTGAGGGTCATTTTAAAACGACTTGATTTTATGTTTTGATACATTCTATGTATAATTTTGATCTCTTCATGGCAAAAATACTCTTAAAAGAAAGTAAGTTTTGTTAGATTTTTAATGAAATAGTTTGATTGTTTTTCATTTTTCCTCTTTCATTTCTTCAAATTTCTATTTATGTCATGACATGCAGAAAAAAATGATAATTTAATATTAAAAAAAAAACCAAGTGAGGAAATAACATAGAATATGTGGGAAAACCCTATGCATATAGGACTTCAAATTAAAACCTACAGATGTAAAAATGTTATATGAGCACCCATTATGCCAATAGAGTAATTGTTTTGTTTGTTTGTTTTTGGTTTTGTTTTCTTTGACATTCTGTTTCCCTTTTACTTGTTTCCAGAAATGGGTTTTTTTAAGTGCCAGGCTGTTTTTCTCTCTGAGCAGCAAGTTATGTCACCCAAGACAATCTCTTTAGAAGTAGGATTTACTTGACTTGATGGTGGTTTTTTGGGTTTTTTTTGGGCTTTTTTATCTTTCATTCCAGCTTACGTTACGATGAGACCTGTGTTCATCTCGTCTTTCTGGTTACGCTGTGGTTTACCATACAGCTCCTCACTGTCCTAAATGGTGCTCCACTTTCATTCATTAAACCTGTAATTTTAGTTTGGTTTCTCTCTTAAAGTAATATTTTTTTTTTGTTGCGTCGTTCCATGGAAGGACTGACAGGACTGCCTTCTGGAAGTCAGTTCCTTTTCCATACAGAGAGTTACCATGCATTTAAAAAAAGAAAAAAACAAAGACAGACAGCATGGATACTTCAGTTATACTCTCTTTTGTATTTTTGTAGCATATTTCTTTATCTATTTTCTTTCATGTAAGAAAACATACTAGATTAAAATTACCCTGTTTTGAACTTGCTTTTAACAGCTAGCTTGGGAATTGCATCCCACATCCTTGTGACTATTGAGGCTTCTGATGATGCTCACGGTGTGTTTGAGTTCAGTGCTGAGTCCCTCTTGGTGAATGGAACTGAGCCCGAAGATGGAGATAGCAATGTTGTGCTGCAGGTTAGAAAGTTTGGAGTCATATTGCTGCATTGTACTCTTCCATCTGTTTTTACTGGTGTTCTGTGATGCTTTTGTCATTAGTCTTTGTGTTTTATAACAACTTTGTCATGAACATTTGTTTTTCCAGTCATGCAGTGTTTGCTAATGTATATTATTCAGCTTGAAACTAAAATAATAATAATATCCAGAAACTTAAAATCTTCTACTTGTTTACAGTCAAGGTACTACTATCTCAAAATAAGTGTTGATAATACAAGTTCAGCAGAGCTAACATAATAAAAATTACATGTTTTTGAAACACAGAAATATCTTTAACTCATCATGTTTTTGTCTCTGCTTAATTGCATTTCACACTTCTATGTTTTTCTTTCTCATAGAACAAAAACATGCACATCTTTATATGTTTTGCTTAGGTTGTGAGAACTCACGGGGCCTTATCTCAGGTGACATTGCATTGGATTATAATCTGTGATTTTACCAATGACCTGATCTCTACGGATGGGAATGTAACATTTGATGTTGGCCAAGTGAGAGCAAATATTACAATACAGGTTTCTCCTGATGATGTTCCCGAATTGGATAAGATGTTTTCAGTTTTGATCATCAATGTCTCCCGTGGTCGGCTTGGATATCATACTAATGCAACGATAACTATTTTAGCAAATGATGATCCATATGGAGTCTTTATCTTTTCTGAGCAAAACAGACCAATAAAAGTAGAGGAAGAAACAAAAAATGTCTCTCTGACAGTTATAAGATGTGGTGGTCTCCTTGGTACAGTAATGGTAAAATACAGAACTATTGGTGATGAGGAAAAGTCACCCTTTCTTCCACCTGATATTGTCAGAGCAATAGAGGGAAAAGACTATATACCCATTACAGGTTATGTGATCTTCGCAACCAATGAAAGTGAGGCCACAATATCCTTGCCAATTTTGGATGATGATGATCCTGAGAGGTCAGAATCTGTTTTTGTGGAGCTAAGCAGTATTGCTTTGATCAAGAAAGTTCAGGATCGGCCAAGTAAGTGTGTTACGTAAAACTTATAATTTAACTATAAAGGTCAATATTTATATGTAACAGGAGAAAATGCAGCAAGATAAATTAAGAACTCTTTATCTCTGCCAAACTCTATATAGTTAAGATAGCTCTGACTTACCTGACTTGTGCCTGTTGGCATTTATTTCCCTTGGCACAGTGTTTTATTGGAAATGCATGAGTATTTCTTTATCCCTTTTGCATTGTCTTATCCAAGGTCTTTCAGGCCAAATATGTTACAGTATTTGTTTTTGCATTAATACCTGCTCATTTAGCATTGTTTCTGAAAGTTCAGCAGCAGGAAATAACTAAGCTAGTTTCTCATATTAAAATACAAAAAAGTCTTATTAAAAAAAAAGTGATGTAGATTTAATGACATGCTGCTTTCTTAGTGTTGACAATTTTTACTTCATTTCTAGTTCAGATAAATTCAGGTCATTACAGCCTGTTTTCTGCTTCAAAGATTCTTGGCATGTTTAATTGCTACCCTTGCCCCCATGTTAAGGGATATCTTCAAATATAATTCCACTTGAAGTTGAAATCTTACTTATATTTCATCATATCAAGAGTAAAACTGAAATTATTCTGAACTGTATTGATCTTACGATCAGCCTTATGGATAAATAAATAGATAAATAAATAAAGACACAGTACCTCATTTTTTTAAAAAAATATGCCTTGTATGCTCCACAGCACGGTAGAATAATGTTACTAAAAATTCAGATTTTCTGCCAAAACATAATCCAGACACATGTATTTTGATGTGGTTTGTAGTTATGCTTTATCCAATTGTAAAAAAGATAATTTTCATGAAAACTAGAAACAGCTAAACTCACATACATGCCTATGAACTCTATAACCATGAATAGTAAGCAATTCAGGCACCCCTCACTAAGTTTTTGTTTATATTTCAGTTATAAATTCTCCTCGACTTGGCTTAGTGGGTGAGACGATAGCTCATGTGATTATCAATGCCAATGATGATGCTTTTGGAACACTTCAGCTTTCAGCTTCAGCTGTGCGTGTTGCTGAAAATTATGTTGGACCAATCATTAACGTGACCAGAACTGGGGGAATATTTTCAGATGTTTCTGTGAAATTTAAAGCTATGCCAATAACTGCAACAGCTGGTAAGAAAGCAGAATAGCAGAAGTATGCAGTCTGTGTTAAAGCTGAAACAAACAAGTGTATATTGAATGCTCTATTACATAACAAGTATGAAATATAAAGTAGTAAGGCATTGACTGTGCTTAGCAAATATGAATCCAAGACCTAGGGGAAAGTTTACGCATCATCACTGGAGAATCTAGAAGTGAAATGAGGGAAGGAATTGGGGTGTTTGTTTACGTAGTAGCACACCACCACTTAAATGTCCCTTCCCACCCCCCATCCCCCCAAATGCTATAGTAGTATATGTAATAATGATTTAGGCCCATGTACATATTTAAACCTATCATGTATTGCTTAGTTGAGCTTATTGAAGAGGAAGTGAGAGCTGGGGACTCAGCTGTAAACAAATAGGGAAAAATCAATCAAAACCCAAGGAGACTTGTACTTCTGAAAATGGAATGTAAACTTCTCCAGTTGGTCCCTGCCATAGAGAAGGCACATAAAGAAAGCAGAAAACTTATGAAGTCTTCAGGATCAAACCCACTCAGTTATAAATTGAGCCACTGTATTTCAGCTATGTCCAAATTGAATAGGTGGGTGGTACATGCTCTGAGAACTTTTAATTTCATTTTGTGTAACAGATTGTTATAAATTAAATGTGTAGCTAGATTTATATCAGAGTATGCTTTCAATTAGTTTCTGAAGCAGAGCTGTGATCTGTTCATTTTTACCTATTGAAAAGTCAGACAGCAATTATAAATCAAAGACAGAAACATCTTGGTAGTGTGACCTTGTAAACAACAGACAGTAATGGACCTTTTGTAACTACCTCTTGATCTAACAGTGCAAACTCTGTTTTGGTAAAACCAAGTTTTGTTTTGATCCATCCAGACATCTAAAAGGTAATGGGAAGTAAAAGAAAACAAACAACCAAAAAAAAACCCACCAAACCCAAAAAACCAAAAAACCAAAAAAACCAAACCCCCAAAAACCCCCTTTTGTTGTGTGTGGGACTAAAGATAAAGGAAAAGACCCCATAAAAACACAGAAGAATGCATGTATAAGCAAAGAGAAGATACTGATAATGTTCACCACACTGAACCATAAATCATTGATGTTATCTGAGTTTTATTGTTTTGGGTTTTTTCATCTACAAATCTAGGTGAAGACTACAGTGTAGCTTCATCAGATGTTGTCTTACTAGAAGGGGAAACAAGTAAAGCTGTGCCAATTTATATAATTAATGATATCAATCCTGAACTTGAGGAGTCATTTTATGTTCAGCTGCTGAACCAAACAACAGGAGGAGCCTTGCTTGGATCTTTGACGAGGGCAATCATAACTATTGAGGCTTCTGATGACCCGTTTGGATCCTTTGGTAAAGGAGTACATATTTTCTTTCTTCTGATAACATTTTTTCTGGGGATTTGTGGGGGAGCTGCTACTTGGCAACTGAATAAAAACATTCAGAAGCAGGAGTGTAGAGAGTAAAGGAAAAGATAAGATAAACTGAATTAAAACATGTAATAAAGGAGTAATGGTGCTTTAATATAAAAAAAAGGATTGAGCCTCTTGGAGGCTCTGATTGGTGGCACCAAGCAACTAGGTAGAAACTGATGCCCAGGAAGTTCACCTGAACATGAGGAAGAACTTCTTTACTGTGCAGGTGATGGTGCACTGGAACAGGTTGCCCAGAGAGGTTGTGGAGTCTCCTTCAGTGGAAACGTCCCAGAACTGTCTGGACACACTCCTGGGCCATGTGCTCTTGGATGACCCTTCCTGAGCAGGGATCTTGAACCTGATGATCTACAGTGGTCTCTTCCAACCTGACCCATTCTGTGATTTTATGATTTCTACTTAACACGTTCCATGTTAAATAGTTTTGATTTATTTCTTCAGTAAGTGATATGAAATCTGGTAAAGAATTTCTTTTCTGGGAATAATTATGAAAATATATTCTAAGACCTTAGAAGCAGTTCATGGTTAGCTGCAAACAATGGGGAATAGACTTTTTGGATCAGGGCTTAATTTTCATGCCAATTTTCTCTGCAAATGAAAATATGAGTATTGAAAGTTTGCTTTTAGGTTTAAACCTGATTAAAAGGGATTTACTTGTGCAAGTAAATGCAATCAAGTAAAATAAATCTCTGTACTTCAGGAACTGATATGTTTGCTTTCAATTCTATTGTTAATGCACTACATCTCTCTATGGCATATGTCAGTTTTTCAGAATACCGAATTCACTGTGGAGGAGCCTGAATTTGGATCAGTAACCATAAATCTGCCAATAATCCGCAATGCTGGGACACTGGGTAACGTTACTGTTCAGTGGGCAGCTACCATTAATGGACATCCTGCTGACGATGACTTGAAAGTTGCCATGGGTAATATTACTTTTGCCCCTGGGGAAGCCATTCAGATGTTGCTGTTGGAAATCCTGGCTGATGATGTTCCAGAAATAGAAGAAGTAAGTAGAGCAGTTATGCATCTCTTGAATAGTATTAGAGTTTCAACTTGTATAAGAAATGTGTGCAGATTGAAACAAGAAATGATGGCAGGAAGCTGCAAGAAGTTCAGATTTTATTTTGCTTGTGATTATTTTTAGAAATGGCAAATATTATTTAGCTGCATTATTTGTTTTTCTTTTTTTTTCTTTTTGAGATTGTCCATGTAGAATTAACTCAGGCCTCCAATGGTGGTGCTATCGGGTTAGATGGCCTGGCAAATATTGTTATACCTGCCAATGATAATCCTTATGGCACAGTTTTCTTTCATCAATCCTCATATCGAATTCAGGAGCCACTAGAAAGAAGTTTACTTGCAAATATATCAGTCAGGAGAAGGTCTGTATAATATTGACTGATTTTGAATCTCTTTTTTTTGTTGTTGTTGTTCTTTTGGTTTGGTTTGTTTTTTGGGTTTTTTTGGCTATAATTTTAGATGTCATGCCCTTGTATAAGTATTTGCATCAATTTCTTGACCTGCCAGCTCTATTTTTTTTCATATACATCGATTTTGAACTAGATGTCTGCTTGCTAAAAATGTCCATAAAGTACTTAAATGTAATACACATTTGTAGTGTAAATCCAGTGTACACAGTGTACTTGAAGTTTTATTTTGCCTTTTAAATTGTCAAGCCATTTAAAGCTGCAAACCAGCCTTGTCCTGTGATGTGAACTGGAGGACAAAGCGTATCAAATGTTGTTTGATGTAAGACAAAACAAAAAGAGAAGAGGTTTTGCACATGAAATATGGTATCCTGAGGACACCTTGGAGGAATGATGACAATGCTAGACAGCACTGGCTTTTTTTTCTTGACAGTCCTAGGAAGACTAAGTTAATTCCTAGAAACAGATGTTTGCAAACATGCACACTTAACACACTGCTACCCAAGCTATAAACAATCAAACTTGCTCTCCAAAAAACCCAATTACTTAGTTATTCTAGTACTAGCTTCAAGGGAAGTCACTGTAATCAGCCATTTGTAACTTTTCAGCAATTCAAAAGGGGTTGGTTAATTTTGTTCATTTTTATTCTTAACCCAGTAACATACAGGATATTAGACATGCTTCACCAGCTAACATAACATTTTTATTTTAATGTCTTTTAGTGGGGGAAGGTTTGGTCAGCTGCAAATATTTTACAGCACTTCTGAGACTGACATCGTAGCTCTTGCCATTGAGCAAGGTGAGGATATACTGGCCTATTATGAGTCTCCTGTACAAGGAATTCCTGACCAGCCATCCAAGACCAGAGTGAATGTGTCAGCAGCAAGTGACCCACTGTACACCTGTGCAACTCAGTGCCTAAAAGAGCAAGCATGTTCAGCCTTTACATTTTCCAGTGCCTCTGAGATTCCTCTCTGCCTTTGGCAGACAACAGAGATCAGCCCATTAACTAACATGTCGGGATTATGGACCTACAAGAAAAACATCAGCAGTACATCCACTCTGTTTAGCACACAAGCCATTGCTGGAAGTGATTATGAATCTATCACAAGACAGTGGGCCATCATGGAGGAAGGGGAAGAGTTTGCAAACCTCACGGTCACCATACTCCCTGACACCCTGCCAGAGCTGGATGAAAAATTCACTATATCCCTGTTGAAAGTTGAACTAATGAATATTTCAGCCAGCTTAAAAAATCAACCAACGATTGGACAGCCAAATACTTCCACAGTTATCATAATGATGAATGGGGATGCCTTTGGAGTATTTAAGATCTATAGTGTAAGTCCCAATGCAACAGAGAAAGGTCTGTATATTGAAGTAGAAGAACACCCTCAGGCCAACGTGCAGCTAATGATACATAGGACAGAAGGCAGCCTGGGACAGGTGGCAGTGGAATGGCGTGTTGTTGGTGGAACTGCTACCCCAAACTTGGATTTTGTGGGTGTTGGTGAGATTCTGGTGTTTGCTGAAGGTGAGGCAAGGTTTTGCACTAGCTTCTCTTGTCTAAAACAAAACACGAAACAAACACACACTGAGAGATTGAAAAAAAAAAAAGGATGAAAAGTATAAATATTGAAATGTTTTTAAAGAAATATTGCAGTGTGCGTTGTAAAGATAACATTTTTACTGAATAAATAAGGAATAATATTGCTGAAATAGTTGTGACATCAAAGATAATGAAAATGAGAATCAGGCCTAAGTGGTCTTTTATTAATCTTCAGTCCGTACAGTATTAAATTTGATGATATATCTTTTTAGATTCTGAGGTTGTATTGATTTTGTAACAGAACAGGATATTTAAAAAATTTCAAAGAAGAAAAGTCTATGGCAGGCATTACTTAAGCACTGTGCAACATGACAAATGTATTTTATACTTTCAAAGTCCGAGATGATTGAACAATTGTTTTGAAAATAATTTATGGGAGTTTGGTAAAGCTTCTAGTGTTCATTTAGCTTGCTAAATCATCTGAACTCAAATGAAGTGTTTCCCAGAGTTATTCAGAATCTGACTTGTAATTACATTAGTGTTTATAAGTTTACAAAATTTATTTTCAAAATACTTTGAAAAGCAATGTAACAAAAAATATGTATGTCTGGTAAACTGATATAATTATGAGTACAGGTTTTGCACAAGGATTGACCAATAGGATTGTGTTGCAAATTGTAATGTGTTATAGAGATTGGTAACTGATTGTGTTTGCTGCTTACACTGTCATTCTTTGCTATTCCAGAAGACAGGTAACTAATACAATGACAGCCCACTTTAATTCATTTCCTGATCCAGTAAATACAGTCAAATTTCATGTACTTATGTCTGTATATGGTTCATCAGAAAATGTCCTCACTTGGTAATTCCTTTTACAAGAATTGTATTTCCCTTTTCTAATTAAAATTTGAAAGCCGGAGAACTTATAAAGCAAATAAGAATTCTAGGCATTCAGAAAGTATGCCAGTATTGTTAATTTCTACATAGTATATTTAATAATTTGTTAATTACACTGCCTAATATAATTTTTCATTAGTAATTGAATAAATTTTCATAATAACATTCAATAACTTTTAGACAGATAAATAACTAAAGATTCTTCATGTCCTTTTTAATATTAGTTAAGTATTTACTACTAGTCCAGATGATTACATCTTTCTAAAAGGTGATTTTCATGTGAACATGAAAGTATATATATGTTCTTTTACTCGCAGGCGAAACAAAAAAAATGGTCACACTGACCATTTTAGATGATCCAGAGCCAGAGGATAATGAAAGCATCATAATCAGCCTGGTGCATACTGAAGGAGGGAGTAGGATTCTGCCCAGTTTCGACACTGTCACAGTGGTTATCCTGGCAAGTGACAATGTGGCAGGAATCATTAGCTTCCAGAAAGCTGGAAGGTCTGTTATTGGTCGTGAAGGTGGGTTCTGTGTGTTGAACACTCAGTTTGTTTAACATGAGCTTCCATCTCTGTGCTTTCTGTTGATAATGATTCGGCAATTGTATCACTGTTCAGAGAATGCCAGCAAACAGAATGACCACATACGTAGCACGCCTTTCTTTGTATTTTTAACTCTCGCAAACATAGCATTTAAATGAAATCTATGGGAAAGATTAATAGACCATTTCCAAAACCATTTTATATTTCACCTTCCATTCTTTTCCTTCGTTTTTCTGAAGGTTGTGCCTTGCTTCTATTGGTATTGCATTTCTAAGCTCCTTTTAGCATTTCTCATTCATTTATACCATAATCCAGAACTGTATATAACGCCCATCATACACACCAATTACTAATCTTAAGCAAATATTATCTATCAATGACTTAAAATTAATTTTAAATCATCTAGAAAATATTCCCACAGAAAAAAATAGGAAAAAATCTTACATATTTCTAAAGTTTCTCTTTATATTTTTTATGGCAGCTCATTTTAGGAGTGTGACAATCTTGATGTCATCACTCAGTCATGACTTTTGAGAGCAATAATAGTTTGATATCTAGTGTCTACTAGTGTTTTAGGAGAGCATGTTGCATGTTTCACCTAGGGTTTGGTACAATTCTGCACAAGACATTAACAATACAAATGATGACTGCTTTGGTTAGCCTTTGCTGGAATCTCAGTGTATTGCAGTCTCAAATTTTACTGATGTGTAAACTGGTGGGTAGAGAAAATTAACAAAACAGAAATTTGCTGTCCAGGAATATGTGCACTGAATTTCTGTTGGAAGAAAAAGTCTATCTCAAAAAAACATGGTCTGGTTTTTTTCCCATAATGAAAGGACACCGTAAGCTTTTGGGTTTTATTTAGATACAGTTTGTATTAATTCTAGTGGGCTCAGTTTCCATCCTTTATTACTCCACATTAGTGGTTCTGATCTGCTTGACAAGCCAGCTGCAGTCTGGCAGTCTAAGAACAGCTGTTAATGAGCCCAAGGAATTAATACAAACCATCTCATTCCCCAAGGTTACGAAGGGAACCTTGAGGAATTGAATTATTCATAGCATGATGAAGCTGAAAGCTTTTATTTGGACTGAAATACTCTGCTATATATAGTACACATATAGCGATATAACTGATTCCAATTCCTTTAGCTTGGGAAAAATAATGCATTGCATTACAGCAAGAAAAAACAGCCAAACTAGTTCACTTGGGTAGAAAAAAAGGGAATGAGCCAAGGCCTTCATATGATTTCAGTGGTTTTATTTCACTTTCATTATCAAGATTTTTGTTACGAAAGCAAATATTATCAGACATAAATGCAGATAGTGTTACCTTTTCTATTTATTATACTATTGAACAGTTTCTGTTAAGCAACTCAGTATTATTTTCAAGCTGTGCATATTATTTATCCCTATGGGGAGGAAAGAGTTGAAATACTGAAGATTGGTGAGGAAAGAGAAAAATAAGTTTGTTTTAGAATTGTTTTCACTTAAAGACCAACCCTGCAGATGGGAGATGTTAGAAAATACTGAGTGTGAGAAAATTCAGGTATTTGTGTTTTCTCTAGATTGTTGGCTGTCAACCGAAGAGAAATGGACTTTTCTCACAGAAGATAACAAAACGTTGTTAAAGACTTATAAACCTTTCCCATAGAGTTGGACCTCTTGGTACAGGGAGTAGGGAATTAAGAAGGTTGGTGAAACACAGCCTGGTAAAGGGTTTGTGCGTGGTCCAGGCCTTTTGATATGTAACAGAGTGCTCAGGCCTGGGCAGGTTTTGCCCTGCTAATATGGAATAAGCTTAACAGTGTATGCATCTCTGTTTTAAGAGTTAAATAATGGAATAAATCTTTTCTTCACACTTCAGCTGTGGATCATGGCTCTCTTGGTGTTACTTGAATGTTCAGTTCTCAAAATCACCATATTGAGGGCAAAGGCAGCATTTAAGTACAGGCAGAACATGCAACAGTTGTATGGCTATGGCTGAATTAGATGAAAACACATTGCAATAGCTGGAAATAAGGAACAAGAGGAGAATGGATGAGGTCCCCTTCTTCTCCTTGATAAAAGCAGAAATCTAAAGAAAGATTTAAAATGCTAAAACATTGAAAAAAAGTAAGACAAAATAGTGAAATTAAAATAATAATACTTTCAATCTTCAGAACTCAGTTTGTATTTGTGTTAGTATTTCTTACTGGATACGAATAACAAAGATTTTGGTAAGGCTGGCTGAGCTTTACATGGGTCAATAATTGACTACTGCAAGGGTCTTTAATTGTGATGAATTGTACTTCAAGTTTCTTCTTGGTGCTTGGATTACAGTGCATCAAGATTCTGCATCATAAATTATTTTCCAGTCTTCAGTGAAAATTTGTTGTATTACTGTGGCAGGACGTGTATCCCCCCACCACTGATAATGGGTGCATAAAAGAGATAGGCCAAGGGCTCAAAGGCCCAGCAGGAACCATCTCTGGCACCAGGAGGCTCAAACCTCAGCTAAGAATCCACATCTTAGTCTGCAGAGCTGATGTGGGGAGAGATGAAAGAAAATTGCTGACTTAAGAGATACAGTTTTTACACTATAAAAGATGCACAAGCTATCACTGAGGCAGAAGCCTTGTACACCCTGAAAAGTGTTCTAAGCTTCTCCCCGTAGTCTGGACGCAGGTTTTGTGGTTACTTCCCTAGGGATTGAGTGAAAGGATGTGTGCTCCATCAGCAATTGGATGGTAAGATACATTGAATCCTAACTTATACTATTTCTTCACTAGCTGTAAGTGAAAAAGGTACCTTTATCATGCACTGTATGTTACTACTAGTAGTGTTTTCCTTTGTTTTATTCCTGTGTAGTATTAGTTTGCTTTAAGTCTTATGCTGTGAGTTTTCTTGTCTATTAATAAATGTTTCATTCTATAATAGACAGAATCAGTCATTATTAAAAGAACTTATGAACAAGAGTGGGTTTTGGGGTGCTGGCCGCCTCAATAAGGTTACTGCCTGCTGCCAGAGGCCTGGGCAGGAGGTAGGGTTAATCTAAACCCCCACATCTGACTCGTGACAATTACATAATGTTGCATTGAAATAACCTTTGTCTAAATTGTGTGTTCTGTGATGATACTAAAATAATTATTTTCCTGACAAATATTTATTTATTTGCAATGGATGTGCAAAATTCTCAAATGAGATAGAACAGATTTCAGGGCAGTGTTAAATGGTATGACAAATCAGCCTTAGGGGAACATGTAAACTGTCAGTCTGTCCTCAGATATCTGACTGTAGAAGTAGAATTCTTGTGATGTCAATAAATTTTGAATTCCTTTGTTCTCTTAGAACTAGTGTAGGACAACTTAAAACAAGGCTTAACTGAAGTTTGAAATGATGAGACTGATAACATACTAATTCTACATATTGGAAAATTGGTTTATACAATTTTTGTATTACTTCTTCGCAATTTTATTTTTCAGTTTATTATATTATGGTCTTTTGAAGTTTGTTCATCTCTCTCTCATTGATAGCCGATATTTTGGTATCTCTCAAATATTTCCTTACCAAGCAGGGAACACATCCAGAAAGTGACCAATTGTTTTCTGCCAGTTTTAGATATACAGTACTGTCCTGCAATATAATACGTTAGAATAACCAGATAACACCCATTTGGTGTTCTTTAAGTTACACAGTCAGTGAGAGCAGCTGTGCTGCTCAGTTCTGTTTGCCATGGACTAACATAACAACCTAACTCCACATCTGCTCTTTCCCTTTCACAGATGTATCTCAGTGTTTCTCAGTAGGGTGGCTTCTAAGTGTGTACATAACACAAATTAAAAGATGGAATTATTCCCAGTTTCGCTACAACAAAAAAAAATTCAAGTCAATTTATGGCAATACTGAGGAAGTAATTTTCAGTCAGTTGAAGGTGGACCTAAGTTTGCATGATTATTTCCAAGCACCTTAAGATTATAAATTTCTGTATATTTAATGTCCATGAAAACTAATTCCACATTGTATATGCTGGCAAACTTCCATTCTGTGAACTGGAAAAATGCTGTTCACGTACAGGTGCAATACATTTATGTATTATAAATAAACATCTGTCCTCTAATGTGAATGTATTGCATAATTTTACTAATGTTACCTGCTGATCTATTTCATATTAATATAATACATTAATTTTACATGCCCATATTTAAAATATTTAATGTTATATCAAATATTTATTTTGTATAAATGTATATAGATATTTAATACGTCATATCAATTTTCTTAATTTTTCAAAGTTTTCTAAAGAGTTTACTCTTTAAGTGACCATTTGGTTAAAGATCACAAATGTGCAAAAAATGCTATAATTATTTCTTATAGATGCATATTGTCATTTGATACTTATTAACTCTGAAATGATAATAAATTATTAAAAATGAATTTTAAACTATGAAACATTAATTTTTTTTTCTAAATACTGTCCTTTTAAAGTCATGAGTTGTTATTCTTTTTCTGGATGTTTTCTAACAGTGATAACATTTGTAAATTCAAAGTCACATAAATGGAACTTGCAGGTAACTACAAGCATTTTTCTGTGTGCACTATGTAAAGTCACAAGACAATGAAGATGTTAGGAACATGAATATTCCTTGCCAGTTACCTGCTGTAGAAAACTCTGTATTAAAGTTGTGTAGACAGCATTTATTCTGTGTGTAGTTCACAAACAGATGCTGTTCTTCTTTTAGTGCATGTTTTGATAGTAGTTATGCATATGTACCAGGTTCCTTTATATTTTGCTAATTCTTTCCAAGAATGAACTAAATTCAGAAAAACCCAGGAGGAAAGAGTTTAGATTTGTGGAGGTTTTGCTTCAATATTAAAAATGAAGGTGTTACATAACTACTGGGAACCTCACTAATAAAAATATTAAGGTTTTCCAGAAAAAATACTTTAACTGTGATTCATATTTTTTGCTTTTCATTTTAATAGCTGAATTGTAGAAGAGGAAACCCCAAAATATTACATTTTGTCCTTTGTTCCTAGGAGAGCAACTACAATTCCATATTGTAAGAACAGCCCCAGGACTGGGAAATGTTACTGTTGCGTGGAAGATAGTTGGACATAACGTACAACAAAATTTTGAATACTATTCTGGAATACTGCTTTTTCCTGAGGTAAGTCCATAAGCAAATCTAATGGCTACAAGAGAATATTGTAATTTGAAGTGAGCTGAGGAAACAAGTATTCTTTTATAGCAGTCTTCTTTCTCTTGATGTGATTAAACTGCAGGGAGTTTATAGTTTTCAATATTTTAACCTGATACTTGTTAAAAGTATTGCTCAAAATACATATGATGGAGTGGTATTATTTGTACTCTATACACTAACGACTAATCAGTTTATCAATAAAATTTATAGGGGATATTGAATACAACATTGTATGTTCACTTGCTGGATGACCATATTCCAGAAGAAAAAGAAGAATACCGGATCATCCTATACAACGTCGAAACAGAAGGTAATGCAGAACTACAGCCTGTTATATCTGCTATATCTAAAACTGCCATTTAGTACGGTAATATTTTCGTGTATAGTAATCCATTTTGGAAGTGTAGGACTAAGAATATTGAAAATGTTGCAAATTATGCAAAATTTGTTCACATTTTACTGAAACAGGCTTGATACTTGAAGTATCATATGTATACATAAGTAGAAGTATCATATGTATACATAAGTATATCATATGTATACTTACATATGTATGTAAGTATACATATGATACAGGTGTAATAAAATAAATGGATATTTTTATCTTTGTAAACAGTCTTGTCTATCGAGCTGTCTTTCTGATCTGTCTCTGAATCAGAAGAGGTCAGAATATTTTACTCTTTTATTGAAATTAGAATCAGAAAAGAAGCATGAAATCGCATCCCTTTTGAAATACCTTTTGTTAAACTGGAATTAGTGTCTAAACACCAAACTAACTTGACATGGGTGGTGTTGCTGATATGTGCCTTGCCAACTTGCCTTAATAATTTGTTTACTCTTGTAATCCTTCAGGATAAGTATAAATTAATACAGTTATTCATCAAGGCAACACTTGTAGTAACTTCTTAATGGAATGATTGAGAAGTTGAATATAATTTTAACTTTTGTAATGAATTCCTAGAAAAAATTTCTCTTTCCTTTTACAATAGAAGTAGTTCAGGAAAGTTAACATTTAGCACTGTCTCTAGATTTTCTCGTTTCTTAATACAATCTTGAAGTCTACACTTATTACGCATACAATTTTTGTTGTGATTGGATGTTCCTGTGTTTGTTACAGAATACAATTACATATGCATTCCATACCATCTGTAAACTTAAGTGAGCATATCATGTGTTTGGTTTGATTTCGTTTGCAGTGTTACTGGCTGTCATTTGTACAGAATAATAGCAGTAATGTAAGACAAAACTTTATTTACCTAACACTTTATTAACTATAGTCCATTGATTCTTTTGCAGGTGTTTCTCCTTCTGGTGCTGCTGTTTTGGATAGTCAAGGATATGAAGCTGTTCTGACAATAGAAGCTAGTGATGAACCACATGGAGTACTGAATTTTGCTTCTCCATCCAGGGTAGTTCTACTTCCAGAGGAAAACAAAACAGTTCAACTTTTTATTAACAGAGAATTTGGATCTCTAGGTTTGTATAACATCTCCAAGAGAAAGTAAATTTTTTTTTCAAAATCATTAGACAAATGAAAGCCATGACGGGCAGGCTAGAAATTCTGGAAAATCTTGGATACAATTGATATTTTCAGAACTTCTAGGCCCCTTACTGCAGGCTTGGAAACTAAGTTTTAGTTAAAACTGAAGCTATAGCATTTAATTCCATAGCAAGGCGTCTGGGAGCTATGACATATCTAGCTGGCTGTTATGGTTGTACTTTTATGTCTAATAAATCTGTCTTGAAGTGTTAGTCTGTCCAGAAGAAATAAAAAACATGAGAAAAGGAGCTTGTATTCCCACAACATCCTCTCTATAAACTTCCAGAATCTGACAGTTTAGGAACATCCCATGGAAAAAGTTGCCTCTGAATTCAGTTTATGCCTCCCTAAGAATTCTGTATTTCTTTTTGGTTCAATTTGTTCTTTTAAAATCAAACTAAATGGTTCTGACTTTAGTAATATTCTGTGTGCCAAAATATTTTCTTGTGTTTTTATGCTGAGTATTTTGACTTCCATTGAGAGATAACATGCATAATCAATTTTTATTTATATTTTTAGACTATATTTAGACCTCAGTGGTAATCTATCTTAGTTTCTTTTATCTACTTTGAGGTGAAGTGATCAGTTGAAACAAACATTCAAGATCTGGACACAGTACAGATTTGAAGAGGAATTTTAATGACATTTCTATGTTTCCCATTTCTTTTTTAATATCTATCAGTATTTAAATTACCTTTCAAACACTACTTAGGAAACAATTTATTCTAAGTATCATTGTAAATGTAAAATTTTTCCAAAGAGCTCCATCATTATTTATTAAAACTAAGATTCTTTTATACCTTATGTTTTATTTCATACAGATTAGATTTGAATTTCATTTGTCATTTTATCTCCAGGATCACTCTCTTTAAATTTACAACTTGACTTTGGCAGATTAGTGAGATGTGGCTTTATTATAAAAAAAAAAAATCTAGCTTTTCCTTTAGTAAAATTTATCAGTGTGTCCCCTAATTTTTATTCTCTATCAACATCTATGTCAGTCTTTCTGGGAAGGAAACTGGATTTAGCACTGTCCTTAGAGCCTTTTGTAGACATCAGTCATTCCTGAAACACTCTACTTCCCTTGACACCAAAGCTGGTATTAATAATACATTAGATATCCCAGGAATGTAATGTAATATTTGCACTCCACAGCATCTCAAATATATGAATACATTGGTTCCTAATGCTTTCTGAGTCCTGTGATGTTGGACAAATCATTAAAGGCTGGACTGGAAGAAATAAGTCCCATTGGCTCCAGATTAATGTTTTAATCCTCCTGGTTTGCAGTTACTCTTTTCATTTTGTCAATGAGTATTTGATCTCTTTTGTCTTTTCTAGTGAGCATTATATAAGAAATGAAAAAAGTGGATTTTTTTTGTCATATATTTAACAGGTGCTATCAATATTACATATGCCACAGTTCAAGGATTGGTCTCCTCAAGTAATCAGACAGAGGTGTCCTTGGCTGAACCAGGAGCTGATTATGTAGCTGTTTCTGATTCAGTGATTTTGGAAGAAGGAGAAACATCAGCTGCCATAAATGTTACTATTCTAGAGGTAAACTCTATATCCTTTTGCTCTATACTTACCTGTATGACAACTGAAAAGGAATACTGGGGGACCTGAAGCTTGCTAGCTATATTACTTGAAGCTATTGATTTTATTGTAATTTAGAAAGACTGTTGTTGTCTTTAATGGAAAAAACACAGAAGGACAAATAATAACAGAAAACAGTGCTACTTACAGTTAAATGAAATTTAACTCTCTCATAAAGACTTTATTTTCTGATACTCAGACCAGTGTAAATCATTACTTGCTACAGGCTCTTACTTTATTGCTGGTTGCTAGTTGTGCTTTTAAAATTGAGCAGAAATGTATTCACATGTCTAATTCAGTGTCACCACAGTCTTTTCCATTAAATATAATGTCCTGCTTCATAAGTCATTTAAGACAAAACATTTTTTATAAAAGTGTTGAGGAAAATGGAAACATAAATTAATTCTAGTGTTGCTATAAAGTTAGAGACTTCTAGTGTGTGGCTTTTTGGCAAATTCTATGACTGTTTCTTAAAGAAAATGAAAAGAAGATACACTGGATTTGTGTTTTGTAGGATGATGTACCAGAAGTGCAAGAATTCTTCTTGGTTAATTTAACTTCAGTGGAACTTATAATGAATCATTCAACTTCCTCCGTACCTAGGCTGGGTAAAACAACTTACAAACAATTATGTTTAATTTTATTTTTATATCAATTGAATGCACATTATATTACTCTTGTGTATCATTATTCCACTTGCCACTTCCCAACTAGGGCATTCTGCAACATTGTAGAACATCAAACATAGTCATCATTACACTGGCTTCTTATTTTTTAAAGCCCTGTAAAAATTATAAGACAATTTTCATAGAGGAGTTATTTAGTAATTAGCAGTTGGAGAACACATTATCTCAAAAGCTGCATTGGCAATGTGTAGTAATGTGATTTTATTTCCAACTACATGATGGAAACAAGTATGTACAAAGAATTCCTTCAAGTAGTTCCTTTGCTCACTCTTTCAAAAGTATCTTTTTATTAGTCTTTATCAGATTTACTTTTAGGAGTCATGTTCTACTGTATTCCTGCTCTTCTTTATTGTTTGCTTACTTAGGTCCTCATTCTGCTTCTGAACTCAGTAGCATAGCTGCCATTGTCTTTAAAGACAGTTGGGTTATCCTGTGTCACCAGTGACTAATTATGCTGATTATTTCTAACATCTTCTATGACTTCTTCCCTTTCTTTGCATGCATATTGAAGTGACAGAGTTAATTCGTTACAGACTGAAAGGTAACTTGCAAGACTGATTGCTGATGTGTAGACACTGAGCTATGATTACTTGAGTCTAAAATTTAAAATATAAAAAGAGTAACATTAAAGTATGAAGGATTTTCTGAGTTAAATTGTTCTCAGTGCAGTATAGTCTTACCTTCTGCCGTAAGGGGTTAGCAGTCTGACTCATGACCATTTGACTCTGATGCACTTAGGATGATCAGATAATAGCTTTAATCCATGAGGCAAAAATTTTTCCTCATTATAAAATGTCACAATTCTTTTATCAGAATATTTTCTAATCTTTTTTTCCCTTTTTGTGTATTTTCTTTGTTATGATTGAGGATTCAAATCTGTGTTGGTGCAGTGCATTTGTTTGGGATTTAGCAATCCCATACCCCACAGACAATCTTTAATATAATTCGAGGTGTCTTATATCAAAAGTGATGGGTGTTATGCACATGATACTGACGTGCAGTTAATCCTATGCATCTGGAATATATCGTAAATGCTGTCCCTGTCATAGCCGTGTGCATGCAATACGTGGTGTAGGTCTGGGGTATCTGTGACATACAGTTAAACACATGGAACTTAAGTGACCTTTATTTCTGATCTGAGACTTCACGGATATGGAGCAGAAACAGCAAATATAAGGACAGCTCTGTTTTCTCCATGCTGCTTTTGCTTTGTCCCATCCTTTAGAAAAGGTGGAAGAAAAGGCCCAACTCTAATACAAAAGTGCAAGGCATTAAGAAAATCTCAACACTTGAGAATGAGGAAAGAAAAATGAATACACTTAATGGATAGAAGAAAGACTTAAGATGGGGTACAATGGCAGGAGGGCATCAGGGGAGAGGAAGGATGCCAAATATGAAATAAGAGCTCTGATGTTAAAAGCCAAGTATTATAGATCTTGAATGAGTTGATCAGACTATGACACAACAAGGGAAAATGCCACTGAGGAAGCTGAAGGGTCTATATGCACTGTAATCCCTATGGATTTCTAAACCTTTCTTCTGTCTGTGTAGAGGTGTTGCAGCTGCTGCTGATGTTCATCACTATATCATAGTGTCAGATTTGGATTCATGGCAGTGATCTTTTACTTTTACTCAGTTTTATCTGATTTGATAGAAATCTTTCTGATAGATCTAAAAATAGTACATTTACTACAGATTTAGTGGAGTCAATTTGTTTTGTAGAAATTGTCAGTCTTCATCTCTTTTTAATTTTTATTAAAAGTAAATTGACAGAAATTAAGGTAGTCATGTGATGCTGCTTGAACAAATTAAGACATTATTTTCTCAGAAGAATCAAATTCTGACTGTCAAGTTCTGGTCCCTGAAATCAGTGGACTTTGCTGGAATTAATCTATTATTCAGTATTTTCGCAAGGCAATACATGCAACAATCTTTCAGAGCTATTGTGAAGATACATATGTTTTACAGTATGTAAACTACATAAAAGGAAATTAATAATTCTATTTTTATAGTAGAATCTGAGGTGTCTGCCATTAAGGTTTATTATCAGGCACTGAAACATGAATATGAAATTATATACTGGATCATTTATTATTCTTTCTTACTCATTTTCCCTCCCATACCCAGAATGGCACAGTCTGCAAAACATTAAATATCATCATAATAAAAACACACAATGAAGTCTACTTTTTCTGTGCCATGGATTTTTTATAATTTTTTTTTTTCCAATACATTAAGTGTAACAGTGGTAATTCAAAGTACTGTGTTGCAGTTCTAATAGTAAGCTAGTAAGGACAGATTTTCTTTTAAGCCTTTCCAAGTATCTTGCCCACTTCATTTTCTCCTCCACATTTTGGAAATGGAAAATTATGTATTTCTTCTACAAAATTAGCAAAGATATAAAGAAATGCTTCTGTTATTCTTGAAAATAATGAAAATGAACTCTTGTTCTTACGTATTTGTCCTTCTGTTTTCCATTTTAGATGTGGAAGGTTTAGCTTCTCAAATTATTATTGATGCTAATGATGGAGTAAGCGGAGTAGTTGAATGGGAAAGTACCAAGTAAGTCTTGTCTCCTGGAAGAACTCTGTATGTGAGTTAATGATTAGTGTTGCCCAACTGTTTTAATTTTCAGTTAATAGTAAAACTCCTATTAACAATAGGATCACATTTTTGAGATGACAACACATCATTCAGTTCAGTGGGACTGAAAAGATAATTCCCACACTAGAAACCAACATTTACAGTATGTTTACTGAAAAATCTTATGTTACCATGTACTTATTTTCACTATTGTCCTTTGGTATTGTGAACTTCCATCACTCCTCGAGCCTCCATCCAGTGCCCCAGCCTCTGCATCCATGTAAGCATGCACATTGGCATCTCCCAGATCTTCTTCTCTGATTTCCAGGAGCTAGGAAGAAGGCATCCATGCTCATAGACAGGCTTAATCTGTCAATAAAAAGTAGGGGAAAAGGATAACATACTATAGCTCAATTCCATTTTGATAAGAAACAAAGGTATAATGGTTGCATTAGACAATGGTAATGATGCCTTACTCTAATGGTGCCATTTTCTTATAAAGTAGAGGGGATGATTTTAAGTGAAAATATAACAATTATCTACCATCTTATTAAAAGAACATGCTCAGTGGACACTGAGAATTTGTCTTGGTTTTTGTTTTAGTTTTGAAGTTAATGAATCTCATGGGAATCTGACAATAATGGCATACCGAAACAAAGGATCTTATGGCAATGTGTCTGTATTTTTCTATGCCCAAAATTTGGAGGCACAGCTGGGTTTGGATTTTAATGTGATCTCAAGGGTAAGAAGCAAATTTTAAATCTAGTAGCTTTCATTCCTTCAACTTCCTCAAAAGAGTATCTTCTTATTTATTCTGCAGAATGGTCACCAGAACAGCTAGATTTCTCAGCTTCAGTTGCTCTGATCATCTGAATAGAATGAGATAGATTTTGTCATCTTATTTTAGTGTTTCTCTCTTTTTTAGTACTGAAGCATTTTTAAATATGACACGTAAACTTTCAAACATCTATTTCAAATACAGTTTTGCTTAGACAAAAGCATATAAGATTTCATGTAGGTTTTAATATTTTTTACAACAGAATTTTCAAAGTGAATTGCTCTTGCTTGTCCTCACTCTGCAATGTGCTGAACTATTTAACTGTTTTGCTTCTTTTTCAACCAATTTATAAGGGACATAGAAATTACTGCTCTTCTTGCCTCTTCTCTCCTCACTATTTGAAACAATTCTGCTTTACCTTTGTTTAAAATTACTGTGTGCATTATCAGCTGTTGAGTATTCAATGCTTTCTGTGTTTCAATGCTAGACTCTTTTTTTTGCTGATGGAGAAAGGAATAAATCTGTTGTTGTTGTGATTTGTGATGATGATATTCCTGAAGGTGTTGAGAAGTTCCAGTTAATTCTAACAAATCCCTCGTTTGGCCTGGAATTAGGGGAGAACACAACAGGTAAAACTTAGTTTTGATGTTCTTGTTCTTCAGAATTGTATTTCAGTCACTTTGATTTCATTCTTCTGAATAATCATATTTTAGAAAACACCAGTGCCCTGCTATGCTAAATCATTAAACTCATTTGGAAAGTTCTTAAACATTCCTGTGAAAAATGTAAAACTAACAAAATAATATGTAAAATAAGGAATCAGAAAATGCAAAAGCTGGATTTTTTAATAAGAGAGTCTAGATTCTTCCTTTCTAGAAATCTTCCTAGATAAAGCAGAATACTTACATATTCTCTTCTGTAATATCAGGGAAATAAAAGCAATATACATATATGAAAGAAAGAAAGAAAGAATGGATTTATGTATTTGTGTATGTGTATAATTATATTTTACTGTGTTAATTAAAGCATGTTTCTCTTATTTATTTCTCAAAAGCCACAATTACTATATTTGCCAGTGATGATGGACATGGAGTTTTGTCGTTCAATAACAGTGATCACTTCTTCCTAAGAGAGCAAACAGCTCTCCATGTGATGGAAAGTGTTGCAGTATTAAATATTGTTAGAGAACCTCCTCAGGGAATATTTGGAACGGTGTCTGTTCAGTATCTTGTAAGTGAAATTAATTCTTCAGAGCCAGCAGTGGATTTGACCCCTTCTCAAGGATACATTGTGCTGGAAGAGGGAGTCAGATTTAAGGTATTATGATAGTTATAACCCAAAAAGTGAAGAAAGCTTATTTTAAATTACGTGAAAGATTTCATAAATGTTTTTGTTTTTTCATGTATTAATTTTTTTCTTATGATTTCCTTAATTCTCAGAATAAACTGAGTTGTGGGAGTGCATAAAAGTTTAATATGCTTTTCTGTAGATATTTCTCTCTTTCTAATAGTTCAGGTAAACCAAAAACAATATAATAGTTATATAATATGATGTGTGCATAGGACCATTTATTCATATGTGTTCAGTATGTAGCTGAAAGACAAACTTTGACATGAAGTCATAATTTACTACTGTAAATAATTATGGTGGAATTAAAAGTCCCATTCTTTTATGTGGCCTGAACTGAACAGAGTATACTGCAGCAAAGGCAAAATATGAACAGCTTTCAGAGTTTTAGAAAATGAAAATTACTTATTTCTCTGGCAATATTAAGCTCACTGCTTCTGTACTGTCCCCACAAGAATGTAAGCCAGAAAATGAGCTAGCTTAAGTGTGTCAGTAATAGGTTAGTATCTAATGATTAGTGGAGTAGAATCTGAAAGAAACCTTTATGGAAACACCGGTTTTCAGTTTTTGAATGTAAAATGCATTTGGAACCTCAGTGATGGCCAGTTTAGCAGACCTGTGAGAAGCAGGGAGTAAAAGATTTCTCAATACAGTCTTTAAATGTGGTTTATTGCAGAAGTAAGTGGAGATCTAAAAGGTTGTAAACTCTACTTCAGTTCCAGATCTGTCATTACTAAATAATTTTTCTTTGGGAAAGCTACATGTACCACTGTAACTTTCACCTCTTTGGGTAATAGGGAGAATGACAGTGAAAACACCTACTTCTTTCTAGACAGTTCTCTGCTGATTTGAGACCACTTTGAGATGATCCTATTCTTATCCATCATAGTGCAGTAGAGGGAAAAAAAAAACATCAAGAAGAGAGTATTTCAAATATTCCTCTATTGCCTTTTTTCCTTCTTTGTTCCCAGTACCAGAAGTGTAACTACCCTGTTGCCCATGAGCTAGTTCAGTTGACAGTTCAAGTAAAGTAAACCCAACTTGACTGAGCTGCGTTAGGGGATCAGGTAGCTGTATAGGGACTATGAATTACCAAGGAATATGTGGAATAAGTACAAAACAGAAGTATGAAAAAAGGATCAAAACCTGTTACATTTCAGAGAATCTTAGAATAAGAGGAAAGAGAGGAAGGGAAAAATTAAAAGAAAGTGGATATGCTCATGTTAGTGCTGCAGTAATGGAGGTCACCAGAGGGGTTGCTTTAGAACCCTAGCCTGAACTGTCCATGGCTGACTCCTCCCTTCTATGGTTTCAAGAGCTGCTGTTGTGCTGCCCTGCTGTCCGGAGCTGTTCAGAGAATGAACAGAAACAGCAGCGTGGTCTGAATAGCACTGCCATTGTTAGCTGTCAAGTCTCACCAGCCTTCCATGCTTGTTTCTTGTCAGACACTGCATATTTCTGCAATCCTGGATGAAGAACCAGAAATGGATGAGCACTTTATTGTCACCCTGTTCAATCCAACTGGAGGAGCCAGACTAGGCACCAGAGTGCAAACTATTATTACAATACTACAGAACCAGGCTCCGCTGGGGCTTTTCAGCATCTACCCAGTTACAAATAGGTACTAAACCCTGATTCAGTTAAAAGGAGGTTTTTTATATTCCACAGAGATGGCTTCCCTTTAAAAAAATAGGAATCCTATTGTAAAATTTATAATTTTAAAAAGTACACTATCTGTCAAATACTATTACTGCTATAAAGAAGAACAGGAAAGCACTTAAAATGGACTGCTTACCATTAGAAGTGTTGATTTTTCTATGAATTTTTCCTTGAAACAGTACTTCATTAGTCCTCAAACATTTCACTAGTAGTAATCCATATTACGAGCTCCAAACCTTAGACCAGTGCCCAGGGAATCAGAAATTTTGTAATTTAAATATTTATTTAAGCTTGTGTAAGATGCACCCTTACTCAGGGCTGTTTTTCAGAACCAAATGAGCCATCTTATCTGGACAAGCTCAAGAAGCAGCCCCTGGGAATCTCATGAGGTTTAATAAGACCAAATGCTGGTGCTGCCCTTGGGTCAGAGCAAGCCCCAGTACAGGCTGGGGGATGAACAGATCGAGGGCTGCCCTGCCCTGAAGGCCATGGGGGTGCTGGTGGATGAGAGGCTGGACATGCCCTGGCCATGGGCGCTTGCAGCCCAGAAAGCCAAACATGTCCTGGACTGCATCCAAAGCCCCGTGGGCAGCTTTGGAGGGAGGGGATTCAGACCCTTCTGCTCCTTTCTGATGGGACCCCACCTGCAGTGCTGCCTCAAGCTCTGGGGTCCCAGCACCTCTGGGACCTGTTGGAGCAGAACCAGAGGAGGCCACTCAATTGATCAGAGGGAGGGAGCACCTCTGCTATGAGGAAAGGCTGAGAGAATTGGGTTTGTTCAGCCTAGAGAGGAGGCAGCTTTGGGCTGACCCAATTGTAGCCTTCCAGTACCTAAAGGAAGCCTATCAGAAAGTTGGAGAGGGACTTTTTGCAGGGGCATGTAGTGACAAGAGAAGAGGGAATGGCTTAAAACTGCAAGACAGTAGGTTCAGATTAGATATTAGGAAGAAATTCTTTACTGTGAGGGTGGGGAGGCACTGGCACAGGTTGCCCAGAGAAGTTGTGGATGCTGCCTCACTGGAGGTGTTCAAGGCTCGGTTCAATGGAGCTCTGAGCAACCTGGTCTAGTGGAGGATCTCCTTGCTCATGGCAGGAGGGTTGGAACAAGGTGGTCTTTAAGGTCCTTTGCAACCCAAACCATTCTATGATCGTATGAGTCTATGATATGGAATGATGTTTTCACAAATAATTCAGCTTTACCCATACAGTTGGTGTGTTAAATTCCAGGCTGGTTTAAGATTTTGTTGAATCTTGCATGATTTTGTCAAGGTCTTGGGCCAAGAAACTTTGGGCAACCTTAATCAGTATTAGTCCATCATAGAGAAAACCCAGTATTTTCTTTTTATTGCATATTCTGTGCTGAAAATATACTGAATCTTATACTATAAAAATAATACTTCTTAAAATTTATTTTCACAATTCTCAAATTTAGGACAAATATCTTCACAGTTGAAGAGGCGAACACTACAGTTTATTTGAAAGTTTCACGGAGTAATGGGCTCAACATGACTGTGAGTGTTGAGTGGGAGACATTGTCGGATACCGCGTTTGGCATCAGTACGTTCACTTTATCAAGAGCATCCGTTGCTATTTTCAGAGTGGAGATAGCCACAGAGTAACCAAACATACTGGAGATAAAAGTTTGGAATGAAAATTCACTTACAATGTTCCTATGATATCAAAATTCATTAGATAAAAGCTTTTAGCTGCTTAAGAGTCAGCTTGTCATCAGCCACTGCTGGCAGAGTTTCAACAATCTGTATGGTTCTTCCTGTTGCTTATATATTTTCACTAGACCTTTGATTTATAATGAGGAAAAACATATTTTTAGTTTCTTTGTCACTTTTTTATTTCTTCCTATCTAGTTAATTTTCTCACTACCTAAATTCCAAACTGAGTCACTCTGAATCACACTCAAATTGCCTATGCATCTTCCATATGTAATTGTAATATATAAAAGATGCATTTATTAACTCGCAGGACAACCTTGGTGTAAATATATATATGTACATCAGTAAATATAGCATTTACATGCATTTTCATGCACTTATACCAACTATTTAGAGACAACTCAGAATATAATTTAGGCATTTAGAGCATGATGCTAAGAATGCCAAGATTGTGGGTTTGACCATTGTATGAGCCATTCACTTAAGAGTTGGACTTGATCCTTGTGGGTCCCTTTCAACTGAGAATATTCTGTGATTTCTGATACTGGGTTTGGTTTTGGCAAATAAATAATGAAAATGGTGTTGTAAAAGACCTGAAAGATAAATAGTTTTTTCTTATACTGTATTGCAGGGGGTAGTATCAGTGTCCTGTCTGTCTTGCAAAACTTTGTGGAAGAGTCAGCAGCTAGCTGGTGTTTCTTTCCATCGGGAGAAATCCTATATGGTGTGCTGTTGCGTTCACCTCCAGCTGTTTTTTCTACTCTCTACCAGTGGAAAGGAGTTTTTGTTGCCATCGAGGTAAGTGCTTGTGTACGGACATCAACCATAGTGCTTAATAAAATCTTGAAGTCTCAGTTTGACGTTTTTGTTCCTCTCTCAGAATTTCAGTATGTGGGATCCTAAAAGCTGTGTGTCTTTCCAAATCCGTGCCTCTCCCTACCTTGTGATTACTCATGGAGGAACCACGCAGGGAGCTTCCAACAGTAGTGTGTATGCATTCATGCCTGGACGCAAACTATTGAAGGTAAATCTGTGTAACTTACAAAATCATTAAATAATGGGGTTAGAAAGGACTTTGTGAGGCCCTTCTGTCCTGCCGTGTTTTGGGAAAAAGCACTCTGTTCTCAGATAGTTTGGCACCTGAATACTCTGCATGAGTCAGTGATGTAAGTTATTGTCCTGATTTAGGCCAGGACAGGGTTAATTTTTGCAGTAGCCAGGAGGCAGCATGTGTGGGATCCAGAGGTTATTCTATACCACCTCATGTCATTTTCTGGGGATGGAGGCAAGGGGCCCTCCCAGGGGTCGGGGTAGCATGGGGGCAGTTCATGTGTTGATGGGTTGTGCGTAGTGAGCATTTTCACATGTGAATCTTTGCCTCTCTTGTACCTTCTGTTACTATAATTGTTGTTGTTACTGTTCATTTTCTGATCACGTTGCTGTTTGCAGTAGATTGTCCCTATCTCAACATGTGATCTTCACCTTTTTTGCCTCCAACTCTCCTCTCCATCCCACTGCAAGGGAGAAAGGAAGAGGCTGCATGATTTGGAATGTTTCAGTGGGAACACTAAATTGGGAAACATCATTCCTAAACCACAGCTTGTTTTCTACAGTTTTTTATAGTTTTATTTTGAGGGTGAGGTATAATGACTTTGGAAGTGAAGAAAGAAATTGTGGAGCAATGAAGTCATAGAGCATTTTCTGCAAAACGTATGATAAGTCATATTAATTTTGTAAAATGACCCCACATATATGTTTAAAATAGCAAAATTACGTCTATGACATTTTTTGTACATTATTTTATATATGCTTTTACATGTAATTTTACAGTTTTTAAAGAAATATATGTATATATGTGTAAACTTGTTACTCAAACTGACTTCCAAATACCATTTTTGCCATATTTTTGTTGAAGCTACAGACCCTTTCTATTTTGGATACCAGACTTGTCAAACATTTTGCTGTGAATGAAGAAGACTATTTGGTTTTTGTGAGTGACACCACCAGTTTCAGTTCCATCCAGGTTAGAGTCCACTTTTCTTCCATGGCTTTGTTGTGGGTAGTTTGTTTAGTTTTGAGCTTGAAATATGAAGGAAATATAGAAAGAAAATTAAGTTTATATTCCTGAAAAATTACTTACATTTCTATTACAGATTTATAAGACATAAAATTCTAGACTTGTTTAAATGTAACAACACTCCCTACATTAACATGTAATTTAGACTTGGTTTGATTACACTGCTACTGTTATTTCTGTGTTGAAATCTATTATGTCAAACAACTATAAGAATAGAAATAGCTTCTGACCATAAACCTGTTTATCTTGAAGAACAGGCACAGGTGCATGCAGGAGGGTATTTACTTATAGTTACTTTTCACCATTCTTCCAACATAATGTAGCATCCACCTTAGAAATGAGGAATTCAGCTAATTAAAAGTCTTTCCAAATTTCATCAAAACACTTAATTTCTTTTTTGTTAGTGACACTTACAAATATATAATAAAATATATTTTCTATTTTTGCAGGTTTTCCAGTGGAATAAAGATATATTTGTGCTGCATCATCAACTTCCACTTTACAGAGCTCTGAACATTGCCTTGTTTCCCCGAGGAGGCATTATGTACTTACTAGTTTCTTTGTCAGATACCAACCAGAATGTTCTCTTGTACCAATGGCTGAATAATGAGTTTAGGAATCTTCATCAGTTACCAGCAAAAGAAATAAAACATATGGAGGCCTGGACTTCTGGGTCTGATGTATATTTAATTGTTGCAAAAGGTATTTAGCAGAAAACAAACACTGAGTTTGCTAAGTATGTGCTGGCTGATAGCAAAGGCATTTGTGATAAAGGGGTTTAGGCAGAGATTAAAATATTACTGGAGGGTGATAACTTGCTGATAAGCATCTAATCAAAGTAATCTGTCTTTTGTCCTTCAGAAAATGAAAGCATTGTGTTTGTTCTCAAATATTTATGAAACTAATGAAATATTTTCCCAAGAACAATAGGAAATAATAATTCCATTCATCTAGCTGCTAATTGCACCCTTCTTAGCTTTTCTGAGCTTTGTTATATGCAAAGATCATTGTCCAGCAAAGTAAATTTTTTTAATAAGTATGACACTTTAGATGCTGTTTTATGACTGCATCCCTATGCCTGTTTAAAAATATATATTGCAGTCCATAGGTTACTTTGCAGTTGACTGTTGTCTGCTGGGATTTTTAATGTTCTTAGATGTGCATGTGTGCAGAAAAGCCTTTAAATGATGTCATTGAATAAATCATCTGATGGGATATAATGCTATGGAGCTATGCAAGTAAAAAGGAAGATACAACCACTGGTCTCACTTTGTAATTAAAGCTGCAAATCTCTGCCTTTTAATGGCCACCAGTATGTGATTTAATTAACAGGCAGCAACATAATGTAGGTTTTGCCATTTTTCTCCTTTGTAGAAACTGGAAATTCTGAAATTTTCATCTGGGAGACAGGGCAGTCTACCTTCAGACACTTTCAGTCTCTTCCAGTCTCTGCTGTAAGAAACATCCATGTTTTCATGCCTCCTTCAGGTTTAGGTAAGATTTCATTTATAGTACTGGAATTGAAGAAGTATATACATTCATTTTTTTTCACACTATTTATCAGATTTTAAGTGGTACTTCAACAATCGTGCTGACAAGGGTATTTCTGGTATTACAAGAACTTCTAAATTATCACTGCATATTTATTTTTTTCTCTTCCTTACTCAATATAGTTCACATCCTCCTCTCTGGTAAGGACACAACAGCGCTCTTCTCCTGGAACTCGGAAGGGAACCAGTTCTCTCTGATGCTGGAAGCCCCATATGCAGATCACATCAGTTCTGCTACTGCAAGGTCTCTGAACTCCAGCAAGAGCTTGATTGCTCTTTCAGTAGAGACCAGCTCCCAGATTTATGAGCTGACCACTATCTCCAACCAGTCAGATTTTATACCTAGGTGGGTTTTTTGGTTTCTCCCAGCTCTTGCATTCCTTTTTCTGTGAGACTGTTTTTTTTACAGTGCAGACCACTATAGACACCTGTGTGTGGTGTGTTTATTAACACTAAAGAGAATTTTTCACAGGTAGCCTTAGGAAAACCTGAAGTCAAACTTCTCACAACTTGCTTTAAAATATGGAATAAAAGGACAAGCAGTTAGACTTCATATTGAAGCTTTTATTTAGGATAAATTAAATTACATTAATGAGAAATATCAGTTACTGTATGTTCTATTGTAATTAAGAAAAAAACGAAACCCAACACTAACTCCACAACCTTTAAACCTCCTTACTCAGGAATATAAACAACAATTTCAGCATCAAAAATGCTCATTAAATTTTCAGTAGTGCTTTCAAAGTTCATTAATCATATCCTCGGTTTATAATTACTTGATGTGTTTGTTTGTATGCTAGTTCAGGTGAATTGATATTTGAGCCTGGGGACATGGAAGCTGTGATAGCAGTCAATATCCTGGATGACATCATCCCAGAGGAGGAAGAATGTTTTAAAGTGTGGCTGAAAAACCCCAAAGGAGGTGCAGAGATCGGTGTTCACAGTTTTGTTAACATAATTATTCCTTCCAATGACAATGCCTATGGAGTCATTGCATTTGCTCAGGTAAAATTTATAAGGTAAATAATTAAAATATGTATATATCATTTCTGAATAACGGAACACAAACATGCTAAAACGGCATGTTACGGGATTCTTTTTCTAAAGTCTTGTATCAACCTGAGACAGAAGGGCTTTGACTTCCATTTAGCATTGTTACATGGTTATATAGATGACAGGCAATAGAAACTCAGTTTCAGTCTGTCCCTATTGTTGCATTTTTATAATCCCCTTACATTTACAGTAACCCATTATTTTGTCAGTTTAATTTTGCAGCAATCTAAAAATTCAGTTTTCAGATGGCATATATGATACTATCATAGTCTCTACAAATTGGTTAATCAAAGGAATTCAGTAAAGATTCTATTCCTCTAAAATAGGTACTAATTGAGTTATGCCACATGATGAGCCCATCTGCCTGAACAAAATAATAACTTTGGAGAAAATATCAGACTGAAGGCATTATTGGTAGTGGTTGATTCTTAAGTCATCAAATATTGTAGAAATTATCTAAACAGATATATGTACTAAATGCATACTGAAGATATAAAACACAGAAGAATCATAACTGAAATGAAACATTGCATCTGGACTTGTGTGAGGAGGATGCATAATAGTAAAATAACAGCCGTAAAAATATGTCTGTCTTGAAAGACTGCATGTTTGTTATCTGCTTCACATGATTTGGACATAAATACTGTACAAAAAAAAGCTAACAAAAACCACTGATTTTTTTGTCTTAGGATAAAGAGGTCTGACATTTCAAATTCCTATGTTTATGAAATTTGGGCCTGTTGAGTACCTCTGCATATTAAGATATATAAATTTAATCAATAGACTTGCATTTAGCTGCTTAAGAGTGGATTAATTTATTGATGCCCAATGTCTCTGGCCCCTTTGAATACCCTGTTCCCTAAAGAAAATTTTCTTTCTAAGAAAATAATGCTTTGGTTCTGCTGCTGTATGTTTTCCAGAGTTCTTTATTTAAGCAAGTTGAAGAAATGGAACAGGACAGCTTGATTACCCTGAATATTGAACGTTTAATAGGAACATATGGACGAGTTACAGTAGAATGGATCGCTAACGGGAGCATAAGTGATGTATTTCCAGCTTCAGGAATGGTATTTAATAATATCACTAATAATAATATTGGGGAAGCACTGACTGTATTGTCTCAGCCAATTAGTACAGATGTAGTGAGAGAGGAGGACAGTACATGTTAGATTGCCCCACTTTTCCATTAATTCCTGCTTCCTGGCCCTTTCCTGTGATTCTGGCGGTTTGCACTGCTGGCTGGCACATAATACTGCAATATCACTCTAACATTTCTAGAACCTGATATTGCAATGCTGTCCAGGCACTGGAAATGTGTATCTGTGGTATCCTGTTACCATCTTCCTTTCTTCTGCTGTGAGATTCAGCTACAACATTTGCATAGGTGGGAATCTGGGAGTATTTGCTCTTTGTCCTGACCTTCTTAATACAATGGAGAGCTTAAGTGGCCCAGCAGAACATGGCAAGTCCCAGTTTTCTGTGTTTCTGAGATTTTTAGATTCCCAGCCATGTAAACCCAGTGTTTCCTGCCGGCCAAAGCTCTTTATATGCCTTAGGACCAGCAGGAGCCAGTTTCTGTAAGTCAAAATCCTCCACCTTGTGGCCATCTGTAGCAGACACAAAGTCCGAAAAGAAATAAAGAGAAAAATAAATGGACGGGAAATCAAGGACGCCAAAACAATCATGCTAAAATTGTTAGAGTACTCCTTGAGCATTCCAGCTAGATGCTACACAATTTCACTGCATAGGTTTGCAGGCAAGAAGAGTCAAAAAGGTATAATGTTCAGTGGAAATTTCTGTTTATCCTACACAGTATGTGTAGTGTAAGTGTTTATAGACACATCATCTTTGTTGAGAAAGACCTAATCAAATGGTGGGCCCTTTGAATTTAAAAGTTAGAATGCAGATAGACAAAGCATGTATCAATCATTTTATCTGAAGAAGAAAAATAAAAAGTTGAGTAGCCATTTCTTCACATAGCAATGATTTTAATAGATATTGTATGTTCATCATTCTTTTGATATGTATGTATGTGGTGTGTTGACCTTGGCTGTATAACGAACCCCCACCTAGTTCTCTCTTACTCCCCCATCTCAGCAGGATGAGGAGAAAATAAGGTGAAAAAGCTTGAGATAAAGGCTATTTAATAAGAAAAGCAAAAGCCATTGTCTGCCTGGATGTCTCCAAGGTTTTTGATACAGCTTCCCATAGCCTTCTTCTAAATAAATTGATGTATTATTGCTGTCCCCAGGGAGTGATGGTAATAGCTCCTCTTCAAGCTGACAGCCTGTCAGAAAGGTGGTCCCTCAGGAATCAATATTGGGCCCAACAGTGTTTAATATCTTCATAAGTGATGTGGGTGATGAGATCAGGTGTACTCGGATGAAGTTTGACAATGATACCAAACTAAGTGAGGGAGTGGACACTTTGGAGAGCTACCCAGCAGGAAGACCTGGGTAGGGTGGAAGATTCATCAGGAACAAATGTTACACTATGGAAAACATAATCCAGGAGTGCACCACCCACTGGGATCTATCTTGACTGGGGATTAGCTCTGGGGAAAGGGACCTGGGGATCCTGCTGGTCGATAAACTCAATATAAGTGAACACTGAGGCAGTCCATCAGGATGTTTCTGGGTTGCATCAACAAGGCCACCCGTAGCAGAGATACAGCAGTCATTTGCCCACTCTACTGAGCACTTGTTGGGCTACACCTGGAATTCTGTGTTCACTTTTGGTCCCTGCTGTGGAAAGTAGATATGGACAGGCTGGTGAGGGTCCAAAGCTGGCCACAAGTGTGGTCAAAGGACTGGGAAGCCTGTCATGTGAGAAAAGGCTGAGAGAACTGTTCAGCCTTGAGAGAAGTAGGTTATGGGGAGACCTTATGTTCAGACCATGTTTGAGTATTTAAAAGGTGGCTGCAAAGGAGGAGACTTAATTTTTAAAAGGTGGCTGCAAAGGAGGAGACTTAATTTTTACAAGGTGTCACATTGAAAAGACAAGGGGTAAGGGATGTAAGTAACTCCTGGGGAGATTCTCATTGGGCATAAGAGGAAAATTTTTCACCATGAGAACAATCATCCATAGGAATAACCCTCCCAGGAAAGTTGTAGACTCCCCCAAACTGACATTTATAAGATTGAACTGGACAGGATGCTGGGCCATCTTGTTTAGACTGTGGTATTGCCAAGAAGGATTGGGCCAGATGATCCTTGAGGTCCCTTCCAACCTCTTGTTCTGTGATTCTATAAGACATATATGTGTGTATGTATATGCATTTTATAACTGATAGAGTTTACAGAATAAAACTGTAGGTTTAACGACACTGAGAAGAAATTTGACTTTCTCCCCCCCCCTTCCCTCTAAAACTTTAGATTACATTTTCAGAAGGTCAGGCCCAGTCCACAATCACCCTGACAATTCTCGCGGACAGTGTTGCAGAACTTTCAGAGGCAGTGGAAATCACACTCACCCATGTTACCACTGTGGGTGTTCAAGATTCCACAAAAGGAGCTGTCATTGATCCTGAAAGGGCAAGAGCTGTACTTAGCATTTTACCCAGTGACTCTCCACATGGTGTGATTGAGTGGCATATGGAGTCTCTCTTTGTTAAAATCACAGAACCAGAAGGTAAGTCTGTTTCTTGATTCTTAGGAGAGAATGTATGTTTTTTCAAAGTGAGCATTCTTGAAGTTATAACACTGGTTATACATATCTATATATATGTCTACCTATCTATCTATCTATCTATATATATCTCCCTTAAAAAATATAACTATGCTGTTTTACTACAGACATTTTATGCTGTATTTCACTTTGCATATATAAATATTTTCCAGCCATTCTTGTTTAAGAGGTAACTTGCAAATCACTAATGCATAAAATACTTCTGTTTATATAAAAATTAGAAGTTGCCCATTACATGGGATTGCTGTATTGTTTAAAATAATTTACGTGGAAAGACTTTCCTCTTGAAGTGGCTCAAAAAGGGAAGCTTTTTGCTCAGAGGGCTAGGGGAAGGAAGGAAGCAGAGCAGGAATGAATTCTTCTTCAAGAAAAAGGTGGTGTTTTTCTGCTTAGAGTTGCATGTTTGATTTGTTTTTCCTTCCAGGTACAAGTTAAAAGGATCTCCCAGGCAGTTGGCCAGAGGAGAATTACCATTATGCTCAGGCTTCTTCCCTCTCTCCTGCCTCAGGGAGCTAGCTGGCATTCTTTGGTGCTCTTCCCGCAGCTATCTGATGGGCTAGTCATACTTTAACAGCCCAATTAGAATTTTCTAATGATTTAATATTCTGTCCATATTAACAAATTACATATACAAAGAAATGCTTTTTCCATCAGAGTATATTATCACAGGTAAAACATTCTAACCAGTTCTATTTTCAGGTGAATTGGTGTTGCCCTTTTTTTAGCACCTGGAAGTAATGTAAAGGCATTCTGTTGGTTTCTTACCAACACACAAACACACATTATAAACATTTATACTTTGAAGTTAGGATTCGAGGAGGGTTCCTAGCTCCCCCTGGTTGCACAAGTTTTTTTCCAATCTTTATCTGTTGTATTTTAATGAATTATACACAAGATGCTATCTATGAAATACTATCTAGTTACAGTAACTGGTTTGAAGTACAAACCTGTTTACATTTTATCTGTTTCTATTTCTCCAGCCATAAATGCAGCACTTTTAGCCAGATTATGTGTTTCATCATTTATTGGATAAAATTACAAATCTGTTTTCCCAAAATGGTGCTGAGCCTGACTGATACAAGTCTATTTAACTTCTTCAATATTTGAGTTAAGAAAATCTAATGTTTACAGCCAGAATGACTGCCCTCAATGCCACTTTCTGTGTTAGAATCAATAGTGATGGCCTAGGCATGAAAGGCCAGGCAAAATATTGAGATGGAAGTTTTGAAGGATAACTGAATAAAAATAAAAGTGTTGAAATAGTTTGTGTAACACACATATAAAACTGTAGATATTCCATATTTTATTCTTCTTCTAGTTTTTAAATGCACAGTACCTCCAGATGTACATACTGTTTTGTGTGTTCACATCACTTGTGTGTGCTCATCTGCTTGAGCCCTGGAATTATCCAAGTACTGTTTTGTTGTTGAGCAGAACTGAAGTGGGCTCTAGCAAGCAGCTCCAGTAGTTACGTGAGCTAAAAATCAAGCCGGACAAGGGTTAAAAGGGGGTTCCACAGGGCTCCATCCTAGTCCCAGTTCTCTTCAACATCTTCATGAATGACTTGGATGCAGGACTCTTAGGAATACTTAATTTGCTGACAACATTAAATTGGGAGGAGCTGTTGACTCCCTTGAGGGCAGAGAGGCTCTGAAGAGAGACCTCAACAAATTAGAGAGACCTTGGCAAATCAGAGCACTGGGCAATCACCAACTGCATGAAGTTCAACAAGGGAAAATGCCAGATTCTGCACCTGGGATGGTGCAACCCCGGATGTATGGACAGACTGGGGCATGAGATGCTGGAAAGCCGTGCTGTGAAAAGGGAGCTGGGGGTCCTGGTTGGTGGCAAGTTGAATATGAGTCAGCAGTGCCCTGGCAGCCAGGAGGGCCAAGTGTGTCCTGGAGGGCATCAGGCCCAGCATTGCCAGCTGGGCAAGGGAGGGGATTGTCCCACTCTGCTCTGAGCTGGGGCGGCCTCACCTCAAGTGCTGGGGGCAGTTTTGGTCACTGCAATGTAAGGAAGACATTAAACTATTAAACAGCATGCAGGGGAGGGCCATGAGGATGGTGAAGGCTTTGAGATAAAGCTGTATGAGGAGTGGCTGAGATCACTCGGTCTGTTCAGCCTGCAGAGGAGGAGACTGAGGGGAGACCTCATTGCGGTCTACAACTTCCTTATGAGGGGAAGAGGAGGGGCAGACACTGATCACTGCACTCTCTGGTGCCCAGTGACAGGACTTGAGTAAATTGCATGAAGCTGAGTTCAGGCAGTTTAGGATGGAAATGAGGAAAAGGTTTTTTACCCAGAGCGTGGCTAAGCACTGGAACAGGGTCCCCAGGGAAGTGTCCACAGCACCAAGCCTGTCTGAGTTCAAGAAGTGTTTGGACAATTCTTTCAGGCCCATGGTGTGATTCTTGGAATATCCTGTGCAGGGCCAGGAGTTGGACTCCAATGATCCTGACGGGTCCCTTCCAACTCAGCATATTCTATGACTGTAAAACAATCATCTTGAGTTTTTTTCCTCTTCTTACTATAGGGCAGGAGAATTCAACTACTGTTACCCTACAAATTGTTCGAGAGCAAGGATTTGTTGGGGATCTTGCTGTTCAGTTGAGCACTGCACCAAACTTTGAACTTCCCCCGTCCAACCGTGCAACAGAGAATGAGGATTATATACTGGAAAAGAAAACAGTCATTATGGCAGAGAATGCAACAACAATTTCTATCACAGTCACTATTCTGCCTGTGAGTAGCCTAACAACTTCTTTAGATATTAATATTATTAAATATTAATAATATTAATTTAATTAAAGATAATATTAGTGNGTTCCACAGGGCTCCATCCTAGTCCCAGTTCTCTTCAACATCTTCATGAATGACTTGGATGCAGGACTCTTAGGAATACTTAATTTGCTGACAACATTAAATTGGGAGGAGCTGTTGACTCCCTTGAGGGCAGAGAGGCTCTGAAGAGAGACCTCAACAAATTAGAGAGACCTTGGCAAATCAGAGCACTGGGCAATCACCAACTGCATGAAGTTCAACAAGGGAAAATGCCAGATTCTGCACCTGGGATGGTGCAACCCCGGATGTATGGACAGACTGGGGCATGAGATGCTGGAAAGCCGTGCTGTGAAAAGGGAGCTGGGGGTCCTGGTTGGTGGCAAGTTGAATATGAGTCAGCAGTGCCCTGGCAGCCAGGAGGGCCAAGTGTGTCCTGGAGGGCATCAGGCCCAGCATTGCCAGCTGGGCAAGGGAGGGGATTGTCCCACTCTGCTCTGAGCTGGGGCGGCCTCACCTCAAGTGCTGGGGGCAGTTTTGGTCACTGCAATGTAAGGAAGACATTAAACTATTAAACAGCATGCAGGGGAGGGCCATGAGGATGGTGAAGGCTTTGAGATAAAGCTGTATGAGGAGTGGCTGAGATCACTCGGTCTGTTCAGCCTGCAGAGGAGGAGACTGAGGGGAGACCTCATTGCGGTCTACAACTTCCTTATGAGGGGAAGAGGAGGGGCAGACACTGATCACTGCACTCTCTGGTGCCCAGTGACAGGACTTGAGTAAATTGCATGAAGCTGAGTTCAGGCAGTTTAGGATGGAAATGAGGAAAAGGTTTTTTACCCAGAGCGTGGCTAAGCACTGGAACAGGGTCCCCAGGGAAGTGTCCACAGCACCAAGCCTGTCTGAGTTCAAGAAGTGTTTGGACAATTCTTTCAGGCCCATGGTGTGATTCTTGGAATATCCTGTGCAGGGCCAGGAGTTGGACTCCAATGATCCTGACGGGTCCCTTCCAACTCAGCATATTCTATGACTGTAAAACAATCATCTTGAGTTTTTTTCCTCTTCTTACTATAGGGCAGGAGAATTCAACTACTGTTACCCTACAAATTGTTCGAGAGCAAGGATTTGTTGGGGATCTTGCTGTTCAGTTGAGCACTGCACCAAACTTTGAACTTCCCCCGTCCAACCGTGCAACAGAGAATGAGGATTATATACTGGAAAAGAAAACAGTCATTATGGCAGAGAATGCAACAACAATTTCTATCACAGTCACTATTCTGCCTGTGAGTAGCCTAACAACTTCTTTAGATATTAATATTATTAAATATTAATAATATTAATTTAATTAAAGATAATATTAGTGAATATTTTAAAGAAAGGGAAATGGTACTGATTTTATACTAGTATTATGAATTAATATTCTAGAAATGGCTGTGCTGGGACTCTTGCAGCCACCTCTTTCAAAAAATTTTGAGTACTCATCACTCAGAATGAGCCAAATTCTTTGCTTTATTGTCGTCCCAAAGTTTACTTATAATAATGACAAAAGAAAAAAATGACACACATTCTTTAAATATATTTAGAATGGAGATACTGATTTTCAAGTTATGGCTTGGTTTCTGAGATCTAGCTGACTTTCTTCTAGGTAGCAGTAACAGGTGAAGCCAGCGCTGCTTTCCACTGTTCTTGAAGATCTGGAATCTGACTGTCAGCTTCAATATCAAAATCTCAGCAAAAGTAGCCTTTTTCATCTTTCATATGGTATGAAGCAAGGGATTGGTTATATGGTCCCAAATGCTGAGAAGTTTTGAACAGTAAACAACCTTCAAGTAGTCATCTTCCTGCATGTATTATAAACTTGCAATGTTTCATTAAAAAAAAAAAAAAAGACATTTAAATTTTTTTTTCAGGATAATATTCCAGAATTACAGGAAGGATTTATAATCAATATTACTGATGTGCAGCTGATCACTTCTTCCTCTGGAGGCCAGCCAAGTGTGAAGAGGCTTGGATTAGAAATAGCTGAAATAACAATTGAAGAAAATGACGATGCCAGAGGAATATTTAATTTTAATGTTACAAAGGTAAATAAGTCTGAATGAAAAATATGTAAAGTGGCATTCCAGCAAGACAGTCTGATTTCTCAGATGACTTCTGAAAGTGTTCTGATAGGCTTTATGATACTAAATTGTTCTGGATAAAATGACCAGATACCAGATAAACAATTATTTCTTAAGAAGTTCATCACAAATAATGCATAAAATTTATTAGGGAGCTGGCAGTGCTGAAACCAGTGTCATAAAAAGGGGTCTCAGGAGGTCATCTAATCCAGATTTTTGCTCAGAGCAAGGTCAATGATAAATCCTGACCATTTTACAAGTAGTTACGTATTTCTTCATTTATTTCTAACTGCAAGTCAACTTGAAAAAAAAAAGAAAAAGAAAAAGTTTGTTGAGATACTCATCAGTTTCTTTGTGAATGTACAGGATATCACTGGAGCTGTTTCTGCTTATGAGGTGCCACCACCACAGAATATACTGAAACTCCCAGTTGTTCGACAGGCTGGGAGATTTGGGTCAGCAACTCTGTTCTGGGAAGCCATTCATTCAACTGCCAGCTTTGAAGACTTCACACCATCATTTGGAAACCTTACATTTGCAGATGGGCAGGTATGCACTTGCTGAAAGTTTACTTGACTTTGGGTTACCAATTTTAAGATTTTTGTGTGTTTTCGTCTGGCAGAATTTTCACTGAAAATCTATTATTTGTGGCCTTATGTATGTGAATGATGGTCCCAGCTTCAGTTCTTTAATATGGAAAACCAGAATATTCATAAGCATTGACCAAATAGGCTTGTGTATCTTTGGCACTTTGGCGAGTGAGAACTTAACTTCTAACAATAAACCCTGTTACATTGAAAAGTTGTAGTGTAATCCATCTTCACTCTAAATTCTCAGAATAAGCTTACACGTTTTCTTAGCTGTGTGCTACACATAATTTTAAATTTCATGCTGTACCTGAGAATACTTAGTGTACACAAGGCATTTTGATTTTAAGTGAATATAACTGGTCTTTGGCAAAATGAAGGATATAAATAGTGTGCAGAATTTTGATTGAATATTGACAATATTGTCAACCTTCACTTTCTATTGAGTACCAAAGCAGAGAAGTCTGCTGGTTTTAACAAATAAGATTTACATTGATGGACTTAAAAACCACTACTGAAATAATGTCTTCTTATTATAAATATACAAGTGTAAGAAGAAAAATGAACAAGTGAGCAATGTCTGTTTATCTATTACTAGATAGATTTTGCCTATTTTAAATTTAATTTTTTTTGAACAATTCACAGAATATTATAAATGAAACTTTGTTGCTTTTTTTTTCTTTTTAACATTTCTTCAGGCTACAGGAGAAATAGAAATTACAATCATAGATGACAGTGAAGTTGAATTGCTTGAGATATTCAAAGTTGCCCTGGTGAGGGTAACAGGTGGTGCAAGACTTGGGAATGACACCCTGGTAACTGTTGCTATTCCACCAAATGATTCCCCTGTTGGGGTATTCGGGTTTGAAGAAAAGAATGTGAGTTTGATTTAGGTTGCACTCTTTTCTGCTAAAGTTGGATAGTGGGTTTGTGTGACTAGCACATAGCTGATTTTTGTAAGCCTTCTCTGCAGTGGAAGACATGATTTCATTGAAAAGATATTAGTGCATGTCTTCATCTAGCTGTGTAGGATGGTAGTAACAGTGAAAGTGCTGCTGCATAAATATAGATTTCTGTATGAATGAATCAATTTAATTCACCATACTAATAGTTCAGGACATCCTAGGCAGTATTTTTGGTGGTCTATATAATAATCTGCATTACTGAAAGTAAAATTTGGAAAGAAATTACAAAACATATCTCGTCTTAGCTCTTGTAGTGCTTCTGCTCTCCATTTTGCTGGTGCTGAGCCTACTGGAGACACCATCTGCAATTGTTTTGAATTATAGAGCATAGAGAAATCACTTGAGTGACTAAACCTTGCTAGCAGAATTCAACACACTCCTTACACCTGTTACCTTCCTGATAATTTTCACTCCTATTATTCAGCATTGTCATCGATAATCTTTTTTGTTGTTTGTCTCAAACATGTATCCATGTCTTTTGACATTATCAATACAGCTTTTGACTTTTTCAAACAGCCTTTCCCACATTCTCCTTCTCTTTCTCCATCAGGTAACAGTGAAGGAACCTCAGACACCAGATGACTCTGCTGCAGTTGTTTTGCTCAATGTAAGTCGAAGTCAGGGAGGACGAGGAGCAGTTAAAGTGTTATGGATTCTCGAGGAAGCAGCCAGATACGATCTGACCCCACTAAATGGTACCCTTCATTTCAATGAGGTATTTCAGACATTGCAATAACTTAATTACTATTAGATTTTTAAATACTTCATTCTACTTGCGTATGTTTGTATGGTTGTTGTTACATGTTTATAGAAGTAGGGGGTTACTAAGTATTATACACTAGAAAAAGGTCAGTTTGAACTGATGGGGTTAGAAGTATTCAGGCTTTTTTCAAGCTGTAAAGGAAAGCTGGCATGCTCTTTTAATGCAGCATAATGTAATCATCAGGAAAGTAGCTCTTAAAATCTCTATTGTTTTTATAGTCAAGAAAGAGGAATCAAAAATCTACTGAATGTGAATAATGGTTACAGAAACACTTATTCTACTACAGTATCAGTCATCTTAAAAAGAAAATTTATATTGAAAGGGTGAGAAAGATAAATAAATGCTCAAAATCTGCAGATTTAAAAAAAAACCCAAAAAACCACCTTAATAACTTTCAAACTGGACAGTGTTATTTGATTTCATTATAGTTCATGGCAGGTTAAAACTCTGAAATCAGAGTCAAAATATTGGATAGTGATACTATGTTTATATCGATCTTTTACCGTCTACTCAAAATATTTAATAAAGAAAAGTATTTTAACAAAGCACAATCTATTTTCTCTCAGTATAAGCTTGTTTATCATTAAATAAATAGACATGCTGGTTGTTTTATTTTGAATCAGCTGAAAAATAGATTTTTTTTTTTCTGGTAAGACCATCAGTATTCGGCAAAGTTTTCCTATCCTTTCTTTACTTGTTGGCTTTGAAATTTTGTCCTGAACTTTTATGTATGCTTAAGAATAAGCATACTACTATGTATGCACGGTATACTAAATTTATACAATGTGTATGCCAATTCCCACTGACAAAAATGTGGATTAGGCCAAAATTCGACTAATATATCTAATCTTAATAATATTTTAATCCTTAGAATATGTATGTACTATTGAATATGCGGTTTCTGATGGAAAAGATTTTGTAATAGAAAGTTTCCTCTAAGTTCAAAACATCTATGTGAATAAAATTTCAAAGGAATTTCAATCGTTATTTAGTTGAAAATAGCGAGGGTATTTTTAGGGTGACACACAATGTTTGAGAGACAATTTTCACTGTTTATTAATCTGTGAGAAAAAATTTCAGCCAGGTCAGAAATTTGATATTTTAAAAATACTAGAGAATATGTCAAGCATTCTTAACACTTGATATGTTAAAAAAAAATATTGGTTATAATACTGTGTTTTGTTTAATTTCATTTAATATATATCCATGTCTTTCTGGTCTTTACGTGTTGCAGACTGAGTCCCAGAAGGTGATTATTTTACATGTGATACAAGATGGTCTGCTGGAGGGGAATGAAACATTTACCATTCAGCTAGTCTCTACTGGTGATGCAGAGATATCCCCTGTAAATGGTAAAGAGTTTATTCAGTATCTTCTGGGTTTAGATATTCTATATGAGAACTCTTCTAAGTCTGTTCATATTATTTTAGTCTGCAGTGCTTAAGTACTTTGTGTGCAGCTAGTTGGTCACAGTTTTGATTGTCAGTCTTTTTCCCTAAGCCCCTTGTCTGAAGAAGTCAAAGAGAGTTCCACAGGCCCTCTGTGAAGCTGATGCTTAACCACTCATGTCACAAAATTTACCGAAGGTTGCTCATTGCTTAGTTTTCATTTACCATGAGAAGCATTGTTCTCTTCATAGGTGTTGCAACTATCATTATTATGGGAGATGAAGGAGCTTCTGGGGTGGTTGGCATTGCCCATTCATCCAAGCATGTTTTGATTGGAGAACCTTCAGGAAATTATAATGGAACTGCTCTTATTAGGTGGGTATATCTCTCATTTTTTCAAAGAAAGGACAACAGCCCAGATTCAAAAGCTATAAGACTCCACACTTGGCAAGAATTTATTGAGTACTGCATTTTAAGATCATTTCTATAATCAGAACAATTTTAAAAATTAGGTGATTGGTTTTAAAGGGCAGAATATACCATGTGTATATCACTTCAGTATTACTGGGGGGGTCCAAATATTCCTCTCTGTCTTCAAGTTATTTACAACATTGATGCACCAAAAGAAAGAGGATCTTAATCAAAGGAAAAGGGTAAGGAAATGTGACATTTGAAGGTACTTTGTGCTTTCCAGACTTTGATTCAGGATTTGTGCCTGAACAGTGTTTCAGCAAATTGCTATGTTCTAGCATAAACAATATGGGAACAGGATTTTTGGTGGTAACAAGATGCAATTGTTTTATTCAGTCAACTGAAAACAGAATGAAGAGTTTCAGATTCTTAGAAGAATCTTCTAAGAGCATTGGAAAAAAAAAGATTATGACACTTTCCTTTGATAAACCAGTGTCGTGGTTTGACACTGGC
>VZTH01004816.1:17500-25851 GCA_013397815.1 Aleadryas rufinucha | reverse complement strand
TATAGATATAGATATAAATATAGATATAAATATAGATGTAGACATATGTTTATGTTCAAAGCATAACCATCCTTAATAGGAAAAGCAGCAAACTCAGCCAACAGTGAGACCAGGAATCCCGGTATCATCGCTTCATGGTTCCCTTATTTCCAGTAAAAATGGAAAATTCAATGAATTTATCTGGGAAAGTGGGAATCCACCAGGTTATGTAAGCTTCCAGAGGGCAGGGATGGCACTGGATGGGCTTTAAGGTCCCTTCCAACCCAAATCATGGGATCCTGTATTTATATTTTGCAGTCTTGAGCTGCACTGTTCACTTGCTGAGGAGGAGGCAGGACTTGCCCTTTCCTAGGCAAACACAAAATGTCATTTTTACCACTGATTTTTGCTGCAATTTGTGAAATTCTCTTAATTTTGCAGTGGAGGTTCAACTCATTAAAGAAAAAAAAGTTGAGAAATGTTGCTGATTTTCCCTTTCTCAACCCTGCAGCTTCATCAGACATGCAAATACATTTCTATTTAGGCTTTTAGAAAGTGTTAAATATGAAATAATCTGCTCGGAAACGTTCGTACTGCACATATCTGGACATGGCAGATTCAAGTGCAGAGAGATGACAAGCTTTCCTATTCCTGTCTGCCAACTCAAAATTCAAATTCCAGAGACTGGCATCTTCTTTTATTACCATTTCATGTGAGAAGAGTTTTGATAAGCACAAAGTCGCTGTTTTGTGAGACATTTAATGGATTTTTACAATCCAATACTTTCCTACAATTTTCTGCAAACAGAAATCAATCCTCTCCAACCTTCAAAAGTGGAAACAACAAAACCCCAAAATAGCCCAGTTACTTTTATATCTCTCATTCTTTTTCCAGCCCACTTGGCCCATTACTTTCTATCAACTATATGTATTTAAAAACAAAACTAAACATAAAAAATCAATACAAATGCACTCTGGGCAGAAATATCTGCAAAATTCCTGACCCAATTCCTGTTGAATTCAGCCCGAAATTCCCATAATTTTCAGTGGGAGCTGTGTGGTTTTAAGTGTATCTTAAATACTTTTATTGGAGTTCACTGTTCATAGGATAAATTGTGTGCCAAATGTGAGCCATGCAGGACAATTCAGGCCCTCTCAGGTGCAGCTTTCCTTTTTGGCAGCACTGATTCCAGATGTTCCAGGGGTTTACATGGAACCTTTCAGGGTAACCATCACTGATATGACCTTGGAAGAATCATGGAGGGAGCAGTGTGTCTGTCCTGTCGTGGGGAAAGCAGGGAAAGGGTCATTTATTTTCAAAAATTCGGTGTATTTGCAATAGGACAATCCTTTCTTGCCAGTATTCTTAATGTTATTACAGGCAGGCCATAATTAGAGTAAAGGAGTATTTTATAAATAGGGGTTTTTTAGGTAGGAGTGGGTTGTAGATCCACAGCCACTGTTCAGCTGTACAATGGTGATATTTTTACTTGTTCTCAGAGAATTTGAGGATATTCAATATTCAAGACTCTGAAACAGCCACAGAGATGTGTGGATATTGAAATTATTCCAGTCTTTTTTAGAAGGGAGGGGTCTGTGTTGTGGTGATGGGGCTTTGGGAGGGAATTGTTCCCTGTGGGGCTGGTGAGGGGCTGGGATGGAATTCCCAGAGCAGCTGTGGCTGCCCCTGGATCCCTGGCAGTGCCCAAGGCCAGGCTGGACACTGGGGCTTGGAGCAGCCTGGGACAGGGGGAGGTGTCCCTGCCATGGCAGGGGTGGCACTGGATGGGGTTTAAGACCCTTTTTATCCCAAACCATTCCATGATTCCATGATAAATACTTGCACAGAGCTGCAGCTGGACCAAAGTCAGGGCGGCTTCACTCTGAAATCAGCAGCTCTAAAAGCCACCTGTGTGTGAGGCTTCTTTATAAAGTGAATTTGCTCAAAATCACATCCCTTTTCTCCCCATGAAGTACAAGGAATCAGTTGACCCTGGTCTAAGAAACATTTTGACCAACCCAGTAACTTTTGACATTGCTGCTTGTATTTGAGATTTAGATTAAAAGGTGAGAATTGGAGGTGGAAAAACCCCACCAGTGTAGGAAAATGACTTTTTTATCCAGAGTTGTGTGCTCATCATCTTCACCCTGAGCCCCAGACCTCAGCACCTGCTCTCATTGCAGACCTGTGAGGAATAAGTTTAATTTAATTCATTTTTCCTTTGATTTGTTGGCTGGCTTGCCACACATGCAGCCCCACGTAACCTTTGCACCCCTCCTTAATAAAAACCCATGCAATCAAGATAAAAGGAAAGGATTTTATAAATACAGCCTCCCCCACCCGTTTTATTAATGAACTTTCAGGCAAGTTTACTTAAAACCTGGTATCGATGGGAAATATCATCAATACTCATATACATTTAACCTGTTTGGTGTTTCAAAGGTAATGTGCTTAATGGGGCTGTTACTATGGTGAGCACCTTGTTTCTGAGTAATATTGTTAATTTTTTTTCGGGAAATGACAATATAGTGACATTTCTGACAGCCTTTATATTAGGGGCAGACAAATAAATTCATCTGAGGGAAAAAATGTTATAATAAAGGTATTTTGCTGCTGCTTGACCTAAGGATGCCCCTTTCTGACTCATTTCCGAGCTGTTTTGCCACATCTCCTGGCCAGTTTATTTGCTGACCATTTTATTGTGGGAGAAACAAGGGCTCACTTAAGTGGAAAAACACACTTCTCACTAGAAATCTGCATCCCGCACTCTTCTCAGAATAAAATATGCAAGAACAACATAAATGGCATACTCCTTTTTTTTCCTTTCCTTCTTTTTTCCCCATGAATTGGGCCTTTGATGTTCAAGAGGAGCCAGTATTAAAGGACATCCCTAGAAGGCTGCAGAAATTGTCCCTATTTATGACAAATGTAAAATAGTACAGATCCAGCTGAATGTGATGGTGTCATTAGTTTGTGAATCGCATCCTTGAAAATAACTGTGGAGGAGCCAAATCGGTTTAAAAGAAGATAACAAAATGGTTTAAGCTACTTAGGTTGAATGCCAATTATATTTTAATATTCAACTGAGCATATTTTACTAAGAAAAAAGGCAGCGTCGACGCATGCATAACTCATTGGCAGCGTCGACCAGCTGTGCCACTCTTCTCTTCGAATCACTTTGTGCATTTTAGTAGCATGGTAATTTAGTAGAGAACTACCTGAGTGATGGCATTTTCAATGAGCAGGTAATCTACAGAGAATTTTTATATGGTTATGAGTTCTGTGCTTCAGCCTGGCAACACAAAAATACATCAAGACCAATTACGGTATCAACTTTCAGCGTGATACCCTTGCCACGCAAGTGCATGTATTTCTGCCCCAGGCATTTCAAATTGCATCTAATTTGAAATCTTTGGGGTTTTAATTAAATTTCAGAATATATGGAATTCTTCATTAGTACCTGCTCTGAATAGCAGATTATACTTCTCTCAGTCTCTCGTTAAAGAAGTAGGCTGTGGTAAATAGCATGTTCAAGAACTGATCATTTGTGGTGCCTGGATATTGGGAACAGAAATAGTGAAATGCAAAATAATATCAAAAAGATTATTAGTCCAGTGAGGGACTCTTGATTTGTATTTTAATGGAATTTTACATTTCTCTTAATGATTTGCAAATTGTCCTCTGATTATAAGATGCATTAAGCTTTTCATTTTAATGGAGAGACACAGCCATTAGCAGAAATTTTTTTCTGTCTTCTTTTTAGAGTGCTTCCCTGCAGCAGATAAATATTGAAACCATTAACACCTTTTGATGTACTTTATAGTGCTGCAGCTTGGACCAATACATGAATGAACATCACCCTTTTATATTTTAGCACTTTGCTGGAAGCTCCTGCTCGTCGTTCCGTAGGTGAACAATGACCGGGGCCCGACGCTTCCCTACGTTTATTTCCCCATAATTAATGTTCCAAATGTTTCGGGGAACATCATCCATATTTAATGCCAAAAGAAGTAGTAAAGCCAACAGAAGTCAAGATCTGAAATGCAGATGGAGGGTGCTGTGACCTTAGCTCTGACCATCCTTCCAGCCAGGAGGGTTTGTTAGGCATTCGCGGTGGGCGAGAACGCAACCGGCTCCTTTGTTGCAGGCTCCAGAATACACGAGCACTCTTCATTTGTCAATCTGAAAGTCAGATTTCCTCCTTGCTTTCAGCTTAACGTGAACCCTTAATGTTGTATAAACATGTTGTGCCTGTGCTGACTTCATTGGGTTTGGCAGGAGAGCAGGGGATGAAGAGCAGCCTCTTTTTTGTGGCAGCTCGCGAAGCAGGAGGAGGATTTTCCTGATGCTGCAGGTTTGTGTAAAACAAGGGGGCTGTTGCATCAGGTAAATGTGTGATTGTTAACCTTATCAACTGAGTAAAATCCCTGTAATATTCTTCAGATGCTTTGGAAGATCAAATCATTCTTTAAGAGGTGCAGGACTGGGGTGTTTCCCCAACCCCAACTGCTTCTCACGCCTCAAATAACCCAAATTTCTGCCTGTGCCTTTGCAGACTCCTCCTCTCCTGGCAGGTTACCTGTGAGAACTTCCTCCAAGCCAGGATTTTAGGGCTGCCTGTTAACTGAGCAGCCTGGAATCTCTGAAATCCCATCAGGGGTCACTGGCAGGACTGCTCCTCTGTTTGCTTCCAGGATGTCTGTTTAAATAATTTGGATCTCGGGAATTCCAGTTGCAGTTCATTTAAGCAGCGCTGTGTGGTGGCACTGGGATCAGTCAAGAGGCTGAGTGACTTCATGGGATCACACTTCACCTCTTCCCAGTTGTTGACTGCTTAAATACATACTCCTTAAAAGTAAAAAGAAAGAAAAAGCAAAAACACACCTTAACTCTGAGATTGAAGCCAGAAGATTCTGGGAATTATTTGCTGTTGCTGCATTCTTGGAAGGATGTTGTGAATTAGTGTTTGGAAAGGGCTGTGTACATCTTAGCTCCATCCATTAGGTATTTGTAACTCAGTAATAAATTAATACAAATTTTTAAAAAATCAGTACTTTGATACTGACTTCATTTGTATGCAGTGAGGAAATAGTTCCATTTTATTGCATTTAAGCACTTTAATGAGTATTATTTTTAACGTGCACATTTACAAAGGAACTTAGAGAAAGCTGAAGAATTTGCTGTTCCTTTTTTTAGCCCAGCGAGGATCTTACACTTTGTTCACGTAGTGGAGCCCATTTGCATTGCATGTTTCATATATTAATTTTCTAGGCCAGGTTATCTTTGGCAACAGGATCTTCACAAAGCAACTGAGGGTGCAGATTTCTTGATCCAGAGTCCTTTGGGAGTGGATATTTGGGGCCGTGCCGAAAAATGAAATGGTGGAAACACCTCATCAGTGTAACTCTGAGTGGAATTACAGAGAAAAAGCAATTCTGTGGGAAGCAGGAAGAAAAATAGAGGAAAAATGCTGGTGTCTCCCAACCTCCTCTGCCATCAGCCTTGCTGGAGGAGAACATCAGGATACCTGTGCTGAGTAATGCAGTGGTGACCCAGTGTCAAAGGTTTGCAGAGAATTAAGGTTTCCTTTCTCCCAAATAACCTGGCTTGGTGCTGCCCTGTTCCCTGAGAGGATATAGAATAGGTTTGTGGAGGTACCTGGGGGATGCAAGGAATTCCTTCTGGCTGAATGTCTTGGATTGGAAGGGAACTTAAAGGTCCTCCAGTTCCAAATCTGTGTAACATTCCAAATCCATAGCACGTGGTATTGTAGTCTGGGAGAAGAAATATCCCTGTGCTTTTAAGATGATAAAACAAATTCCAGTTTGCAAAATCAGTTTTACACAAGCTGATGTCAAAATTCGTGGATTTATTCCCCTTTCAAAGAATTATGGAATGGTTTGGGTTGGAAGGGACCTCAAAGCCCACCCAGTGCCACCCCAGCCATGGCAGGGACACCTTCCACTGTCCCAGGCTGCTCCAAGCCCCAATGTCCAGCCTNAATTACAGAGAAAAAGCGATTCTGTGGGAAGCAGGGAAAAATAGAGGAGAAATGCTGGTGCCTCCCAACCTCCTCTGCCATCAGCCTTGCTGGAGGAGAACATCAGGATACCTGTGTTGAGTAATCCAGTGGTGACCCAGTGTCAAAGGTTTGCAGAGAATTAAAGTTTCCTTTCTCCCAAATAACCTGGCTTGGTGCTGCCCTGTTCCCTGAGAGGATATAGAATGTGTTTGTGGAGGTACCTGGGGGATGCAAGGGATTCCTTCTGGCTGAATGTCTTGGATTGGAAGGGAACTTAAAGGTCCTCCAGTTCCAAATCTGTGTAACATTCCAAATCCATAGCACGTGGTATTGTAGTCTGGGAGAAGAAATATCCCTGTGCTTTTAAGATGATAAAACAAATTCCAGTTTGCAAAATCAGTTTTACACAAGCTGATGTCAAAATTCGTGGATTTATTCCCCTTTCAAAGAATTGTGGAATGGTTTGGGTTGGAGGGAGCTCAAAGCCCACCCAGTGCCACCCCAGCCATGGCAGGGACACCTTCCACTGTCCCAGGCTGCTCCAAGCCCCAATGTCCAGCCTGGCCTTGGGCACTGCCAGGGATCCAGGGGCAGCCACAGCTGCTCTGGGCACCCTGTGCCAGGGCCTCCCCACCCTCCCAGGGAACAATTCCTTACCGATATCCCATCCATCCCTGCCCTCTGGCACTGGGAAGCCATTCCCTGTGTCCTGTCCCTCCATGCCTTGTCCAAAGTCCCTCTTCAGCCTTCTTTCATTTTTCTTTCTTTTTCTTTTTTCTTTCCTTCCTTCCTTCCTTCCTTCCTTCCTTCCTTCCTTCCTTCCATTTCCATCACAGGAGCATGTTGGAGCCCTGCAATGATGAACAATAATCTTGTAGGACATATCTGAATTTTAGAGCCCGTGTCTCACACTTCCTTCAGGGTGGTTCTGGGTTTTTTGTGCTGAGGTGAGATTCGAGGTCCTTGTGAGGGTTTGTCACTTTATTTCTCCAAATTTGCCCAATTTGTGCCCATTTTTGCTGCCCAGTTTTGCACTCCCAGGTTTAGTTGATGATCCTTACCAAGACCTCAAACTGAAGGTCCTGATGAGTTGGAAATGTTGATGTTAGTGAGCTTAATTTAGAGGGAGGAATTGGAAATTGTGGTTTTTTCAGGGTGTGTGAGCATTGAATCCTTTCTCTTCACCTTGTATTTTGGATTCATTAATTCTGGAATGACACTTGCAGCATGTCCTTAAATCCTGGGGAGTTTTCTTGCAGAACCTCCCTGCTTGTCCCAGTCTTAACTGTAACCAGGTGGTCCTGCCTTGCCATCAGTGTAATTAGGGAACTGCATCTCCTCTGATTTATTTAGGAGCTGTGGGCAGGTTTGTGTGTCTCATTAACAGGGCGAGTCAGAAGAGCTGGAACCTTTGAGGCTGCATTTTTGTTGAGTTCCAGCAATACAGACTGAGGTAAATTCAGTTTGATTTTTGTTATTTCCTCTGGAGAAGGAGAGGAGAGACCTTCCCAGGCTAAAACAAGAACTCCAAGAAAGGGGGAAAAAGAGGGTTGAGGTGGGACCAGGAGGTGCATTCAGTGTGCACCAGCAGGAATTTCTGAATTTTGGGTCAGGTGCTGGCCAGTGGTGGCCTCTTGCCACACAGGGCCATGAGGGAGCACAGTTCAGCTCTCAAGCTCTGCAAGGTGCAGCTGAGGAGGAGAATTTCGAAGCCTCCCAGGTGAAGTTCTTGGTGAATCCCAGCTCCCTGACAAAGAGAAATAGAGGCAAGTCCCTCATTTATTTCTATCTTGAATGGGAAAGTAGAAATTTAATTTTCTGGCCCAGTCACTTAGAAATTGCAGCTGAGCTGGTGCGTGGTGTCTCTGGAAGGCCCATTCTGTGTCTGTTCCAGAACAAGAAGAAGGGTTGTACAGCAGTAAATAATGATAAAATATGGCCAGTTAAGCTGAGTTTGCAGTGATAAGGCAGTGGTTGAGTTTCTCTGATCTGCAGGTCTCTTGTATTTATGTCTACAGCAGTTCCTATGTGGATTTAAAATGTCCATAAAGTCATTAAAAGGTTATTTTTACGTACTTCGCACAATTTCCTGCTCCCAAAATTGACATGTTTGAAACAAAGCAAAAAAATATTTGCTCCTGGAGTGAGTTTTGAATGGGAAATGTAAGCCTGGAGCAGATTCCTGTCCCTGGTCATTCAACCTGGAGGTCTGGCATTGTAGAAATACCAGCAGGTCTTTGTTGGTGCCTCAGGTTTGAGTTGCAGATGTTGGTGCTGCAGATTTGGGATCTGTGTCTCGGTCTCTGGCTCCTCTCCTAAACCTCCCCGTGCTCCCTGCAGTGCCCAGGTG
>VZTH01004816.1:0-15000 GCA_013397815.1 Aleadryas rufinucha | reverse complement strand
CAAAGCAAGGTGTGATTTGACATTGCCCTCGCTGTCGTTTACGATCTGGGCGTGATGAAGGGACATCAACGTCTGAAAGCATCGCCTCGCGTGCATGGATAAAGTTGTGTCATTTTAAATCAGATTTTCTACCTTTTTATTGTTTTGATAACAAGGTTGTGCCCTGGAGGAGACACGTGCTCCCGTGAGCTGGGAGATGTGTGAAACAAGTTTGTTCCGTTCTCCCCGTCGAGTGGGCTATTTCAGGAATATTATTATCACATGTCTATTAAAGTTTGGAGTGTTTTGCAGAAGCGGGAGAGGCATTTGCAAAGCAGAAAATCACCTTTTTTTTTTTCCTCTCCTATTCTTGTTTGGATCCAGCTGAAAATGTAGTGAGAAGGGAGTGTCAAACAAAGCAGGGGTTGCTCTTGGCTGTAATTAATTTCATTGCATCGGGTTATGAGAAACTTCTCAGGTGGTGAACGGTTCACCAGGCAATTGCAAACTGTGGGAAAAGATTCCTTGGGGTGCTGTGGTGTGAGCAGAATAACAGGGATTTAAGCTCAAATTGGTACATTTTGAATATGGAGTGGTTTGGGTTGGAAGGGACCCTAAGGACCATCTCATTGCAACCCCCTGCCATGGGCAGGGAGTATTCCCCCTTATTGCTCCAAGCCCCATATTTATACTTTCAGCCATTTCTGGTCTAGGCCTACTGTATCACTGTATCAATCCCTTTTTGTACTCAATTATTTAATTTTTTAAGTTGTTTTGGTTTTCCTCCTCTTTTTATGTAAATGAAATATTAAAAGAATTGACTTAGAAAAACACAAAATGCAAATGTTGCTGCTGGAGGTGGGGTTTTTCCCTGCTCTGCCCACCTGAGCCTTAGCTGGGCAGAGCACACCTCCCCCAAAGTGCTCATTTCTGGGGGTGTCAAGGCAAGGTGAGGTGTGAGATTGTGTCCCCTGTGCCCTGAGAATGACACTGACATTGTCAGAGCATTTATATTCCTGAAAGGGAAGTGATGCCGAGCCTGACTGGGCTTTCTGTGTGCCTCAAGTGAGCAGATCTGGCCTTAACTCTTCCTGGTACCATTTACTTCAGGCTGCTCAGTGGCTGAAAGGTGGAAAATGGAAGCTGGAGGGGGTTTTGTAGTTTGGATGTTCATTGGGATGTTTGTGCACACGAAATATTTGGAGGTGGTGTGTCTCCAGCAGCACTGCTGGGATCAGGCAGCTTTGCTGTGGGAGAGATGGAGAAATAGAATCTCAGAATTGTTTAGGTTGGAAAGTCCTCCAAGACCATCGAATCCAACCATCCCAGCACTGCCAAGGCCACCACTGCCCCATGTCCCCATGTGCCACATCCACAGGGCTTTTAAATCCCTCCAGGGATGGGGACTCCACCCCTGCCCTGTGCAGCTGTGCCAGGGCTGGGCCGCCCTTTCCATGAGGAAATTTTCCCACTATCCAACCTAAACCTTCCCTGGTGCAGCTTGAGGCTGTTTCCCTTTGTCCTGGCACTCCCTGCCCTTGTCCCAAGTCCCTCTCCAGCTCTTTTGGGGCCCCTTTAGGCACTGCAAGGGGCTCAAGGGTCTCCCTGGAGCTGGAGACTCCCAGCTCTCCCAGCCTGTGTCCAGAGGGGCTCCAGCCCTTGGAGCATCTCCGTGGCCTCCTTTGGACTCGCTCCATGCCCTTCTCCTGTTGGGAACCCCAGAGCTGGATGCAGCACTGCAGGTGGGCTCTCAGGAGAGTGGAGCAGAGGGAGAGAATGCTGAGGAGGAGGCTCTCCAGATCTCTGAGTACAGGTGTGGTGAGGGAAATCTCAGTGCAGGAAAATGGGGTGGATTCTCAGGAATCAGCATAAAACTGATGTCAGACAACAATAAATTGATTTTATGCTTCCCCCCCATCCCCTCTGCAGCGCAAACCTTGGCTGCCACAGTTTGTTGGCTGGGGAGAGATTGATGTTTCCTCTGTCTCTTCACCCAGAGCATTTGTTCTCCTCCCCTGGAGCAGTTGCAGCTCAGGGGATGATCAGGTGGCTCCTTGGTGGAACCACGGCACCGCTGCTCAGAGCCTCCCAAGCCACCTGCCAGGGAGTGCTGGGACACCCAGCAGGGACTTGGCAAATGCTCTGCAATTCCTCCATCCACAGCCTCCCAAATCCAACCCCAGCCTGTCCAGGGATGTCCTGGCTTTCCAAGTCTGGGTGAATGTTCAGCTGAGATGGAGCTGCTGGTGTTGAAGGAGTTGTGGTTTGGATAAAGCCTGGTTTGGGTTTGGGTTTGGAAGTGGGAATCTGGGGGAGTTCCCATGGACAGCGAGGTCCAAGGGCTGCTGCTGAGCATCCAACTCCTCATTTCCATCAGCTCTAAAATGACACCTGCTCTTGCAAGTTGCAGTAAACTGCTATTGAGGGTGCTGTGTAAAAAATGGGTCAGAATATCAGAATTACTGCTCGAGTTAAACACCCGCCGACTTCCAGGGAGTTTAACCTGCAGAAATACTGCTGGATGAGCTCCAGGGAGAGTTCCTTGCTTCTAAGGATAGAATTTGGCCCCACAACCCCCTCAGAAATCTGAAGGGAACCGTGTGTAAAACTGTGTTAAACCACGCATCGGGAGCGGCTCCCATTAATTGGGTTTTTATGTAGCTCACGCTCAGCGCGAGCCAGCCCGAATGTTAGAGGTGTTAACAGGAAGCATTTGGGTCCATTTTTCACCGAGGTGATACAGACAGACAGCACATTTATACATTGTAGTCATGCTTCTGGTTTATCATATTGCATTTTGCAAACAGACATGCACAGGAAATACATAAAAGCTTAATGAAAGTGCCTGGTATTTCATGGAATCACAGCCTGGTTTGGGCTGGAAGGGACCTTAAATCCCATCCAGTGCCACCCCTGCCATGGCAGGGACACCTCCCACTGTCCCAGGCTGCTCCAAGCCCCAATGTCCAGCCTGGCCTTGGGCACTGCCAGGGATGGGAAGTGCCTCATAACAAGAGCAAAATATTTGAATTAAACCATTATCCCTTCACATATCACTTGCTAGGTCAGTCTGGGGTATGGTGACAGGTTCAATATGGCTTTAATAGTAAAGAAAGCTCAAAATTGCTAAAAATCAGCTTTTTTGTTTGGATTCATAGTTTACACTGTTGCCTGTTGTCAGTAAAAGTTCTGCAGTTTGAGTGTGAGTCTGTTCTTCCCAGATCCAAGAGGCAATTTGAGTTTTCTGGCTTAGGTGGAAGCTGCTGCTGCAGTGGGAGCTGCTGTTTTCTAGCCAGATTTGGGTATTTTTGAACTGTTGTGCTTGAATGTTTGGGGTTGTTTTTTATTTTCTAATAGTAATAACAGTGAAAACCAATAAGTGAAAAAAACGAGAAAAGTTGTCTGTGTAGTACCCCAGGCAGGCTGTGAAAAAGCTGCTGAGGAGGAGCAAGTGTTTATAACTGTCTTTGCATTTGCAAAACTCTGGGGGAAAAACAAACAAACAAAAAGAAAAGCAAAAAAAAAACAACCCACAAAAATAAACCAACGTGACAAACAAAAACTGACATTCCCAGCAATCATTGTTGAGGGGAAGGAAAAAACCAGGCTGTCTTTAATTCCTCTTAATCAAAGAGATTAAAAAGGATGGAAGATGAGGCTGTGGGGTTTTTGGAAGCCCCAGGATCTGTGTGGGGAGGTACAGAGGGGGCAGGAAGGGACTGGCACTGGTCCCTCTGCTCTTCCCTCATCCATCCTGAATCCTGAAGGTCTGAGCCCCTCACCAACACCAAAAATGCTTGTTAGAGATTAGATACAAATATATTTATATTATATATTACACAAACATATATATATTATATATACATGATATATATTATTTAATGGAAAGTGTCCCTGCCCATGGCAGGGCATGGAATGAGATGATCCTTAAGGTCCCTCCCAACCCAGACCATTCCATAATTCCATGATTATTAGTTGGAAGTGTGTGATTTTACTTCTTTGGACTAATTACCACCTTCAGTTACACTGTTAAAAGTTATGATACAGCTGGTGTTGAAGTAAAATGGATTCTTTCTCCATTATCCCCATGGATTTAACATGTTTGTATGGAGAATTAAGGTCCAGTAGGCTGTTGGGAGGGACCTTGGAGATTTAGGCATCAACAGCAGGTTCAGGGTAAGTCCTTTTTTGGGGCTTTTAATTTATCTGTAAATATTCTTCCCTGGGAGGGTGGGCAGGCCCTGGCACAGGGTGCCCAGAGCAGCTGTGGCTGCCCCTGGATCCCTGGCAGTGCCCAAGGCCAGGCTGGACATTGGGGCTTGGGGCAGCCTGGGACAGTGGGAGGTGTCCCTTGGCACGAGGGTGGTCAGGGGTCACCTGGAGGGGGGTTTTGCTGACACCACGTGCAGGTGGGGACAGAGGAAGGACAAAACCTCGTGGCGCTCCCAGTCATGGTTCAGTTCAGCCGTGGCTCTGCTGGCATCGGCCTCCCCAAGACATCCAGTTCTCATGGAACCAGAGAATTCCTGTGTGTTCCTTTTCATGTGGGGGTTTTACAGCCCTTTTTAACGATATTGAGCAGCAGAAAACGTTGGCACACGGTGAAAAGTGGGGAAAGTTCATCCATCTCGCCTGGGCAGGTTGTGCTCACAGGCACTCACACTTCAGACACTTTAATAACAGTGTTTGGCACTGGCTCTTCGAGCTGCTTAAACTAATTAATGCATTTGCTCCCCACAGGATGAAATGGAGTGTTCAGGTGCATTTCCAAAATGATGTGCATGATCTCTAAATGTTTCATTCTTTTGAACCCCTGACTTCACGAGTGTTTTGTGTGGGAGCAGAGGCAGGGGATCTTCGGCCATGAAAAATGGACAGTGGCTCTGGCACGTGGATAATCTGTGCCCCTGTGTGTGAGAGGAGGATCATCTGTGCCCCTGTGTGTGAGAGGAGGATAATCTGTGTCCCTGTGTGTGACAGGAGGATCATCTGTGTCCCTGTGTCAGCCCATCCTTGGGAATTCGGGCATCCCTTGGCACTCTGGTGCTGGGGGGCTCTGGAGCTGCCCCATCCTCCCTCAGCTGCTCCATGTCCAGGCACACTCTGCTCCATTTTCTCCCTGATTCCAACAGGTTCCCAAAAGTTTCAGGTCCATCCCATCCCAACCTGCCAGAACTGGGGGTAAAAAAAGGGATTTTCTGTGCTGGGTGTTGGTCATTTAAAAGATGCCATCAAGGCAGTGACTCCCCAAGACCCCTGAGCAGGGGGGTTTGAGCTAATCCTGCCAGATTAAAAAGGTTAAAAAAGCAGTAAGGACCAATTTGATTTGAAATAAACCTTTGTGAAGGAATCACAGTAAACAAAATCTGTTTGCCTAAGGAAACCCTCGTAGCAATCAGCCAGTAACACAACTGCTTGTGCTAATGAACCCAAAGCTGTTAATGTGGTTTCTTCAGTTAAATTGATTCATGAATTTTGAAGAGAACATTATCTAATGAATTTTCTTTGAATAGAAAGCAATTAAAAGGACAAATCAGTCTGATTAACCCCAAAGTCACCCTACTGCCACAAATGGTGTACAGTTTGAAATTATATCATAAAAAACTAGAGCAGATTTGCTATCTCTTTGCCCTCTACTAATCCATGTAAATTAATGAACAACAAAGTTAATTTCTTTGATGACCCTTTTCTCGTATCACCTGGATTATGCTGATGTTTAATTTGCTTAATGTTATAATAAAGACTAAACAGATTTTTTCAATGAAGTGATTATCATTCCCTTCAGTTAAGAAGTGATTTTTATTATTTAACACACACATAACGCCGTATGGGTTTCCTTTAAGAACAAAATCACATTTCTTCACCTTCCTACGGAAGGTAATCGATGTCTTTTTTGACAACTAAAGAAAGAAAATGTTTTTAATCAGTTTGTTTCTTTGCCAGAGCAGGAGGCTGAGGCTCTCAGCTGGGGGAAGGGGTCTCTTCTCCTGTTTTTTCCCCATTTTTAGTCACCAGCTCACTCCTGTCAGTAAGTTACCCACAAGTTAGCACTTCAAAGCTTCTCCACGTGCCTTGGAAGAGCAAGAGGTGTTCAACCCAACTCAAATCCAGACAGGACTATCCCTTTTCCTTCCTTGAAACAATCCTGGGCTGGGTAACACCCTGAGATGCCGAGGAAAGCAGCTCCTAATGCATTTGCTTATTCATTATTTCAGCAGTTGGAAATTACTGAAACACTGAAACACTTAAAGCAATTTGCTGCCGGATTAAAATTAAAATAATGGCCGATACATGATTATTTTTTTTCCCCCTGTATCATTAAGGATGTGCAGGACATTCAAGGTCACAGCCAGTCCTTACACTCAGCAGTGCTGAGCAGTAGCTCGGGGGTCTGCACCATAAAATGCAGCCAGCCAGGATAATTCGGGGTGTGCTGGCTCTAGGGCGTCTCCACCACGTCCCAGCTGAAGTTGGAAATTAGCTGGAGATGCCAGGCCTTTGTCAGATAGGTACAGCCACTCATCCCTCCCCTTTTAATTTGACTCTATGCTAATTTGTGCTCCGCCAATTTAATGGGAAAAAGCCACATTGTGCGAGTTAACGGGATAATTGTACTCGAAGCAAATTAAAAATATAGGAAAATCAAAGCCTTAAATCCTTTTTTTATAGTGATCAGTTACTCCAAGCACTCCCTCTAATAATCATGTATTTAAATGTGGTCATACAGGGCACAGTAACAGGACAGTGCATGGGGCTGCTTCAGTTTAAATTCGAAAACTGCCACTGAGCCTCGCTTTGCCTTGGGTTTTTTGGCTGTTTGGTCCTCATTTCTGCCATCAAGCCGTGCTCTCTCCCTCTGCCTCGCAGATTCCTTCACCAGGCAGGTGCTGTGGACCCTGCTGAACGATGTGAAGTTTGGGGAGGCCGTCTCCTACAAGCAGCTGGCAGATCTCGCTGGCAACAGCCGGGCAGCCAGAGCCGTGGGAGGAGCCATGAGGAGCAACCCGGTGAGTCCACGGCACCTCCCAGCCCAGGCTGGTGGGAGATGCTGGGTTTGGAGAGCTCTGCGTGGGCTAAACGTCCTTAGATTAAATTTATCCGCTCTGAAAACTGGGCTGCCACGAGGAATAAGGTCAGTAAGTGTTTTTAATCAGCAATAATGCACAGCCCAGTGTGGAGTGATTTATGCCCTACCATTTGTGGTGCTGGGTTGGGAGGAGAAGCGCTTCTGTTACTCACCAGCCTCTGCACAGTTTGTTGTTATCAACTTCCTTACATAGTTTTGGGTTGGGGAAGTCTTTATCTTCCACATGGACCTTACTTGGCAGGTTATGAGTGGTTTTGGTTGTGTTAAAAACAGTCCATCCACTCTGGCATCAATATGATTCTGAAAACAAGGCCAGGAGCAGCCTGGGACAGTGGGAGGTGTCCCTGCCATGGTGGGATGGGATGAGCTTTAAGGTCCCTTCCAACCCAAACCAGTCTAGGATTCTGGAGGTGAGTTCCAACCCAAACCAGCTGGAGGGAGCAGTTGTGGATTTTGGAAAGACATTTTGTTACACTAATTGATCTCTGTCTGTTTCCCCAGTAATTATCTTCCCCTTTTCCCTTTTCTTCATCTGGGTTTAGCTTTTCAGGTGTATTTATGCACCTGAGTCACCTGGGTTGGTGTCTGAAGCTGGTGTGGTGTTCAGTGGGTGCTGTATCCTGCTGTGTCGGGGTTGGGATCAGCCCCATCCTGGCTGGCAGCGTTTGGGGGCTCAGATGGATGGACCTGCACTGTTTGAGGAGCAGTTCAATTCCCTAAACCCACAGAGCCCCAGAACAATTTGGGTTGGAAAGGACCTTAAAGCCCATCTCACCCCACAATTCCCCACGGGCAGCACCCAGCCAGGGAGACCCACACAAGTCCTTGTGGGGTGAAGCTTTAAGCTCACCCTGGTATTTCCAGCATCCATCAGCTTTCCCTGTGAAGCAGCTCCTGTAAGCAGCATAAAGCAGTGTTTTGTCAACACCCCGCATTGTACTTGACAATACAAACTATTTTAATATGATGGAATGCTTTCCAATATAATCTGGTGTACATTAAGATAAGGCAATCCAATGCAAACCTACAGGAAACAGTTCTCAAAGAATAACAATCCAGTGTTGTGCAAAAGGAGATGTAATTGCTATCGCCTAGAAATGTACCCAGCTTTGCCCTCAGGCTGCAGTGGAGCAGCAGCATCCAAAGTAGCGGTAACAGCAGGTTGTGGTGTGAAAATTCCTGCTTTTTCCCCTGTGAGGAAGGATGAAAATAGTTCTGAAAATATACAGCAAAGCTACTGCAATTTTTTTAAATGGGGTCCTAGTTATTATTGCCATTTCCCAGCCCATACCGTGGCTGCAGCGGTTCCTGTCCCCAGCAGAAAATTTTTAAGCTATAGTTATAGATAATAATGTATAGCTGTAGGGAAAAAGAGCTGTATTAATATAATACCACCTCAATATTTCATCACAGAAAGCTGATGATTAAAAAAAAAAAAAAATCAGTGCTGTAATGAGAGTCCTGCCCATCTCAAACCACAATTTTGCCAGTGCTCATCTCCTGGAGGTAATCTGAAATTCCATCCATATTCCACATGCAAACACACACACACACACACACATTGTCCTTTTGCACTTCAGTGGGAGCAACTGTTCAGTGCTCCTCATATTTCCCACAGAAATGTCTCCCTGGTCCTTCACTGTGAGCCATCCTGTGCAGGTTGACTGTGCGTAATGCACACGGATTTTATGCATGAGGGGAAATGCAAAGATAAGATGTGGCACTGCAGAAAACCCCCTCACCTTTGTTATTTCTCTGTGTAAAGCCATCAACTCTTGCGAAAACAGCTTTTCTGACCCAATTTGCAAGTCCACATTGCAGCCTCGTAACAAATCTTATTAAAGAAAATACTGAGAGGACCAGTGTGAAAACAACATGGGAGGTCAGAGATTCCTCAACAGCCACCCAAGGTCTAAACCCTGAGTCCAAACCCCAAACCCATCCCTGGAAGTGCTCAAGGCTGGGTTGGATGGGGCTTGGAGCAGCCTGGCATGGTGATAGATGGATTTATGATAAACCTGATTTAGTGAGGGTGGTAGTGAGGAAAAAGGACCCTTTGAAATAACCCTGAGCTGGGCATCACACCTTGTCCCTCAAATATTTTGGTAAAATCCCAAATCTCACCTTTTTTCACCAGATACCAGCACATTTCTCCCTCCTACAAATCAAGGCTTGGTCTTTAATTTGGGTAGCGGGCATTCCACAGGGTTCCCCTTGCAGTTGGGATGCTTCACATAATTCATGGGATGACCTTCAGCTTTAGGAGAAGGTGGAAGAGGTGCCAGCAGCAGCTGCCTCAGTTTGTGCCCAGGACAGGGTGGGAGTGGCTCACCTTTTGCAGGAGAGACTTCCCAGAGTTTGCTGTGGTTCACATTGATTGCAAGGTCTGTGGTCCTCAAAGGGAACCCATAAAGTTCAATTAAAAATCTCATTAGACTGGTAGAGGAGGATCAAAAAGAAATCACAGAGGCTCATGGGAAATGGAGAATGTTGGGCTGATTAGTCCAAGGCCATCCTAAATGAGTGTTCTGTGCCTTAAATAAGACGTCTTCAGCGGTGTNTTTGTTTCTGCTGGGGAAGAGGAGGAGAAAAAGCAGGGGGTGGAACTGGGTGATCTTTAAGATCCCTTCCAGCCCAAGCCAGTCTGGGATTCTGTGACATGAGCAAACCACAAGACCCTTTTTTGCTGAGTGTGCCTCGGTGTGATACCTCTGCTGTTTCCACTTTGGCCTGGCTGCTCCAGGCAGATTCAGGAGTGCCATGGAACAGTTCCCTCGCCTCAAACTGAGCACTGGGAACGACCAGAGCGCCAGAATTGGCTAACTGCAGTTCAGAGTGATCCATCCCACGGGCAGGGAGCTTTTCCCCCCACCTTTTTTCCCTAAACAAACGCCTTCTGGAGGAGCTGGTTCATTCACAGATCGCCACGAGCGCTGATGACCGGCCCGGCCTTGTTGTGCCGCTCACCCAGATGGCTGTTGATAAAGATTTAGCATCATGTTCCGAGTGTCAGGGCTGTCAGTAGTGCTGAACCATTTGACCAGAAGAAAAAACGCACAGGGAGCTATTGATTACAGCTTCTCGGTGTCACTTGTTCACCAGGATTTAGGTATTGATGAGGCTGCGAGTGAAAACAAGCTCCTTCCCTTGTGGGCCTCTGCCCAGAAGAACAAAAGCGAAGTTGGAGAAAATATTCAGCTGGTGCCCGAATCAGAGGGACTCCGGCATCGATCCGAGGGCTCCTTCATGTTATTTTTTTTGTTGGAGACAAATCTCTGGGTCTGGAAGTTTTATAGTGTTTGGAGGTAGGGGCTGTGTGTGTGTGTGTGATGGATTCGTGGAGGAGAGGAATTAGATTTCACAGCATGAAGATTTCAGCGGCGCTGTAATATTATGAGCTGCTTGGTTATTGATAAAAATTACATTAAATGTAGCTGAGGCATTAAAGCTCCAGACTAGGGTAGTTTCTCCCTCTAAAATGTCCTTAGGGCCCTAATAAATTTTAGCAGGTTTAATTATTTTAGTAGGCTGAACGTTGTCACCACAATTAAGCCAAACTGAAGCAATATTCAATATTTTTAAATTACAGTGCTGGTATGGTCTTTGTACCACTTCTGCATCCAGAGCTGTGCAGGGTGACGGATGGGTGCTTGTGTTGGGACAATCTCAGCGTGGAGTTCTTTGTTTTGGGCATGGAAAAAGTGGCATTTATTTCATCCCTCCTCTTTTTGCATGGTGGGGAGCAGCTCAGCCCCATTTCCCTGCGCTGTGAACAGGTCCTGCACCCACCCAGGGATCATCCCAGACCCCACACCTGAAAATAAAGTCCTTTTTTTGTTTCTCCACCAAGATTTATAGCCTGACCACCAAAATCTGCTGCTTCACTGTGTGTATTTTTAAAGAACTGCAAATGAACCTCAGAGATGTTTTACAGTGTATTATTATGGCTTTGTCACTCAAGCCAAGCCTCCTGCAGTAACTGCGGGGAGTGTAAAGGCAGAGAAACCCCAAACCAGAAAAACACTTGCAAAAAAAACCCCCAATTTCTTTGAAGAAGTCATAAACCAGCTGTGGGATGGCCTGGCACGGAGCAAAGCTGTTATTGGTACTCACTGGAGTTGTCACAGATGCATGAATCACTTGTGGCATCACCACCTCCAAATAAAGCAGATATTGGAAGCATTTTTTTTATTTAAACCTTGATCAACAATAAGCACCTGTGTGTGTTCCCATTTAATGTGGGCTGAGATTTAAGATTTTAAATTTCAGGCATTGAAAATAGTTAGGAAAACTGGAAGAACACCCCCCCAAAAAAACCCCTCTCAATTTATGGTCTGGCCAGTAGCTGTTCAGCTGCTTTGGGGTTTGTGTATGCCAGGCTCAAATACACCACAGTGCTTGAACTGTAATGATTAAATGGGATTAAAATAAGTGAGGGTAAAGTGTGTGATTTGTTTGTGTGTCTGCATAGAAATAAATTACAATTTTTGGCTTGAAATACCCAAATTTGTGAGAACTGCCCTTTTGGGTGAGTTGCTGTTGTCCCAGCTCCGCTGTTGCAATGCCATTGCTATGCAGTCACCAAAACACACCCGTGATTAGAGATGATGTATTGCAGTTTTTATGGTGTGTACTTCAGCTATGATAATCACCTGTAATAAAAAATAAAAAAAAAAGCCCCACATTTATGTTCTTCTCTGCATTATCAGTCCATTATGTAACTTCTGGCATTGATTTTGCAGAATCTGTGTCGTGTGGTTATAAATGATAGGGAGTGGAAGGCAGAGAGGGGGGAAAAAAGAGTTCTTAAAATTGGTTAGGTCAGAGCGAAACTTCTCCTGTTGGATGTTTTAAAAATTCACAACCCATTTTGGATTGACTTGCTGCTAAATAATAAATAGTGCCTTGGTCTTCCTGAGAATTTCTCTGGGATGCAGGTGGAGGTGCTGCACTGAGGATCTGCCAGGGAGCCGAGGCACTGGGATCCCTTCCCAGTGGGCTGTTTTTTCCTAGAAATATTCTGGTCCTGGGATGATCATGGAATCCCAGAATGGTTTGGGCTGGAAGGGACCTCAAAGCCCATCCATTCCCACCCCTGCCATGGCAGGGACACCTTCCACTGTCCCAGGCTGCTCCAAGCCCCAATGTCCAGCCTGGCCTTGGGCACTGCCAGGGATCCAGGGGCAGCCACAGCTGCTCTGGGCACCCTGTGCCAGGGCCTGCCCACCCTCCCAGGGAACGATTCCATCCCAGTATCCCATCTAAATAGTTCCTGAAGCACATTTTGGGTCTGTGAGGCATCATCCTCCACCCTGGGCACTGAGGGCTCAGCTGCTGAGGGAGAACCTGCTGCTGCAGGGAAGGTTTTATATATGGCATTTAATATCTCAGGTTTATCCTTTTAAAGACTTTACATCATTTTTATCTATTAAAATTCCTGTCCATTTTTTTTTTTCCTAAGAACTGGGGTGGTCTCTGAGGGTGGTGATGGGCTCTGTTTGAGCTCTGCCGGGAGCGTGGCCCTGATGTGGCTGCCCCATGCCCCTGCAAGCCCAGTGCCATACAGCTCCTGGATTTCAGAGCGCTGGATTTACAGACCCATGGAACCACAGCATCATTCAGGCTGGAGAAGACCAACCCCATCGAGTCCAGCCCGTGGCAGATCCCCACCAGGGCACCGAGGGCCGCATCCCGTCGTTCCCGGTGCCTTCCCCGCGCGTTCCCCTCCGCCTCACCCTTTGCTCCTCCCGCGTTTTTGTGTGCGTTCTGCAGATCCCCATCATCATCCCGTGCCACCGGGTGATCCGCAGCAGCGGGGACACCGGCAACTACGGAGGGGGACACCTGCTGAAGGAGTGGCTCCTGTCCCACGAGAGGCTGCAGAAGGAGAAGCTGGCGCGCTGACGCGGCGCCCGGCCACGGCTCCCGGGCTTGCAGCGAGCTCTGCGAGCGCCCAGCAGAACTCAGAGAAATGGTAAATATTTGAGTGACATGTGAATATAATGCAACATCCAAAGTGAAATGTGTGGTGGCACCACTGTATTAAAAAAGCGGGATGCGTCCTGGGGGAGGCAGCTCGGCTGCCCTTTCTTGTTTTTACATTTTACAGCAGAATGGCTACAGCGATCCAGGCCTGTTGTGCATGGATTTTGTTCCCATCTCCAGGCCTGTTTTGTTCTATTTTTAATGTCCATTAAAGCAGGGATAAGGGAGTGGGAGGGACGTGGCAAATGTGAGGTGGAAGCTTCCCCCTGAGGAGGCGTCTGGCTCGCGGCGGGGGCGGCCCAGCCTGGCACGCTGGGCTCTGCCCGCCCCTGCCCAGCTCCCCCTCCCCACTTTGGGGCATAAAATGGTGTTTTACCTAAACAGGAGTTAAGGGAGCACGGTGAGGTCTATGCAAAAGCAGGCATCTATTGAATTCCTCATCCCTGCCTTTTCTTTTACAGACTGGAGATGGGAATGTTGGGGTTTTTTTTTGCATAGGGCAAGGAAAGAGATGTTGCTGACAAATTGTGTGTTTTGGATAAGCAGTTTGATTAGCCAAATTAGGTACAATATTGAAAAGCTCATCGTAGTTGCTTCCTTAGCAGCAGCACATTCCTCTATCATTGGAGTTTTCCTTCAGTTTTCCGCGTTTCTCTGTTATCCAAAGCTTTATTTCCCGTAGCCTCTCCGTAGGAAGGATTCAAGAGACATTAAAGCTAAATTTTGAGGTGGTTTTAGCTGGGTTCTCTGTGAGTACGAGCCACCAGAAGCTGAAATTTCCAGTATGGGAATCGTAAATTGTAACATGGAAATACGGATTTTTTTATGTGTTTTATCATATTTTCATGGATGTCTCTTTAGAAAGGCCATTGCTACCCCCCAAAAATTATAGTGTGGCGATGCGTTAGTTAATCCAGGATTATTGATACCTCGGAATTACTTCAATAAAAAAACTGCTTTGCATGTGCAAGTGTCTTTGGGTCTGTTTATAAATAAAACACAGGGTGTGATATATGGGGAAAATAAACTATACCCCACTGTACAATATAAAGCTGTATTTTTATCAAGGGTTTCTCGTGGCGATATAAACCACAGAAGCAAAGCTCAAGTGGTTTGTACGTGTCACCAGAACCCCGAGATAAAAATATGGCCTTATAATATGTACAGTTTGGGTGTATTTTATTATTTTTTTTATATCTCTAATACATGCTGCCACCAAAAGCAGGCGGCAGCAAACGTCAACTTTAACCTTTCCCACATTTGCATCCCTCGATGGGGGTTTTTTTCAGGTATTTGGGCTTTTTCAGGGATGTGACTTGGTTTTTGTGGGGACAGGGAGGGGGAGCGCTGGGTTTGGGGCGGGTAACGCCTTTGCCATGGAAACGGCCAATTTTGGGGGTGGAATCCTAGTCTGGGTCAGGGATTCGGGGTGGGCAGGGACAGGCAGGGGTGGACAAGGCAGGGATGGGCAGGGACAGGCACGGGGGGACAGGGACAGGGCTGGGCAGGGATGGGACAGGGACAAGAAGGGATGGACGGGGAAAGGGACCGGGCTGGGCAGGGATGGAGAGGGACAGGTGGAGGTGGACGGGGATGGGCAGGGCCAGAGGTAGTCAGGGATGGATGGGGACAGGAAGGGATGGACAAGGAAAGGGACAGGGAGAAGGACAGGGACAAGAACAGGGACAGGGACAAGAACAGGGACAGGGACAAAGACAGGGACAGGGACAGGGGGGGGGCAGGGGCGAGNACGGGGAAAGGGACCAGGCTGGGCAGGGATGGAGAGGGACAGGTGGAGGTGGACAGGGATGGGCAGGGCCAGGGATAGTCAGGGATGGATGGGGACAGGAAGGGATGGACAAGGAAAGGGACAGGGAGAAGGACAGGGACAAGGACAGTGACAGGGACAGGGGCAAGGACAAGAACAGGGACAGGGGCAGGGATGGGAC
>VZTH01004813.1:56937-134802 GCA_013397815.1 Aleadryas rufinucha | reverse complement strand
TGAGTTTCACAACTGAAACATCAGGATAAATCATTTACTCCCCACTCCACCTAATAAACCCGTCAGCATCTCATCCCTGCAAGGGTCTCTGCAGTTATGCCTCTAGACCTGAAAAATAATATTAAAAGGAAAATCAAAACAGAAAATGTTGACCTCAAGCCCAGCACACCTGGAGATGATCAAAACCCTCTGCATTTGATGAAGCCTACAACTCAAACTTCTTGCAAAGCCTGACCCACTGGCCAGGCTGTGCCACATTTACACAGTAGCTCAACAATTAATTACATTCCCAAAAGACACGTGGGGGCCTGTTATGCTCAGTTCATCCCAGAAGGGCCTCACTTGGCAATATCAAGTATTTTGAAAGTAACTAAAGCCAGCAGCACACACAAAAGATTTGCAGTTTCACACAATACTGAAAAGACCATTTTCACTATCAAGACAACATTATCCTGATGCCACACAAGCCATGGGATAACTCTTGAATTTTCCCATCCCAGACTGAGGGATCTGAGTCACACCAAGGAAGGGAAGGAAAAACTACTGAGGGTGCTGTAATAAAGTATGTTTTCCTCAGGAGCAAGTCTGCGAGGGGCTACGAGGGGCTGGGGGGAAATGCCAAGCCATGACATGCTCCAGTGACTTCCAGCTCCTGGAAACTCCCAGGATACACCAGAAGTCAACTGACTTGACTCCTACTACAGCGAATTTCAGCCAAAGCCAGCATTTTTACCTCCTCTCCTCCCCTTTGCCGTCATCAGGAGAGCTAAGAAAAAAAAAGCTGTTTTTTTATATGCTCGTTAAGCATAATCTGCTAAATGTTCTATGCCAATGCATAAAGCTGCCTACTATGCTAATAGAATATTTAATTGACATTTATTTGCTGACTAGTTATTTATGCTAACGTCACCCCTGCATAATTAATAGTCTGCTAAAGTCGACTTGAAAAGCACACATAAAACACTGTACTAGGAGTCATTTGCAGCATTTAAAATAAAGAAATCCTGCCATCTATTTACATTAGGTTAGTCTAAGCTGGGTTTTGATGGAATAATAGGATAAAGATTGGGCAGAGATTTTTAAAAACAACCCTGGATACTGCTTTAGAAACATCCACAGTCTTTGACACTGCAACCTGCCAAAGAAGATTTCCGAGTTTCATTTTACTTGGCTCGAGGGCCCAGTTCTTAGCTGATGTAAAACAGCATAAGCTCAGTGAATGCCTACTTATGTTCTCCAGCCTCAAGCTCTTAGGAAGCAGTATTTCAGGTGAAAGAGCTAAACTGGAGCCAGATCTGCTCTCCATACCTGTAAAAAAGCAAAAGGAGAAGTCCACCCTGCCCATCTGATCCCTCTACCTGCGCTGAAATTGCAGACTTGCAGGCACAGTTTAATTTTCACTTCCTCTGGGATGAGATTACCAGGGAAAAGCTGCCTTCATTAAAAAAAAAAATCCATGACTGCATTTTCTGAAAGAGAAGCTTTGAATACTCTCATCCATTGTCAGAAATATCATCTCTGATCTCTGTGTCCCTCTTTTATGAGCCCATGGACAAGCTTTGCAGTTACATGGGAGCTCCAATAATGATGCTGAAAGCCAAGGGTATGGCCCGTATCACCCCCACCCTGAGCTGTGACCCTCAAAAAAGCCTTGGAGTGACACCAAATCCACACCTGCAACACAGCAGACCACCTTCTGGCCATTCAGAATCCATTCAGAGTCATCATGCTGTAAATTCTGACAAGTCCAACCAGATCCATTTCTCTCCTCCTTTACAACAGTGACCCCAAAGAGCAGAATTTTGCTCTGTGACAGATTCAAATGATAACATATAAAACCAAGCAAACAAAAAAAGCAGTAAGTTGTCACTTGAAGGCAACTCAATTTGCCGTGACACAAGTTTTATCTCCCTTGTCAACCACATCCTGCCCAGAATCTGACCCAGCACTTGGAATCACAGAGAAATTTCCCTCCTTTGGCCCAGATCTGGGATAGGAGCTAATCTCACCTGAGAGCCATGTGAAAACCTGTCTCAAATAGTGACCAAATGATGGTGTTTGCCTTCACAGAAAGCCTGGGCAGCCAAAATGCTTTAAGTCTACCCCTCTTAATGGTATATTTGATGATTTAACTTTATAAAGCTCAGCACCATGAAAGAGAAGGTTATTTCAGCCCAGGATCAGACTTTTGAACTTTAATCCTCCTTGTATTGATGCAACAGGAAAGTAAAAGCTGCTTTCCTACACAGAATCACAGTGTGATTGATCATCTTGGTCACCAAGCCCAGGTACAGCCAGCGTTCAGAGGTTTTCCCATCCGCACCAGTCCACTGCAAAATCAAAATATACACCTGGTTCTCTCCTTGCTGTGTTTCTTTCCATCTCCAGCCTCCCAGTCTGCACAGCAAGCAGCCTCCAGCTCCCAGATCTGCACACAGAAATGCCCAGTTTGAATTTCCATCTGTCAATAACATTAAAGCAGAGCCACTGCTGCAATTACAAGTGTACACAACAATCCCGTCGTCCGGTGTCTTTAGCTCATCCCAGGATGCATTAAAACAGTGCCAGGAGAGACTGGGCTCTGTTGGCTCAGCTGTAAATCTGCAATCTGCACAAAAACCCCCGAGTGTCAATCACAGGACGTCCCTGCTCTTTCACGATGCATAATTTAGCTACTACACTTGTCAGGTTCTCCGTGCCGCTCCTGCACCCGATGGTGGATGTGTCCATGAACTCAACTGTCATCAACAGAGGAAAACAGCACATGGAAATGAGCAGGCTGAAAGAGGAGAGACACCTCTTTTCCTTTCACTAGTCAGGAAAGTTTAGTTAGGCTTAAATTTTTAATGCTCAACGGGTAAAACATGCCACGGGATCAAGGATGTCGACAAACAACTGCACTTTGCTGAGGGGGAAGACAGTGTTTGATTAGGACATAGGAGGGGATAAATGCTGTCCCTGTTCCCAGGCAGGCTGATATAATGGAGAAATTTTAACTAAACTGTGGAAAATCTGCCTTACATCCCACCTTTACAGTGCAGGAAACAAAGCCTCCCACACCACCACAGCCCTGCCTCTGCCAGTGAACTTTGAAGCAGGTTGTCCTTCCTCATATGAATTACAATTGCTGAAGGGCCTTGTCAGGAGGGATGAAAATTTCACACTCAGCTACATCAGGCAGTAGTTACCCACTGCTTACACCACAGTTGATATGCAATAAAGAAGAAATCTCTGTCCCAGGACGTGACATTAGAGCTGATCAGTGCCAAAGCTACAGACCATAAGGACAGCTTCACACTTGCCTCAGCTAGTTCATGAATAAACATCCACTTCATTCAAATGAGTTCTATATTAACTAATTTAAATAATTTTCATTTTGCTTTGAATGGTAAACAGATCTATTCTGCCAGGATAGCTGAGTTTGCAATTCAAATTACACACCGATTTGTAATGAGAAAAATATAATTAATGGCAAAGCTTGAAGTAACTACAATTTTACTCCTTTGATTTCCTGTGGAGGAGGGGGTTGGAGGGTGAAGCTCACAGGCACACATGCACTCACACCATCCTGCCATACACCAAGACATTTTATTGCCACCTCAGGTATTCCTATCTAGTGACTGCACCACCACGTCACAGGAGGACAGAACATGACTTGACATTTTACTCACAGGCCACAGGCACCGTGATGCAACACTAACGTCACCCCATAAATAATGGTGCAGCAGTCTGTAAATTAATCAGCTTCCTTCAATTTGGATCATAAACAACAATTACTTGGCAGCTGCCTCTTAAAAGCTCTGTGTGTGCCGGACTTTAAATCAAGTCCTATTGATCTGCTGAACTGAAACAGCCCATTTTGTTGCATCTCTCTCCCATCTAATGAAATTCTCTGTCCCATCACTCTGCCATTCTTGTCTGGCATCACATTTATGAGATGAGCACCGATCAGTCCAACCTGACTCATAAGCAGAAACAGAGCATTGTCCCAGTACTGTCATTCTGGCTGTTAAACAAGTCCATTTTGGCAGATCTGCTTTTTAACCAAAGCCTTCAGCTCCTGATTAAAATCACAGCCTAATGACAGATAACCAGCCCTGGCCACTCTGTCTGCATGCTCTAGCCAACAGATACACTTCTTGTAATCAAGATGTACAGAACTGATCCCTTCAGAAATGGGTCCATGCAGTTTGAAGCTGGTTTTTGTTTCTCCCAAAGGTCTGACAACAAAATAAAGTGCAATGCTCTAGAGGCTTAAAAACATCTCCATGGAGCTCACAGAGAACATCAGTTTCTCTTTTACCAGTGCATAGATCCTACAACTCTTTAAGTCCTGAAGGTTCAGATCCTCTTGGGCATTTTAGATGCCTCATTCCAAAATATCACCCAAGATCTTAAACGCTTAAATCTCTTTTGAAATAACAAACCGTGCAACAAATTTATTCCTTCTGAGAATTATACTATGACATATTCAACAAAGTTTATTCACTGAAAATGGGAGTGGGGGGGAAAAACCAAAAAAAAATACCCAACACAGAAGTTGCCCAAATTTAAGACCCTGGTGTACAGTTACATCACCCACCAGAGGAGAAGGGATGTAGGACACACTGCACGCTTGCAGTCACTCAAGCAAGGCAATTCACACAGAGAGGCCACGACCCAAAGGGCAAATTCCAACAGATCCAGGAAAAGCAGTTGCCTCCGGTCATAAGGGAATTGTTATTTTCTATTATGACATTCAGTAAGTTCTCTCACCCCCCTGACCCTCACATTTTGAGATTTAGTCTGCAGCACTGCACACCTTTCTGGTAACGCTGATTGCAATCCACATAATAAAATGTAGTTTAAGAGGCCAATAAAATAAAATACCTCACCCCTCTCACACCAGTTTGATTTACTGGTGCTAAGCCAAGAGATTTCTCAGCCATATTTATCTCAAGACTTCTATTTTTTTTTTTTAAGCAGTCAATTTTGTGTTTATTCAAACTTTACAGACCACAACAAGAAGATAAGTTTAGCTCAGAGTTGGACATATGCAAGGCAGGAACGTCAGTTTTGGTTCAAAGACTGTCTACAGCTCAGTTCAGGGGAAAGTCAGGGAACACTTACTCCAGGAGAAATCCCACATGGCATACAACTGGCACATGCACTGTTTTCAATGGCCACACATAGCAGAAAGGGAAAGAGTAACTTCAGCAGCAGAACCTTTAAATGAGACTTTTCTCAAATGTATGCACAAGCTGGAGGCTGAATACTCATCTCTTCTTCCCTTGATCCAGAACCAATGGGATATATGACAGGAATACTTAGGAGCAACACTGACAATATGCCTCTGCTGGGAGCTATGTAGCAGCAAGGATACACCACAGCTGCTCTGTTGATGCACATAGCCTATATATATATTCTTATACACTGGGGATCAAATTGTATTACTAACAAACTGCTCCACATGGGCCACTCAGGAACCTACAACACTTCCATGCAGCTTTTGTGCACCGAAGAGCTGCCAATCAGGACATGCCCTAATCAAAAATGACCAAATTCTGCTATCTTTAATCACACGGATCTACCACTGGAATTAAAAGCTACCAGAGTCTGGCGGTGGAAGGTTTTAAACTTTCAGGGCAAAACACTGTGAGTGCAAAGTCAGCTTCTCATTTCGGTTACACCCAAACTGATCTTGCTTATTTTAGTTTGTTCTCACTCTCGAACTTCACCCCTCCTTTCTGCAAGAACAGGGCGGTTTTCTCCCCAAAGTGAAAATCACAGCATTACAGTTCAGCAGTAAGAAGACAGCTCCCTCTGGAAGTGCCTTCTGCTGTTACCAACTAGGGCAAAAACGCCTTTGCTGGAGGCTGACTGGCAGAATGAATCCTGTGGGGACATGACCCTGCCCTCACCACCCAACACCAGCTGAGGACCCAGAGTGCCCATCCCAGAAACCTGGAGATGAGCCCACGGCCCAATACTAGAGCACGACCCTAACAAACCAGGCAGAACTCACCGTCTGGAGGCATCAGGACCTTGTTGTTCTGCGTGCACCAGCCCACGGGGTGCAGGTCTGCTGTCATCACGTCACACCAGAAGTCTGCCCTGCGGTCGTCTCCGTAGCCGCAGTAACGGAGCAGCAGGAGCTGCCCACAGGTGGTGATGATCGTAGCCACCCAGTACGTGTCGGGATTGCTCTTGTTGGCCACTTCTAACTTCATCCCTGGCTGGAAGCTGCTTTGAAGGCTGATTTCAACCTTGCAAAATGAGAAAGGCATGGTGTTACCTTTTCTGCTTTGCAGGGAGACCCCACCCTCCCCTGGAAAGAGCCCCCTAAAGAGCAGCCCTGGGACAGGACATGAGCTGACTGTGCTTCTTAACCCAACCACCTCCTTTCTCCACCTGTCTGGGCAGTTCCATCCCTACTTCACTGGCACATATCCCATCATACAAGTCCCACAGGTTCCAAGGTGCAGGAGTGGTATCTTCAGGTGTACTACATCCAAGGGAGGACTGGCACCCATCTTCACTCCCTGAATCTCACTAATGCTTGGGACACAGTCAGCATAACTCAAATGAGGTTTCATTTCCCGCTGCACAGCTCCACCAGGCAAATCACAGGACACATGCAAGGTAGACAGGGAGGTATGAAGCACCTCTAGGAGTTAAGCCCAACTACAATAATTAGTCACGTAACAACACTGAAGCACCTCTAGAGGCTTGACAAGCATCAAGGGCTGAGTGCTGTACCAGGCAGACCAAGGACAGGACTTCCACTGCACCCATCCTCACCAGCTCAAGCCTCAACCAATTTCCCCTCCCAGCACCCTGGAAAACGAGGTATGACCTGTCACTGGAAGAAGTAAATTGTCTGGGTCACTGTCCTGCCATCTGATGGAGATGTCACTTCCATCTAGCTCAGCAGTGACAGGTCACCTGTAACTTGCTTCAGGACACTGGAGATGCCAGTGCATCTCTTTTGGGACACTGCTGGCACTGCTGATGCATAACCCATGTTCCAAGGACCAGTGGGATGCTTCTAGCTGTGGTTAATAAAGAAGAGGTAGATGCCAGTTCACTGCTCAGGTGCCAGCCTTGTCTTCATAAAACAATCCAAAATGTAACCTGTTACTCCCTAGGATGTATTTAAGGACAGGTTCTTACAGGTTTCTTAGAACCTTATCAGCTACTGAAAGCAGAGGTATTATAAATCTGGGTAAGCCTGTCTTTGATTGACTTCCAACTGAAATGGCAGGTTAAAAATGACTCTTTTACTCACAAATATAAATATAACATGGTCTACTTGGTCAGCTGAGGATTTCACAGACATGGGGATGCCAAGCTGCTGAGAAAACACTCCTCTGGCCCATGAGCAGTAATCCCTCACTCATCCAACGCCAGCTTCTGACCCCAGGGCTGCCCAGCCAAACCCATTTATCATTTGCAGGTGGCAGCACTCCATGTGCCTTTGCTTGTGTGGTCACTTCCAGCAGAATCAATGCCCAGAGTCACAGAAGAGCTGAAAGGGACCTCTGGACATGGTCTAAGACTGAAGGTGGTCTGTCACACTCACTGCTCTACTTAGTGCTAAGACAGGATCTTAGCCATGCTCAGGGTCCTCATAAATAATCCACGGTACAGACTGGCCCATGTCCCAGTAAAAACTGGATCTCCTGGCCTCCTCCCAGTACAGACTGGCAGCTGCAGCTCTAAGCACCTGAGCCTGATGACTGCAGAGAGGGATTCTTTTGTTGGTTTTCTCCCTGTGCTCACCATAACACCAACATGGTACTCTGGACGCAAGGGACCTGTAACTGGAAATCACATCAAGAGTAGAATCAGAGAGATAATATCACCTTCTCTGACATCTTTCAGGTTCCTGGCCAGATTTTTGAGGATCAAGTTTCAGTCCTTTCAGTCACCAAGGACAGTTGCCAGCACCAACTTGTCCCACACTGACATTCCCAGGACTGAGGTGCTGTGGGACACTGCAGTCAGCAGGATCAGCAGGATGAGCTGGGCATCTCCACACAACTGAAGATATCCTTAAGGACTTCATGAAGCACAAAACTTTCTACTTTGGGTCTGGAGCAGAAATCTGGGACAAGATGCTCTCTCCAGACAGCTGCTGGATCAAGAATAAACTCCACAGTAAGCATTTCCCTGTAATTCTCCACTATAGAGAATTATGGTCCTTCACCCTGCAGCACTCCACTGCAGTTAAAATGAAAGCAAAATAAGGAATGGAGGGCTGTATTGGTTTTTCAGATCCAGACAAAAAAAAGGTTTTTCCATCCCTGCAGCTCTTTAGCCCTACAAAACAAGCCACAAAATCACTTGGAGGAAAAAGTGGTTTGACCAGGTGATCTCCAGAGGCCTCTTCAAATGCTGCTTGTGCTGGATCTGTGCACAGACCTGTCACTACCACAGCTGTCTGCATGCTCCATGTTCACCCAGGAGAAGTCCCACCTGCCCAAGTCCCTGCTTCCTAAACTTCTGAGACAGCATCTCCAGGCAGGAGGCTGAGAGATGGTTTCTTACAAGCCACACTGAACTCTAGTGCTGAGGGACTCTGCCAGTCAGTAAATCAGGCATTAAAAGGAGCTCTGGAGAAATAAGAAACTCTTGTGAGATGTATCTCACCAGGCTGGCATGGACAACAATGAATGTAGAGGGGGAAATCCGTGAAGAGAAAAAAAATGAGTGCATTATAAGCAAAAGGAGATCAACACAAGCCCTCAAAAATGGAAAATTTGAACCCAAGGCAGAGGATAAGAGAGTGGCACAGACACAGAACTCCAAGCTGTGACTGCAAACACACCAAGGTCACCTAACACCAGCTTGGGGGTTATTCCCACTCAGGTTGTCACATGTGTGGAGAGACAATTTCTCCCCAAAATGGTCAGACTCCACTCCAGTTCTCCAGGGAGCCCCTGAAAACCAGAAGAGGGAACGTGTACAACACCCACGAGGCTCAGAGGAAGCACGTACGTGTTTGAAGGAGGTGTGGGGAGCAGCACTGGCTCCTGTTTCCTCCAGGAACTCGTCCCAGTTGAAGTCTGTGTCCTCAATGCTGGAGCCCTCATCTGCTCAAAAGCAAAAAAAAAAAAAATTAAAAAGAATAAAAAATGAGAGAAAGAGAAGCAGCCTAAAGCACAGCCAAAGAAGGCAAAAGTTGTGTCAAAGAGTTCAGGGTGATAATAGCAACCAGTGTAAACATCAACAGAAGGGAAAACAGAAAGCTTGCTTTAAGGATCTGTGTTTTGACCAGCTCTTACTGTGTTTTCAGCAGACTCTGGGGCTTTAGCAGCCAACACTGAGACCAGAAATGACTCTGCTTCCATGGCAGTGGGGGCACAAAAGCTGTCACACACTGCAACAGGCACTTGTGCTCTTTTATTTTGCATTTGGTGACTCCCTGGCTGCGAGGGAGGCGGCTGCCTGCCCACCATCACCGAGGTGCAATGTCCTTGTGCCCTCCAAGTGGCCCCCCCTGCACTGTTACTTACAGCAGTGCCCCAGTGATACATCAGAAGATGCTTCTGCTGGCTGAGCCATATGTAAACCAAACCCCCCAATCCTTGGGGTGAGGGAGACCCATTTTCACTCCTGCCACTCTTTTCTCCTTCCTCAGCGTTCACCCATAAATCTCAGATAAATCCCCCATGCCCCCCTCTGCCCCCAAGACTACAGCCGCTCTCCCCAAACGCCCAGCACACCTCACTAGACCCCTGTTGCCTTCTTGCTCCCTGCTCCACTTCAGATTTGGGGCTCTGCACCCTCTCTCCCCCATCCACACCACTGCCCCACACAATCCCTCCCCACAGGAAGGGCTTGACATGGCCACTCTTTCTTTTCTTTCTTTATAACCACACTGAGCAGAGCCAAGGCCCCAAACCATCACTGAAACGCGCACAGCAATAATTAAAAATAAATCTTCTTTCACTTACGGAAAATCAGCCAAATCTGATTGTTTTCATTTTGTTCCCAAGCAATCTCACAAGCCCAGTTTCATCCCCAGAGCAAAAATATTTACAGTCTAGCAATGAGCTCTTTGCAATAAGCATTTATCAGGCAAACTCTGCGAGACCCTTTACCTGCCCAAACATTCATCAGAGTGGTCATGATGTCATTAAAGTGACTCATGACAAACTGAATTAAGAACCCTCCCCAGACAGTTTTATGAAGAAAAAGGCAGGGTTAATTTATTGTAATTATTGCTACAGGTCTCCAGTTTCCAGGACCAGAGAAAATTATGTTGTGCAAGGGGAATCTCTCATTATTAAAAGGGGAAGACACAGTTTTTATTTGCTGCCTGTGGCACCAGACTCACGTAGGTGAGGGGAAAAAAGGAGATCAGAAGAGGGTTTTTGAGACAGAGCTGGTGGAGGGTAAAGATCTGTCTGGGAGTTCAAAGCTGAGCTGTCAACTCTGTTGAACACTTGCACGCTGCTACATCAAGTCTGACTCCCTGCCCTAAACTCAAATAATCTGCTTAAATATGGAGATGCAGTGGGGGCACCAGAAAAAAAAAAATCAACATTTACTCCAGCGATAAAGAGGCTACCAGATGACTCTTCAACTCAGCAAGAAATAACCCAGCTCCATGATTACAATCCAAAAATAGACAAATTCAATGCAGAATAAAGAATGGGCTTTGTTTTGATTTTTGCAATCACTGCAAAAAACCTTCAGGCACAGAAGCTGGCTCTACTTGAGATATCTGACCCAGAATGAGGGGTTTGTTCAACCTTGACTGAATGATAAGCCACAACTTAACCACAAGGTAGGAGCTTGGTGGAAAAATTCTGTATCATGCAGGCAGGCAATTTAGATGAACAGGGATATTTTTCAGCCTTCATGCCTGCAACCCTGCTGAGTTAATATTACAGAGAAGAGCTGGGCACAGAGATTTCAAAGGCTGAGCCTCTAAAACCAAGTATGCTAGTCCATCAGTAGATGGGCAGATGTAATTATCCATTCCAGGCTTAAAACTGCTTAAGCAACTTTTTACCCTGAGCACATCCAACCCCCATCCCACTAAAAGTCAGAAGCACCTGACATGAAAAGCTTAAAGTGCATCATCCCCTCTGCCTCACTGCTCCCTGCTCCTGCATCCATCCCTGTCTGTGGGGTTGGGATGGGCTACTCAACAACCCAAAGGGCATCTCCACCTCAGACATGGACAGGACATTTGGAACAGGCTGCCCAAGGCAGTGGTGGAGGAGTTGCCATCCCTGGGGGGATTTAGAAGACACACAGATGTGGCACTTGGGGACACGGTTTAGTGGTGACCTTGGCAGTGCTGGGGGAATGGTTGGACTCAAAGCTCTCAGAGGTCTTTTCCAACCTAAATAATTCTGTGATTCTATGACTTCCAGGTCAGCCCTGGGCTCTCTTCTCTCCTGCTCAGACACTTACATTTCAGAGCATGAGCCCTTTCCCTCAGCCCAGGATGCTCTCTGTGTACTCTCAGTTTTTATTCCTGTCTTTGCTCTAATCTCCTGTGTGAGTCAAGGCAAGCCTTTCCTTCATCACGTGTCTCCTTTTCTCCAGCCTTTCTCAGCAGCCTTATGGGAAAGATTCATTCCACAGAGCAGTGGGAGCAGAGGTTTTTAGTCAGTTCAGTGCATAATCTCCAGCCCTTGCAAGGAGCAATGTCTCCAGGGGGGTCAAAGTCTTCTCCAGAATTTGGCAAAAGCTTTTTAATGAATATAAATAGATGCTCGTTATGGATGCATCAAGTCCTGCTGTGCTTCATAACCTTATTAACCCTGACCTACTCTGCCACAGGCCAGCACAGAAACACCCACTGGCAGGTTCTTTCACATGCTGTCCAGCAAAACTCTCAACAGCACCTGTTTAACAAAATATCATCCAAATCTTTCCTTTCTAAACCCAAATAAAGAAGCTTCAAGGCCCGGAGGTGAGGCAGAGTGAGAGCTGCAGCCTTCCCTCCCTGTCAGCTCATTCCTCTGACACATCACCAGCCTGGCTCCTCCACCGTGTTTTATCTGCAGACTTTATCAGGAAATTACTTTTACAAGGTCTGTAAAAATAATGTCAGAGTACTCATTTATCACAGCATCAATCGTTTATTTTGCTTCATTTCACCACAATGAATTTTGAAGGGGCTGTATGTTTTCAAAATGGTTTTATAATGGACTTTGTTCCCTGCTGGAATTCTGGCAGGGGGGGCATCCAGAGCAAGCACAGGGATGAGACCAGCCCAAAGGACCCAACACCACCCACACATGCAACAGGGCTGCACACAAATCTCCTCATCCATCAGAAAAACCCAACTGCTGAGGAGCACAGGACACCCTGAAAGGTGATAAATCTGGCATTAAACCCATTTTACATATCAGCTCCCTTTCCAATTATTGGTACTTAGGTCCAGAGCTTTTTCTTAATGAAGGAGTCAAGGCTGGCTGCTTTACAATACGGTGATGTATAAACAAGCCCAGGATGGCAAATAAAATCAACAAGTCATTATCTGCGAGCCTCTCAATGGCTTTAAAGTGCTCATGCATTGACACTATAAAAATGCAACTGTTCCAGCTGTTAAAAGCCCCCTGGGATATTCAGCTATGGAAAAAAAGGGGATAAAAGACCCAAATCCAGAAACACAGATTTTTTTTTTTTCCCAGGCTTCACTGTAGGAGAAAGTATTTAAGGCAAATTGCTTAGATATCTTATTTATAGCACCTAGATACACATACATGACACTTTGAGTGAACAGAGCACTGAAATGCTCACACAACAGGTGTGGGGAGAGACACACAAACACCTGATCAACCACAAAACTCTGACACAGCCTTGGGAGAACCATCAAAATCTTCATCCCCACAGAAATTTAGGCACTGCAGGCCAGTTCTTCTCCTTCCCAAAAAACTGTCTATGGTTGGCCAACTGAACCTCATCTTAGAGGCTTCTATCTCTCTACCACAGATAAAAATAGATCCAGTGGTGACTAGATCAGCCTGCATGTGTCCACTCTGGAAATCCAAGGATCTGGTGTCCAAGGAAACAGGAAAAACACTGAGCTGCTGTAACAAGTGGAGAAACTGAAGGCTGAGTGGCCAAAACATGCTGTGGGAGAAGCAGGGAAAAGCTTGGCATCAGAAAGAAAGTAGGTTAGGTCTAGCCATACTGTACTTTTTCATCATATGACACAGTCTCCTCCTGTTAAGGCTGGATATGGGAAGTTAAAGCACCTCATTCCATCAGAAATCACCAAAATGTAACATCTACTTTTCTGTTACGTATCACAGAATGCACAAATTTAGCACAGCAAATCCTCAGCTTCAGGAGCCCATCCCAGAACATTACAAAGCATCCAGTCATGAGCACAAGGACAACATGTGACCAGCTCTCCTCTGGCTGCTCTAGTGTTTGTGAAGCCCCCTGACCTGAAGCACTCCAAAAAACAGTGAAGAAAATGAGGGGGAAGGTCAAAACAAAAGAGAAATGCTGTAATTTCTGCACATTTGTTTCGTCTCTCTTAACCACAAAACTTCAACAAAATAAAAAATGGTGGGGAAGCTGAGAGAACATAATATGATGCCTTGGGAAAGGTTTTCCATGGCTTTTTGTTTAAACTTTGAATAGCTGATACATATTGTCAAAGAGATCCAGAAAGAGAAAAGCTCCTATTTCCCATCAATCAGAGGACACAGTCGAATCCATAGGACGCAAAAAGGGGCTTGGAGCTGTACAACCATTCCCAAAGCCTCCCTGGCTCCCAGCTCTGCCTGTGAGGAGATGTAGCAGGGATAAGGACTCGTGGGGGTGAAGGGGAGCTCACCTGAATCAAACTGCTCCCCATCACCGTTGGCTGGGCTGGGATCCTTCTCTGGGGAGAGGGGCTGGGTCTCTCTCATGCTGGCAATGAAGGATGTCCTCGTCTCCATGGCTCAGAGGAAGAGGCTTTGCCTTCCTAATTCATCCTGCAGCAAGGAGGACGAGCTAAAAGGAAAATAAAAAAAAAAAAAGCAATGAGTGATTTATTTTACACCAACCCATTCCCTCAGCCTTTCCCAAGGGTTTTCATGTCATCCCATCTGGATACAGTTGGAATAAAAGATCTTAAATGTGTTTTCCAGCCTAAACAATTCCATGACTCTCTGACGGTGACCCTTCCATCCTGCTCTTGTCTCCATGCTGAAGCTGGAGGTGGATGAAAACCACAAAAAAGGACCTTAGTAGCAATATTATCAACAGCAACAGAAAAAATAATAACAGAGAAGATAATAAGGTAATAAACAGCACCCAGAGGCTTCACATCTCAAAGTTTCCTCCAGCTCCCAATGTCACCAACAGAGAGAGAAGGATCAGCCCACAAGGCAGCACAACCCACACTAAAAAAACAATCAAACAATGGCAAGAACCATCTCCACCATCTTCCACCCATTTCAACCCTTGATTTCCAGCTTTTTAATGGCTAACACTGCGTGAGAGATCTCACTCCATAAATACTCAAACTTCCAAAGGGGAAGATTTTTGATTATGAAACAGAGGAAACACTGAAGTGAAAATACTCATGAGAGAGACACTGAAGTAACTCTAGAAAATAAAACTGAGCATGCAAGATGCAGACACCCTCATGAAATAGTGCTGGCTGCAACTGCTTATTGAATGAAGACTGACCTAAGGTAACTGTACCAGTTTTAACATGCAGGGTAGCAAATACTAACTCATTTTAAATTGGGTCATGTTAGCAGAAGAGATTCTTCTAGAAGGAATGACCGTAGTAAATTCAAAGTGGAATAAAACCACACAGAAATAAAAAATGATATGAGAAAGGGCATCCAAGCTGACCAGATCTTGCAGCAGACACCAGACTAAATGAGAACTGTATTTCCAGCCCCAGTAAGCCACCAGACAAGCAATACCCCGAGATACACCTTTAGGAGTAGATTAAAAAGAACTCCAAAGTGAGCTTTTCAGTAAAACTCCGAGATGCCGATGAATTACGAGGTGTCAAAGGACAGCTGAAAAAGAGAAACCAAGAGCTGGGGTTATGGGCACAGAGGGAACCAGCTATTCACACAAGATATGCTAAAGCAAAGACAGGCAGTAAGGAAGGTGTGTGTCCAGAATATCTGATGGGGAGGACTGGTCCTGCTTATCAGAGGAGCCTCCAAATCCTGCAGGACAGAGGGAACTGTGCTGGCAGCACCAGTGCCAAATGCTCTGCAAAACGTGTGACTAAAAGTAGGAAAGAAGTTTACGGCCAGAGGCCAGGCAAAGCAGGGTGTAATAAGATTGTAAAAATATATGGGATTTTTTCAACTTTTACTACTCTGGAGGCATATTCTAGAAGACTAGATATGATGGTTATAAAACAGAAAGGAGGAGAGTGTTCTGCCGTGGATTTCTCACTCCCAGTTTTTAAGGCAGCTCCAATGGCAATTTAAAAGAAAAAATGGACGTGTGTGAGCAGTTACAGTAGAACTGAAAAAGATGAGGAGCATGTCAAGTGTTTGATATCCATTAACTGGGCCATGGTGAGACTGTCTGCTGGAGCAGTCACAGCTGCAATTAAACCCTGCAAAAACCACGGGTGTTTCACAAAAAAATCACTGGTGGAAGCAAATTACCAAGGCAGGTGATTCAAACCCTAAATGAAGGTTGTTAAGGCAAAGTTAGAAATTTGTGTTCCCCACCCCAAAGGAATCTGCTAATGAAACAAAAAAGTATTCTAAAAAATGAAGATCATAAACCAGCTCAGAGCAATATGGTTCTTGGTCTCTTCACAAAGTGCTCTTTAGACTTTAAGTTATCCATAAATACGACCCTTTTCCCACTGCCACGGCCACTACAGCACTTCATCTTTATTCTTTGTTGACAGGAGACTTGCTAATGAATTAAGTGTATTATAGACTCCGAGTATTCTGAGTGCAGCTAACCTCAGAACATACACATCACTCATCCCCAGTGTATATTAAGTTTCAATTAACCATGAAACTAGAAGCAATCAGTTTACTGAAAGTCAAAAAAACCCCACTTCTCCTTTGGTAGAGAACACTTCCGTAAATATCGTTAATAATAAATTAGTTAAGTATCAGGATTTTACATCAGGCTTGTTAAATGTGAGAGGAGGGGAGATGCCAGCTGAAGCTAAACTTTGGGCGGATGTGGCTGTTTCCATTTTTGCCTGGGACCAGACAAGCATGGAAGGTAACCTGGGTCTACCAAAAAAAAATTCAAAGAATAGAGAGAAACAGAGAGGTCAATTTAAACACAACAAATCCATCATCTTAAAGAGAGCTCAGGGGTAACAATATAAATACCAAGAAGAAACATAATCCTCTTGGTATTATACTTAAATCTTGTGATGCTTCTATGATGCTGATAAAACAAAGTTATGAGCTGATAAAAAGCTGAAGGTGCCCAATCAGACAACAACAGTACTTCCTTTTTCATACACATCCAAGCCCCAAATTTGCCACCAGACCCATGAGAGGGACTCAAACCCCTGGATCATGGAATTTCCCATCAGAAATGGAAAATGGATGGGCAAACCAGCAGGAACCTGCCCCAGGCGTCTGCAACGTAACTGGGACCCATCCTCAGTGGCCCCATCTGGGACTGGGTTGGAGCCCACTTCAATTAAAAGGGGGAAATACAGAATCTCTGAGGCACATTCAGCAACATCAACATTTCTGGGTTTTTAACTCTATTTTAATGTATTTTTTGCTTAAGCTATGGACAGCTTACTGGTTTTGAAACGTCACGTCGAGAGCATCCACATCCCAAGGAAACTGGATCTATTAGAGGCCATTACTTGCCTTATTCTGGGAATAACTAGTATACAAGTTAGGGTAGGAGAGCACTTCAGTATTTTCCCAACACCATGTGACAACAAGACCAAACTCTTACGCAAACAGCAGCTTCAAAACAGCTCTGAGCTCTAGTGTTGATATAACTAACTAGCAAAGAAAGCTGACACAGGGTATTAATTTTTCACTTCTTATTAATTGCTGCTAATTAACACTTCAAACAGAGTCCCCAGCCATACTGTGAACAGTAGCACACTGGCTGGCCTGCAATCATCAGCACTACACAAGCAGCACACACCACTGTACTCCAATTCCTCTGCCAGTGTGAAATCCGCTGGAAACCGAATTGAGGACCACAAGCCACACTGCCAGCCTGGGAACAAGGTGATGGGAAACAGCACCAAAAGAGGCTCCAGGTGACGTTACACCAGGCAGGAGCACAAAGGAAAATTCTGTGAAACGCATTTGAAAGAGTAGGGAGGGGGGAAATTCCCTGGTTTCAGATCCCGTGCTCATTGTTTCTGCACAGTGGTGGTTCAGACTGATCCGATTCTTCCCCCCACGCAGCTCCCATTCCCTTGGTATTTAATTCAGATCCAGGCTCTTAACTCACAGGCAGGAAAGCAATATAATAAAGAATCTCTTTTATTTCCTTCTTCCCACGGCTGTCAGTCTCAGCCCTGCCTTTATCTCCAGCGTGCTGCCTTGTCATCTGTATCAATATTGGCTCTTTGTACAAGCACCGGCATTGGCTTCCTCGCACCATTTTACATTTCTCATCTCCTGTCAACTCCATCCTGGTTTTTCTTCCTTTGGAGTAACTCCCTGTAGGGAGAGGTCCCTTATCCACACACAGATCCAGCACCCTAGGGCTCTTCCTTAAAGTTACTCCTGAAAAACTTACTTTCTCCCTCTGATGCACGCTTGGTTAATTGCGACTGACACAAGAAGGATAAAAAAAGACCCTGCATCCTTGAAACCTCTTGCTTGAATACTGAATCGGGTGTGCCAATGTAATGCTGAGTTCTGCATAGTGGAGAAATAAATTCCACTGCTTTCCCAGTGATCTGGGATTGATTTTGGCCCCTCCAAAATCCAGCATCAGACACTGACTGGAGATGATCCCACCTCTCAGCACGGTGACACATGAGAATGGCAGCAGGGCTGCAGGGTCAGAGAATCACAGAATGTCCTGTGTTGGAAAGGACCCACCAGAATCATCAAAGTCCAACTCCTGGCCCTACACAAGACATCCCCAAGAATCCCACCCTGTGCCTGAGAGGGCTGTCCAAACACATCTTGAGGTCTGCCAGGCTTGGTACTGTGACCACTTCCCTCGGGAGCCTGTTCCAGTGCCCAACCACCCTGTGGGTGAAGAACCTTTTCCAAATATCCAGCCTACACCAAGGCAAGAAAAATCATGTCCAAAGGGTGACTTAAGTGGTCCAAGACAGACACCTGAAATTCAGATTAGATGAACAATCCTCAGGGGGTTCCTGCTCTTGCACAGCACCTGCTAAGATTTTAAATACCCAAATTTCCCAGCAGACAAGCTGAAGCAGTCATAGAATGGTTTGGGTTGGGTCATGAAGATCACCTGGTTCCAGCCCCACTGACATGGGCAGGGACCCCTTCCACTAGACCAGGTGAAGGGAGATGCTCAGATGCCATGTGGCATTCTGTCTGTGGAGCAGGATGAAGGGGATCTCATCCCTGCGGGACACGATCCAGGATGCACTGCTGGTGGCAGCCTGCCACAACATTTACATCCCTGAGCATCTGCACAATGCAGTGGAAGCTCATTCAAAAGGGCTATTGAACACATCAAGCAACAGTTTTACCTCCTAGAAAAAGGGCCTGTCTCTCCTCTCAGACAAAGTACCAGTAGGAAACCTTTTAAGGACCTTTTCTTCCAAATTCCTGTGAGGGTTTTTTATTATTTATTTGAGAGCTTCCCTCACCAAATGTTTTCACTTATATCAAGTGACAATTTCTCTTTCATTCTGAAGACCCCACAGGATTTTAATAAGGGAAATTTACTGCTTTGAACAGCTCTGTGTTGTACTCTGGGGTGGAAGAAACAAATCCCATGTACTCTGGAGAACCAGAAATGTTCACAATATTCAAATACATAAAAAACAGCTGGATAGGGAAAGAATATTATCTGTTTTCCATCTTCTTGGTGGATTGAAGAAGGCAGCTTGGTTTAAACTGCAGGGAGGGGACACTTGATTTGGGCAGGAGCCAAGAAATCACTTATAATGAATCTGGTGAAGAAGTGGGATACGCTGTGGGAAGGGCACAGAGCTTTGCTTTTTGGAGGAGTCAGGATGCTGATCTGCCCAGAAACAGATCTTGGTAGAGTTAATCCTGCCCTGGGATAAGGGATGGTCTGTCCAAGGCCCCTTCCAGCCCTCCTGCTCCAGCCACTCAACGGGGCTCATCTTTCTGCTCTTGAAGTCAACACTTGTGCAGCAGCAGAAAATAAATCAGTAAGCCTGGAGGGAAAACATGCAAAACACAGGACACTAGGGAACCACCAGTGTAGGGAAGGTCTGGATTGTCCATCTCAAAGTCAGAGAAGGACAGGAACCAAACTTCTCTGAAAGCACATGGTGGAGAAGGGATTATGCAAGGTGGTGGCAGCCCCTGTAACTCGGCTGGTCCTTGCTCTCCTCTCTTCTTGCACTGGTGCCAAAAGCTTCACACTTTTGATGCCAACAGAGACAAACCTGTTTCACAAAGCAATTTTCTCATCCTCCCTAGCTGGCACACTCCCGAGTCCGGGATACACACTGAGATAAATGGTAGTAAGATAAGATAACAGAAAGTAAAATAAACCTAATTAGAGACTCTTAACTTGTTTACAGCAAAAAGCCCAGCAATATTAAGAAAAAAAGAGAGAAAGAAGACAGGCAGACACGCAGGCTTGGGTACATATCCCCCTCTTAGCTGTCCTGTGTGTAAATAAAGCCCAAGGACCCAGAGATAGACTTCCAAGCCAAAACCTGCCACAAACGTCTCTGAAGACTAGATCAAACCTCAAAAATTAAAGCACTTTTTGATTAAATCTTCCTTCTCCTGAGTGAGCTGGATGTTTTACAAGCAAGGGCAAGGAGGCATTGCTGCCCCACCTGTACTGCTGCCATCGCCTCTGTGAACCCTGGACATCCCCACATTCAGCATCCCACAAAGCACGTGTGCCAAGGAGAGGGAGGTCACCACATACTAATATTTCCTGTTCTGTCACCTCATAGGTGTCTGTCACCTTCTCCATGACTCAACAGGCAATTTCCACGACGTTGCCCCCACTTTGCTAAAGCACTTCTACCCATGTTAAGCACCCAACATACACCACATGGAAACATGGCATATTTAAATGTGGGCATCTTCTAAAGCTCTCAGCTGAACCAGGGCCATGAAGAAGATTGGGGTAATGTCCTTGATGCCCCTTACAACAGGAAAAAGAACTGCAAGGAAGAAGCACAGCAACAACCACATGCAACACACTGTCTTCTCCCAGCTCTGTGTTTGAAACAGAGCTGAAACCACAAAGCCTTTGAGATTGGTAACTTGAAGACACAGAGCTGCTTTATCACCCTGAGACACCTCATCTCGTTAGGTAAAATCACAGAACAGAGTGGTTTGGGCTGGAAGGGACCTTAAAGATCATCGAGTTCCCACCCTCATCATCTGATGCTTAACACCAGCCACACGGACCAAATTAATCAGTCAGACCCCCTGAGGGGGACCAATCAGCCCAGCCACAGAAGTCACCTAGCAGGAAACACAGAACACTGTTTTCATGGACTTCATTTAGAGCCCAATTCAGAAGTCCCTCATCAACCAAACTCCCATGGTCCACGGCCATCAGTTCTGCCTTCTACGCCTTTGCAGCAGTCAAAGAAATTTAAAAACAAAAAAAAAAAAAAAAAAAAAAAAAAAAAAAAAAAAAAAAAAAAAAACAAAAACAACCAACCCAAGATGCAAACCAGAATCCAGGAAACATCTGCCATCTGATTCCAACACTTTTTAGGAAAAAAAAATGACACTTTAGATCTTGGCACTGTTTGGTTCATTTAAACAGCGCAGCTGATCAGCACTTGGGCTTTTAGTCCTACATGCACTTAGATCCCTGTCAGTGCTTTACATCCAGAAGCAGCTTCACTGACTGGCAGGATCTGCCAAAAAAAGAAAAATTTTAAAAAATCCAACCCTCACAACCATCTCCAGCCACCTCACGGTTCAACAGCAGGAAGAGAAGGACCCTTCCCTTCACCAAGCACATGTGAGGGCAGCCAGCAGACCCCTGCCAAGGTCTACCCAGAACCAAATTGCACAAGACATTTTAACTCATAGAGTCCCACAAGTCACACTTACAGGGCTAATTCTGCCCAATTTCTCCAAGGAAAAACAAATCAGATTCCCTTTCATGTGAACATGAGAACTGCTGCAAAACATCCTGATTTAATGCTCCACACCAGCATCCCAACAAAGCATCTTGGAGTCTGATCTTACACTTGCACTGAGTCCCACCCTGGACCTTGCTCAGAACACCATGCAAGAACCAGTTAATTTTTGCTTTTTCCTGAACTTTCTTTGAAGGTGTATTTTTAATGCACCTAGGAGAGCTATGGCTTTCTACCCAAAAGTCTCCACAAGGCACTTATGACCCTTTAGACTTTAAGGATCCTCAGCCCATGGTTGTCCTGTCTGATCTCCTACACTGCAGGGGCAAGCATAACATCACCTCCTGGATTTCAGGAGGGAATTCCACTTCCTTGCCAAGCAAATAAAGGCAAAACTTTCTAATTAACTTATATCCAAATTGGGTCTCAGAACTTTACCCAGAAAAAGAGGGCTCCTTTGCACAAGCCACCCAGTGATGCTAAGAGTATTAGTCATGAAAGCAGGAATTGGGAGTAAAAATAGCAAGGATTCTGCACATACCTTTTTTTAAGCCTCACACCTACTCAGAATTGATCTCTGGGTCAGCTGTCAAGAACTGCTTGGGTTTGGGGTTTTTTTTCCCTTTCTTTTTTTTACTATTTAATTTTAGAGCAACACTTCTGATTCATAAAAATGGGAGTACACTGTGAACACATTTTCCAAATCAGCTTTCACAAGAATGCTTTGTTGAGGTCTTACAAAAGGCCAATCTCAAAATAAACTTTTTCAGAAGTTTTTTAAATGTCAATGACGAAGTCTTTGCTCTTATTTCTGTATTTCCTTATTTTGCAACTCAAACCTTTTTAACCACTGTAGGAGTCATACCCCAAGACACACAAGATACAGGAAAGAGAAATCTTTTGGCAAAAAACCCCATAGGATTGATTTGACAGGTTTCATCAGGGTCTGTCAGGCAAAGATCAACAGTTTCAAATGATGAGTTTTAAATATTGACAAGGTACCACCAGCTACTCAAATCCTAAAAGAACCCTGCTCCCAGGGAGCAGATGTTACAATGACAGAACAAACTCATATTTCAGGTGGCATCACTATTATCAACAGCAACAGCATTTCATTTTCAGCACTGAGGACCTGTTGCACCATCTGATGTACTCTGCATCAATATTCATAGTAATAAAATACTTCTGACACCTTCAAGTCATCTAAAACATGGACCCTGTGGTCACCACATTAATTTTTTTCTGTGAACCCTCATGAACACCCCTCTGGCTCCTCTGCTTCAAGTTTTGGCTACTTGGCACGAGTTTTTAAGTTTTCCACAATTCGTTTGTCACTTGGACACAGTCAGGGACCAGCCACCTCCTCCAGCCATCATCATTCTTCTAAACCACCTCAGACGCTCTCCATGCCTCTGCTCACCCCACACCAACATGAATTTAACCAGTGAAAAGTCCTTGAAGACTCACAGAAACACAGAATGGGTTGAGGCTGGAAGAGACCTTAAAGATCATCTCATTCCAAGCCCCTGCCATGGGCAGGGACACCTTCCACTATCCCAGATTGCTCCAAGCCCCATCCAACCTGGCCTTGGACACTTCCAGGGATCAAGGGGTGTCCACAGCTTCTCTGGGTACCCTGTGCCAGGGCCTCACCACCCTCACAGCCAAGAACTTCTTCCCAAGATCTTCTGGAGAAACAAGATGACACCTTCTCTACCATGGCCTGTCCTTCAACAAGGTAACATCACAGCCCCTCATTCGTATCAGACTGGCATCCCACAGCTCTGAAAGGCCAGAAACAGTGACCCAAAATACACCAGCTCAGCACAGCACAAGCCAAGAGTGGGGGAAAAGCATCCCCAGTCTAAAGTGCTGGCAGCTGTGGTGTTTACCCTATTCCTAGTAACACTTCCATCAAGTTTTAATAAATGCTTCATTAAAACATCAACTGTCTGTCCAGCCAGTCAATTACCACTCATAATCACAGCTATATAACTACATACTGTCTTCTACAGCTGTTCTTACATCTGTGCAAAACACACTCTCCACCTCTGCCACATGGAACATCTGCTGAATATCTGCAAATGTTTTCTCAATATAGAACTGAAATTACACTGTCTTGCTTATAATGTATTTACTGTCCCACTACCCTGTGCACTCCTTAAAAATCATTAAAAAGGTATTTCCTTGCTGTGTACAAGGTACCAATCTCTCGATTGCTCTTTGCTGCTTTTATTTAAATGGCTTTTAGATTTTCACTTAGTAAAAGATTACACCAAGCCTCCATCTTATCACAGGACTTATTAGGACCTAATCCTTTATAAGCACTGAAGTTATTAGACTTGTGAGGATATTTTCTTCCATTTCATAAATAATCTGTTGGAGAGAGGGGAAAAAAAAGGAGGAGGAAAAAAGCCACTTGCATCCCTGCTCATCCAGACAACACTGCCAACCCCAGAGAAAGAACCTGCCTCACCTGCTCTTACTTTGCCACCAACAAGGGAAATCAAATTTGTTTTCACCTAAAGGCTTCTAGGGAGGAAAACAAATTGCACTAAATCCTGGCCAGCACCCTCCTCTGCCACTGCAGGAAGAAACTCTTTGGAGAAGGTTTGCCCCAGGTTTAGAGGGCTCTCTGGAGACCTTTTCAAATCCCCTCCATTTCCACGTCCCCATCACACAGCCAGGTGAAGCTGCTTCTCTGCTCAGACACCAGCTCACCACTCTGCCACCACACTTTCTTCCCCAGAGCACCAGGGGCACAAACTGATTTTAGAAGCTGTCCTGTCCAAGGGACAGCAAAGTTGGGGGTGGGGAGATGCACGGGAGGCAGAGAGGGAAGACACCTTCCCCTTCTGCAATGGCTCCATCCCTTCCCACCCCAAAGAAAACCTCACTGCAGCTCTTGGACTTTGCCACACAAATCCCACCACATTTTGATAACTGCCCTCCAAGCCTCTCTGCTTAAAATGAATGTCATTTTCTGCTGTTTTGATAAGATTTCACAATGTCACCCCCATCTTCTCCTCTGCCCTCCCTCCCCACCACCATACCCTGCAATGTGAGCTTGCTGGATCCCTGAGCCAGCTTGGTCCTGGCAGGGGCTGGAAAAAGGAGGGGGAAAATAAGTGGATTGATGGATCAGAGCCCTTTTGGAATGGGAAACTTCACCCTGCCTGACAAGGCGTGCAAACAGCATCTCCAACTGTTCCTGCTAAATAAAATCACAGTGAGGTTCTGGGCAGCATCTCCAAGAGGCACAGGGAAATGAGCAGCACATCAGCTCTTCAGCCGCTCCTGGATTCTCCCTGGCTCCTCCATCCACACCCAGGCACTGACAGCCTGTGATGATGGAGCATCCCACTGCTTCCCACACTTCAAAACACAGATGCTCCAAACATCTTACAGCCACGGTGAAACAACCCCAGAACAGAAGTGCTCCCCGAACGGGAACGGGGAAGTTTTCCCTGCCTCTGAGGCAGCTTCACTCCTCCACTCCCCTGGAAAATACATTTGGAAAAGGCAGCCGGGAAGGGCACAAAGAACTCCCTGAGAACTCCCTGCAAACTCCTTCTCTTGCTTTGCAAAAGCTGCGATTCGCCTCCGTCACTGTGGGGTTTTTAGGGTCTCTCTGCAAAAGAGATGCAGCTTGCACTGCCCAAGTCACTTGTCTGCCGCCCAAGTTTCCGCGTGGAGCAATTCCCGAGTGTTTTTGCTAAACAAAAACATGCAAAAAGCAGAAAAAAACCCCACCCCAGACATCCCCAGCTGACTGCGCCCAGGAAGGTTTGACAGCTCCAACAGGACATCTCATCCCACGACACGTCTACTGCTAATGCAAAATAAATCAGCGCTCCGTCTCCCGGCGCATTTTATTTTTTTTTTTTTTTTCTCATGGCACGCCTGCAATTTTGGCATTCAAAGGCAAATCGGCCGAGCTCCCAACTCCACACGTCCCTTCCCAGCACATACAAATGCCCCGGTACTTTTCCCACCGCTGGGTCCTGCGGGGGGAGGACCCCAAATCGGGATCCCATCCTCATCCCTCCACACTGAATCCACCAGCGCACCTCTCCGAGCAACAACAGAGAGTTGGACCAAATGCGTGGCACCCCGCCTTCCCTATTTTTCTCCCCTCAAAATGTTTATTTTCAGTTTTTGAAGACACCTTAACCCGCCATGTTGAACAAGCTTTATAAATATTCATTTACCGCAGTTCGGGAGCGCTACGGGAAAATATGTCTAGATCAGGGCTGCACATTTTAGCACAGCTGATTGCTTTCTTCTCTTTTCTTTTCTTTTTTTTCCTTCCCTTTCGCCTCCTGCAGCAGCTTTTTTTTTTTTCCCCCTCCTTTTCCCCCGCAGATTCAGAAGAAACCCACCCGCACACCCAAAATAACTCTTTCCGAGAGATGTGCATCAGCCTCGTACATTTGAAAGGAGGTCGCACGAGCGTTTGGCAGGAAAGCAGAAAAATCATAGGTATCACTAAAAAAAAAAAAAATTGAAAAAATAAAAAAAAAAGAAAAGAAAGATGGGAAGAGGGAATAAGAGAAAAAGAAAGAAAAAGAAGGGGGAAAAAGAAAAAAAAAGGGGGAAAGGGAAGAGGGAAAAGAGGGAGAGAAAAGGAAATGAGAGCATCTAAAATGCGATCTGTCGAGGCAAAAAGAAAGCTCCCCACGCCCGCGATGGAGCCGAGAGGCAGCGCGGACCCTCCCGGCCCGCGGAGCGCAGCCGGGCAGCGGCAGCCGCGCTCCGAGCGCCGGTCCCGGCCGGGGGCTCAGCCCCGGCACGCCAACACTTCCAACAACTCCACCGCGGGCTCACCCTCTGGAAAAAGGGGGGTGAAATCCACACACACCTCTCACGCTTTAAAAAGAAAGAAAAAAAAAAATTATACAGATTTTTTTTAACACATCTTGGAAAGGCGAAAGCGACTCTCTCCACCCAAGCGCTGCCAAACCCGATAAATAAAATAAAGGGAAATGCCAGCCGGGAGGGCTTGGGAGAGGGGGCTGCCGGGCGCGGTGCCTTACCTGTGCGAGTTTGGCTTATTTTGGGGTGTTTTCCCCTTTTTTCGCCCCGCGGAGCGGTGCGCGGTGCTGCGCGGAGCGGAGCCCAGCCGTGCCTGCGCCCGCACCCGCGGCAGACTCATTCCAATATGGCATCCGCGCAGTGCGCATGCCTGCCGCTCTTTTTAGGGCTTTTTTTTTTTTCTTTCTTTCTTTCTCTCTCTTTTTTTTTTTTTTTTAATATTTAGCAGCCAACTCCTGCGGTGACCTTTTTCAGCAGTTTCAAGAAAAGGGATTAAAAAACACCAAATTCGTAAAAATAATCGCGCGCGCATCCCAACCCACACCGCTCCGCGCTGAGCGCCCGCGGTGCCTCCGCGCCCCGAGCCGCGCCTTCGCCGGGGATTTGGGCTCAGCGGGCGAGGGCAAGGATGGAATCCACGCTTGGAAGTGATGCCGCGGTTCGGCCGCGCTCCGCGGCGCGGGGCAGCGCGCAGCGGCATCCCGGGCTGGCCGCCCGCGCGTTAAATGCCATAAAATACCATAAAATACCATAAAGCCTTCAACACCGGAGCGCTGCCTCCCAGCCTGCCCTCCCCACCGCTCCCCGCAACCTTTTATTTCGCTTTTCCTCGTTTCTTGTCGCCAAGAAACTTCCAGGGAGGGAGATGGGGGAAGACGATGGGGAAAAGAGGGAAAGCGAAAAATGCGGTGCATCCCTCAGCCCGCCCGTTCCCTCCGCTTCGCCGGGCTCCGGCATTACCTGTTTATTCCCTGTTGCGGAAAATAAATAAAATATATCAAGAAAAGCCGGCGAAGGCACAAGGCAGGATGTAAAATCAACTGGTGGGCACCCTCCGCCCTCCCGGCGCGCAGGGACACGCACAACTTTCCCTCCTTTGCTCTTCAGGTTATTGGATGGGGTTTTTTTCTTTCGGGTTATTTGATGGTTTTTCCTTTCTTTGGCGGTGGCGGGGGATTCACGGCGGATCGCGCTGCACGCCGGTGTGCGCGGCCGTGCTGGTGCGGGGGTGTTTGCACGTACAGCCACACTGCGGGATTTTTCAGCTTGTGTAGATATTCTTTTCTCCTCTCTCGACAAAATCAGTCCCGCTGCAGGGCTGGAAAATCAAGCCAGACACCGCTGCCCATGCCCCCCGCCCCGGCTGGTCCTGCCCTCGGGGGGTGCCAGACAAATCCCCAGGGATGGGTGGGATGGGGATAAACCCCCCCTCTGCAGCCGGGGTTTCTCGGGATGCTCCGACCGCCGGCAGATCCCAGAGCTTCCCCTACCCCGGTTTGCTCAGCAGCGGGGCTGGGGGTGAATTTGGCAGGGTTTTCGCCTCCCCTCTTGCAGCCCTGCTCAGGGACTGCGTAAAGCATCTTTGATGGGGATTTTTGGAGCTCCCGTCTCCGTGCAGGCACGATTAGTACGGTTGAGGATTCAAGTGGATGCTTTTTGGAGCATCCTCCGGGGTGGGGGTTGGTGCAGGGCACACACTCAACAGGTCCGGAGGAGAGCGGAGGGAAGGGACATCCCTGTCTCGAGGCAGCAACCAGTCCTGGGTTTTGTCCTTTCCACCCTGGAATTAACCCCAAACGCTGCTCTGTCCATCCCCATGCCTGGGCTGCCAAATTTACATCACCCCCCAGGCTCAGATGCAAGTGCTGTCTCCACTTGGTCATTTCTGAGCCGAGGTTTGAAGTTTCCAGGTTGATTTTGTGAGCATCCCTTCTTGCAGGAGCGAGGAGCGCTGCAGGGAGGGTGATCTCACACATGGGGAAGCACTGATGTCCCACAGGTGACCCCAGCTCTTCTCTGCCCCACTGCAAGCACCAGCACCCTTTTCACTGGTTCTTGCTGGGGTTTCATCACTGAACCTCCCCAGTGCCTTTCTCATGGACACCCCCAGCACACCAAATGGATTTTGTGCAAGAAGACAAGTGAGGAGTGGAATAAAGATGAAGAAAGATGTGATTTGGTTCTGGGATACGTTTGAGAAGATAGTGAAGACTGGAAAAAAGAAGCAAATATTGCAGATAGTGTTTCTTCACCACAATCCATGTTCTTGCCATTCACACTCTGTCTCTGAGAGGCCACGGGCATGGGCTCAGCCCCTCCTGTTCCAGCAGATTTCCTGGAAAACATACAAATCAAGTAGTTCCTATTTTCAGGCTTTGGGCTGGATGGGATTTCGAAACAGCAAGGGAACACTGTCAGAACTTCAAAATAAGACCAAAACCCCAACCAGATGCCAGGAGAGCATTGAAGTCCTGTTTCTCCAGATGATTGTGGAAGTGGGTGACATTTTCAGCACGGTGACATTTCAAATTTTCAAGATACTTTTGAAAGGAAGATGCTCTGCAAACACCATGTCTGTGTTCTTTCTCCTTTTAATCTGCTCTGAGTTAGGTTACACTGAGATTCCTCTGGCTGCAGCCCATTTTCATCTAAGGCTGGTGGCATCATCCAGTTTAGGGACAGACACAGTCACAGTGGCTCTCACAGCACTTCAGGTGTTTCTCCATCTCCTTTCCTTTAACACCAGATGCCTTCATGCTTTATTTCCATTGATGCTTAAGTGGTCTTCTCAGAAGATTTGCTTCCACTGTCTTCTCTGGAGCTTCTTCTTCCCTCTTCACCTCGATTTTCTCTGTCCTGGGCTCTTTTAGTTTTATTTGGAGACTATTTCTGAAGCACTGACAGCGCAATTGGCCCTGTATAGAGAGAGGTGGAAGAAAGCCTTCTCCTTGTCCAAAGAGTTTGTGATCTAAATTAGGTCTGTGGATGGTGTCCAAAGAGGTGGTTTGGAAAAAAACAATCTAGGAGTAATTAAAGCTGAGAAACAAAATTCCTTTGGAACTTTTCTAAGTGGCTGCTACAACAAAACTTTCAGATATGAATGAAAAGGTGCAGATTTATATCAGTCTGATCTGGAGATGACTCTAATGGCTCTTGTTGGCAGCAAAGACTTTGCATCTTGCTCACAGCTGAGAATGCAAATTGCTTTAGTGGACATGAACTGCAGTAATAGCTGAGAGATTTCATTTTAATACTACCTTTGAGAGCAGCATTGGGAAAAAAAGAAAGTGCTTTGAGAAATACTGAATTGTCCCAGTGTAGTATTCCAAGATGTAAAATGGATTTAAGCCCTGGCAGAAAAACCACACCGAAATCAGCTCCAGTTTCACACTCACTGACACTCAGGGATGTATCTTCCACTGATCTAAAGCAACTCCATTAATTTCACTGCTATCCATGCTCCTTAGTGCTACATTTGTTGGCAACCATGACAACTGATCTTGTATTTCAAGTTGGGAACAGAAGTTTCACATCTGGATTTTGTTGTTTTTAACTAAAGCACTTTTATGCAAAAGGGTTTACCTGAACACCAAGTACCCAGGTTTGCTTAAAAAGGTTTACCTGAACACCAAGTATCCAGGTTGTGATGAATATCCATCTGCCCTTGCCTCTGATGATCACCCCCAAAGGACATAACTGCTCACATCCCAAATTTTCTGTAGTAGAACACAAGAAACGTGTCCAACCCAGTGAAATTCAGACAGTCCCATTACTTTAGATCAGATATCAGCAGTTCCTGATCTGCAGGATAAGATTATTAAGACAAAAAAAATTTTCTTTCCCATTTTCCAGGCTGTAGCCTTCAGCAGGTTCAGGTTTTTGGAGGATAGGTGGAGATGTATAAAGATGCCCTACACAAGGAGGCACAAGCACACACACAAACAGAAATTTTATGGCATTAACAGTCCTAATTTCTCTCTTTTCTCCTGGCTTGGGAAGATAAATGCTCTGGGGGACATTATGGGATTTGTAGGGAGTTGTGCATTCGATTATCCATTTCTGGCCCAAATTTAAGCAGGTACCTGAAGGACTCAGAGCATCCCACAGGCTTAACATGGGGCTGAGATGGCATTTCATAAATGAGTAAATGGCATTAGCCTTGCAGACAGTGCAAATAGGGGATCTGAGCCAACCTTTCCACAGGTAAAATGGCAAAGCTCAGGCTCTGGAGCTTCATCCGTGATAAACACTGGGAGGCTGGGCAGAAGATCCTTGGTGGCAGCCAGGTTTCCTTTTAACCCAAAGGATGTGGTTATCTCCACTTTTGGAGATATTTGCCTGCTTTTGGGATGCTGACATCGAGCTGCTCTGCACTGGAAAAGGGGCAGGGCTGTGCAGCTGACACTGGGGAATTATTTGGGGCTGGTTAACAGGGCCCACACTGAGTGAGCTGAAGGATGGAGAGTGTCTAACAGGAGCTTGGTGTCAGAGAGGAGACCAGCAGGACATCACCTGGGGCCACCTCCATGGCCAAGTGCAGCTCCTGTTAGCTCCCCTGCCATACTCATCTCCTGGGGCTGCTCCTGGGTTCACAGTGAAGCTTCTCTGCATTTTCCCTCTCCTCTCAACAAACTCTGGCCTTCAGCTTCTAAGTTTTCACCCTACCTTATCACAATCTTTGCAGGAGGTAAAGACACCATCAGGTCCTTATTTCATGACAGTCCCTGGGCCAGGGCTTTCACTTCTACCTTTGTCTTCTTTTTATCCAACAGCCCTAATTCAGAGAGAAGTTGGTCCCTGAGAGGTGGCATTAGGATGCTGAAAGACTTGTTTCACAGTGCCATCTCCTGGAGATCACAGTTAGGCTGAATTTCCCAGGTACCTTTTTTTGTCCGATGTATCTGAGCTTTGAAGGCAGGTGTTTAAGGCATGATCTAAAGAAAAGATTAGCATAAGTGAAGTTAATCCAAAATTTAAACTCCCTCTTTATCCTTCATAGTAAAAGTCCTGCGTCTTGAATGCTGTGAACACCAAAGAGATTGCTGGCTTGAGATTCATAAAATATTCATTGGGTTATGGTCTCACAGGCTTTGCACCTCTTGGCAGCACCAGTGCTGTGTGGAGTGATTGCAGAAGCAAAACGCCCCTTGGAGAGGTAAAAGGTCCCTTGATGTAGCCCTTCTCCTTCAGGAACTCAAAGAATGCCAGGGAAAAGGGATCATCACCTCTCAAATGGGAGGTCTCAGGGCCAGGCATCCCCACAGCCTCCAGCAGCAGCTGCCCTGCACACCCTGCCCTGGACACACAGCCCATGTGGAGACCCACACACCAACTCCACAGCCCAAAGCAGTTAATTACCCGATTTTATTTATTTTTATTGCCTGTTGATTAGAAATCACTGCGTAGGGGTTGTGGCTGTTCAGCAGAGGGGCAATAACTGGCTTTAATATTAACTGGAAAAATCTGAGCCAGCACCTCATGCCGGCAGCTCAGGAATGCCCAGAAAGCGTGGTCTCTGTGCTAAACAATAGCTCTCCCCCTTTAGCAGTAAATGAAAAGGAAGCACATGTTATACCCAATAAATCACAGTGCTGAGGTTCAATACTGAGGCTCATAGCTATGAGCCTTATTGATTGTGCCAGCACTACCAGAGAGATCCACTCTCATATCAAAAACTTGCTCGTTTCTACCATTCACTAACAGCTTCCTCATTTATTTCGAGTATTTACAGGCTTTGCCTTGGCAGGCAAACACCTCCTGGTTTTTAGCCTCTGTGAGCTGGTGCTGGGAAGGAAGGCTGGGGAAACTGAGGCAGGAGGACCCGAGCTCTCACACACAGATATGCAGTCCCAGGAAAAGGCTGTGACAATGGAAATGGATTTAGACCTCAGATGCAGCACAGCGGTTGTAGCTTTCACTTAACAGGGGTGTTTCTGCCTAGCTCTGTGATGTCAATCAAGTAAATTCTCCATTTCCCTTCTCTTTCATTCAGGAATCTCCTTAATGGCAGAACAAGACCAAAACCTCTGTCTGACAAGGATGACCAGGAGCTCATGTTTTACTAATGTGCAAATTATGCATCAGATCTGCATTTCTCGTCATTGCTGCACGTGGAGTGAATTCTGTATCAGAGTATGTGAAATATTGAGCTGGTCTGGCTCTCTCAGTGCCCTGCTTGCATGGTGGGCTCAAAAGCCAGCTCAGGCATTTCCATGGTTTTGGTACTTAATAGGATTTAGGAGCTGGTCAGCTGTGGGCAGAAATGCCCTGGCACATTCCCTCAACAGCCCAAAAGCCCACCCACAACACATTTGTGCCCAAAATTTCTCTGGCAAACATCTCACCGTGCAACAAAACCTCATCTTGCAATTACCCATCCAACCTTCTCCTCCCTCCTTCCAGCCCCCACTCAGCACCACCCCCAAAGTCACAGCAAAGTATTAAAAGGTCATATCAGTAATTTGGGGGAATTTTTTTTACAGTACTAAGATGAAAATGGTGCATTTGGAAGAGTCTCTCTGAAGCAGACTGTGAAACTGGCTTGTGGATGGCTTTTGCTCTTTTAATGGCTCCTTCTGTATTAAGGAGGAAGATTAAGAACGAAATGCCACTAATTGCACATAAAGGCCCCGGCTTCCACAACACAGTAACTGTACATTGTATTCAGCTTAATCTCCATCTGCCCCTAAGAGCATAATTGATTTTTTATTTTCATTTGAAGAGGCTGACACTTCTACTTCTTCATTGCCAGGTTGCTAAGCACATTTAATAAGGATGTGTTAGAGTGGAGGAGTCTACAGTATGCCATTAAAGGTAATAGGTAACATATTTAAGGTCATAATGAGCTCAGGACTAAGTATCTCAGTGCAGGGATCAGGAGGGAAGGTGTATAAATGCTTTTCTTACTAGAACTCTTCTGAGCAAGACATGGCTGTGGGCCTGTAAGTAAAGGAGGAAGCAGAGGGTTTTTTTTCATGGAGTGAATTTTCTGATCTCGTTTCAGACCATGCCCCCTTGGTAGTTCATGTCCTGCCTGCAGGTGGCCATGGTTTTATCCTAGACTGGCTGACCTCTGACAAGTGACAGCCTCTGTGCCTCAGTTTCCCCATCTCTAAAATGAAAAGAGGAATGGCCCTGGCTTTATAAACTGCTTAAAGAATTCACTGCTGAAAAATGCCATATTCTGCATCTTATAAGTATTCTGTACTTTGTCTTTAGAATGGAAGCACTGTACAGATGGGAGATGGAAATCTAAGCAAACTAAAAGCCAGGTCCATAAAAATATGTAAGAGTTTCAATCCCTCTTTGATTTCCTATTGAAACAATAGGTTTTATGAATGTAGGGACATTTTTAAGGAACCCAAAAAGCAACCAGCTGTGGATGTGACTCCAGGATCAAGTCAGTTCCTCAAAGTCCTTACTTTTATTGTGACATTGATACCCTTTTCCTCCACTTTTAGGCTCTCAGTAAGCCTGCCCAGGACATGTCTGGTTACATTCAGGCACCCCCAGGCTTGTAGGAGCCTGAGGAAGATTTGGTCTGAGAGCAGCATCTGCTTTGTTGGAAATTCACACCCGCTCTGAAATCCTGCAGAGAGACTCAGCTCCTACGTCTGTCACAAACTTGCAGCCAAACTCCCCAAAAAAATTCAAGCTTGGAAAAAAAATTGTAGCTGCTGCCACACGTAGAGAGGGTGAAAATCCTCAACACCCATCCTGGCTGCTCAGAAATTCCTGTTAAGGGAATGAGATACAACTTCAGCCCCCAAACCCAGGACTCTTCCCTGAGTATCCCATCAGTTAAAAGTGACTTGGGTTTTGCTGGATCCCAGCGGGCACAATAAAGGCTGAACTCTTTCATAATTCACATACAGGAAGGATCATGGGAAAAAACCCTGGATTTTGGCTGTGTGCAGACACCCTCACACAGAGCCCACAGTGCCAGGAGAAGAACGTGCCCTCAGGCTCCAACTGTGTCATCTGAGTCAACCACTCCGATTTATGTGGTGGAACTGATCTGACGCCCCAAAACACGGCATGGGATGTTCTCAGCGAGAGCTGGTGACATTTAGGGAGACAGAGATTTTGTGCAATTCAACCTAATTGCTGATTCCCTTTTGATTTTATGGACTGGCACTGCTGGAGGCCAGGATTTACAGTGGGATCTCTGGACAGGGCTGTTTTCCAGTGGGCATCTCTGGACATCTCCCAGTTTCTGACATTGATACCAGCCCTACTTTTCTGTGGGTTCAGCTATATTCTGGAAAAAAAAAAAAATACTTTCCCAGCTTGTTCCTGTCACACATTATAAATACCAATCGTCTTCCAGGTTTTCTTTTGGGCTGAACCAAGTCATTCTCTGTGAGATGAAACCTGGGTGCATTCAGGGGGCACTTGGAGGATTTCCCTTTGTACACAGTGTGACTGAGGATGAGTTTACCTTCCTCAGTCCTGCATGGTTCTCCAACACTATCCTGATGTGGCTACCTGGAAACAGAGACTAGACAGGAATAAGGGAATAAAGGTGATATTTATTTGAAAGGCCTTCAAAGGTACACCCTGGGGAGCCCAGAGGCTGCTTCCAAAATGGACCCCAAGATGGACGATGAGTCACGAGTTCTCCACACTTTTATAGGTTTGGTCCATTTGCATACCAGCATAAATTTGCCAATTAAAACTTTAACTAATGATGTAAGTTGTCTAAGCTCACCCCCATTTCCAAGATATTGGTTTACACATTTTGGGTCTGGGTGTCCTTGGAGAGCAAACCCAGAGAGACTTTGTTATGTCTACCCCAGACAGAGAGCAGCAGCTAGCAGGCTGTAAGACACTTCAGAGTTTTACAGTAAGCAATACAGAATTTGGAAAATATAAAAATATAAAAGCTAAAACTCAAGGCATCAATCCCAGCAAGAACCCTGAGGAGATTCTGTCAGGTTCCCATGGCAGGCCACATCAGTGCCACCCTCATGGGATGTATTTTCAGTCTTTTTGCACTGCAAATGACTTCTTTTCTTGGGGATAGAGAGATGCCTCATTAATCCCAGAAGAGACCAAGGTGGACATGGCCAGTGGCCTTGGGAAGAGGCCATGAATGAGCTGGATGGACAAGACTTGTCCTGGAGGCTGGAGATCTCCCCTTACAGCAAACAACACCAGCAGGGTAGATTCAGGTAACATTTCCCTGGCACTGGACAGGATTTTCAGGATCTTCACTGGAGAAGGTGTGCCTCCCACAGCTGTGACACTTTAACATGAAAAAATTCTCCTCCTTCCTTGCTTTTTGATCACCTCTCATTATAAATGCAAGATATAAATGCGAAAGCTTCTTGGCATGGTGTTCCAAGAAAAGAATGGGTTTTAGTACTCTGAAAAAAAGTTTTTGTCCAAAGGAACATAACTCTTTACACAGGGAAAACCACATTTTTATTTGCTCAGCACAAACAACTTCTGCTTTCTTGCTCACACGCACAATTTTATAATGTAAAATGAGAGAAGGCTTTACCCTGACAAATCTTCTTAGTCCTCATCTCAATGTCCTTTAAATTGCCTCCTTACAAACAAAAGGATGTTGCAGAGTCCTGTCAAGAGGAAATGCTTCCTGACAAGCATTGGATTTAAAGTACTGTTTAGGTAAACAAATCATGATTGCAGTCGATTAATTGATTAAGTTACTGTCTATGAAATATCCCATTTATCCAGGATGTACAAAGGCAGCTCATTATCTGTTAGCATAAACAAAGAGTGAAAAGTAGGGGCAAAGGCAAAGGGGGACTTTGGAAGAGATGCCAACAAGACCTGGCCAGGGAAAATGTTTTCTGTTTGAAAAGCATTGTCAGGGAGGTTCCCATGGCAGAAAATGCCTCGTGTGAAAATGCCTTCTTAAACCAGCAAGTGCAGTGTCACTGTCACATATTTGGGAGGCATCAATGGATGTACCCAAAATGGCATTCTGAAAGAAGGAATTGGGGTTTTTTTTCCTGGGGAAATGTCACTATTTTGGAGATATTTCCATCATTTCCATGCTCCATCCCTGGAAGTGTTCAAGGCCAGATTGGATAGGGCTCTAAGCAACCTGGTCTAGGGAAAAGCATCCCTGCCCATGGCAGGGGGTTGGAATGAGATGATCTTTAAGGTCCCTTCCAACCCAAACCATTCTGTGACTCTGTAACTTTCATGTTCCTCTCTTCCTATGCAATGATTTGTGCCCAGCCCAGTGTAGGATGGGAGCAGTGAGAAATGTCCATGGAGGCTGATCCAGATCTGATCAATGTGACAGCACAGGGCAGAGAATTCACCTTCCTCCTCTGCTGAGTAACAACAGGTGTCGAGATAGGAAAGGAGTTTGATCTTCCTCATGGCAAGCTTTAAAATGCCCTTCATTTTCAGCTCAAGTTTTCAAAAAATGAGGCCAGTAGAAGCTTTTTGGACAGGGATGGAACCGCACTTCCTGGCAGAACAGGCTCCAAAGGCTTTTCCCCAGCTTTGCCATAGAAAAAAGGCAGAAAACTCAGCATGCAAAGTCATTCAAAGGCATTTGCACAGCAAAGGCAGCACTTTCAAAGGAGGCTGAGAAAACTCAGACCCAGTAGGAGAGAGTCAACTTTTCCTTTGGACTGCTTGGAAAATCCTCCCTGTGTGTGCTCAGAGAGGTGGCCCTTGTGGGGGCAAACCACGCGATTACAGAGAAATTTCCCAAAAATGATTAGTGCCAGCGCTTGCAGGTTGGAGGCACAGAAAGGTGACTTCCCCATGTGACTGGTCACAGTCCAAGGATCCATCATTAGGCCGTTCTGCCTCCCCATTTTTCATCTCACCAGGTAGTTTTAATGCTAATCTGCTTAACTGCCTTTTTATAGCTGGTAGCTCGAGGCTGGTTGAGTTAAGAAACCTTTACAGCTGTACAGTCGTTTACAGGGCTGCTTTAAGACATGGCATTTATTATGTATGAAGCTTTATAACAACCATCCATATCAGAGCTGATGGAGAACATGAAAGCAATACAGCACGGCTCCTTCCTACAGCACTTTGTTACAGGTGACAAGAGATAGGAGATCCAAAGGCTCAGTAAAACCGGGAGCAGGAAATTATTTTCCTGAGAGACTTCTAAAGGATTTAATGATAAATAAGACTTTTAGAGCCACAGTGAAACAAAGGGCTGCTTTAATTAAAAAGAAATCTGATCCCATAAAATGGTGAAGGTTGTATTCATCTGTCTGAGCTCGGAGATGTTGAGATAACTGCAGCTGAAGTATTAATCCCCTTCATAATTGGGGGGAGGAAATCACTGCAGGGACCCAGAAAAGAAATTCTTCTCCCTCCAGGCCAAATAGCAAATATTTTATCTATGCTTGGGACTTCCAAACTCCCACATTTGAGTATTAACTATGATCTGTCTCAATAAAGGAAACCTGATTCCCAGGACCAAAGCAGCCTGTGAGACACCTTGGTCTGGACCTTTGGGTGAGAAGAGTCCCAAATCCAACACAAATCCAAGAAGAAACCCTGGTCCCACAGATTCCAGTAGGGAGCAGAGATTGCCCACAGGATCACTACTTGTATGACAAAATTATGCAGGTAGTTATAGTTTTGCTGCACTGGAGCTACACTGTTTTGAACTTCTTTGAATTAAACCCGACATGAATGTGGTAACTGGGAAGAGCTTTCCTTTCAGAGTATGAATCAGTCTGCAAAACTGTATTAAATTCGCTGTCACTGTAATCCTTCCCGAAGCAGACAGAAGTTTAAATCATTCTCCCTCCTATCCCAAAACAAAGCTCTCAACTCCCATCTCCATTTCAAGGCTGATTACAAACAGAAAGTCTTGCTCCTCCTGGAGTTTAATCAGTTTTGTTTTTGTGCTAAAGACAAGCACCAATGCTGAGTTTCATTCTTAGTGGTTTCGGCCTTTTTTGTTCTGGACAGCTCAGGAGCCAGCTCCTGTAAATAAAACCACTTTCTAGCACTAAATACTTCTCATTTACACCCACAGAGCACCTGGGACAGCTTTTCCAAGAAATCCATTTGTGTTCTCACTCGTCACCATGGCAGAGCATACACAACCTTGTATAAAGGCATTATAAGAAGTTCATAAGAAAGACACGTGGTGTAATGAGACTAAATGAAAATATATGTAATGAAAGCTTGGAGAAAAAGCATTCACACACTGGCTACGAAGAGCTAATGTCCACTTTTAGTGGTATCAAGAGCTGGAGCAATTGAAAGATAATAAGGAGAAAATGAGTAATGAATCAATTTTATTGTGTGCCGTTGAGCAGTCCTCGCTGGAGAGAGTGTGTTGATACTGCCTGATAAAAGGGATGGATGGGAACTGACAGCAGCAGGGACAAGTACTCCCACACTTTCTGAAGAAATAAATGATTTCTGGAATTATTTTTGCCTCAGCCAATAGGATCGTACTGAAAAAAAAAATTGGATGTTTTCTTGTGGAGATCAGTATAGACACAACAATGGAACAGCACGGTATTTATGGAGAGAGAAAATTCCGGCTTTATTGGAGACACAAACTCACTTTGCATTTTTCTTGAATGTGGCTGTGCTGGCTCCCCCAGGAAAGGTGACACCCACTCAGATCTCTCTGTGGGATTCATCTCTGCTGGCACATCCCCCTTTTTTATGCATTACAGCCCTAAGCCACCACTTTGCCCTTCACCTCTTTGGTTTGGTGTGGGCTCCAAATTCACGCTTGCCTCCCTGGACTCACAGAATGGTTTGGGTTGGAAGGGACCTTAAAGACCATCTATTTCTAAGCCCCTGCCATGGGCAGGAACATCTTCCAGTAGACCAGGTGTTACAGCCTGCCTCAGGAGGTGACAGCAGCCCAGGCTCTTGTTAACAGGACTTTCAGTGCAGGTGAGAGTGAAACGACACCACACACCCAAAAACTCTCCTCCTCCCCCCCTGGCGGTGCAAACCTGGCACCAGCAAAGCACAAATGGGCAAGCATTGGAGCCATCAACCATAAACATTTCAGTCTCTCACACCAGGCTGCTCAGAGCCCCATCCAGCCTGGCCTCGACCCCTGCTGCAGACACACCTCTCCAGAAACCATAGAGTTGCTGTAGTACATTCCCTGCTAGAGGAAAATGAGCCCACACAGGCATTTCTTCCTGCTACAGCAAGACTGATTCCTGTAACCAAGCTGATTTGGGTGTCTTCACTCCAGTCTGAAGGCTGGAAATCAATTTGGCAACTATTGTCTTACTGTTTCCTATGTTTCAATTTTTTCATCCCTGTTTAATTCTTCATCAAAGCACCATTTATGCCTAATTGTGGAAATCTGAATCAGTTCTGAATCTCACTGACTAATGTTATTTCATCCATGTGTTAACTTGCAAACATCTGTGATGGCAAGCAGATGTCTTCTGGCCTTTGGAAATCCCTGGGCATTCAGGGGTTTGTATTTCAGTTGTAATATCCAGAAGTGAAGAGATGGGGAGGAAAAGAACATATGGCCTACATCAGCATCAAGCTAAAGGGTCACATGTTACAACAGCAGCCCTCGATTAGGGAGAGGCTGAAAACAGAAAAAGTACAGTGGAAGAAAGCAGAAACCCCGTTTAGGTTGAGTTTGAAATAAGTATTGAATTAAGAATAATTTCTTATTGAATGGTACAGGCCTACTCCTCCCAGGCAAAGAGGAAAAGTTTCAGGCTTGGGACCCCCACCCTGAGCTATGCCAAAAGCTGAGATCTCTGCAGAACCCCTGTGAAAAGATGGCAAAAGTCACTAGGCATAGATCTCCTTGAAAAAATTAGCTTTTCAGCCTGTAGAGTTACTACTCTGGTGCAATCAGTAAAATTTAGGCCAGTTAAAAGCCTTTTTTCAGCTGCATGTACCAGAGGAAGGTGATTGTAGAACTCCACCCCTTCACTGGGGCAACACTGTCAGTAAAACTTTTAAAGAGCAGATGTGGTGTCAGACACATACAGTGACTGGGGGGTTTGTAAATCACTCTGCAAACCCATTTTCTAACACTTTTTGTTAAATAAAGAACTTGTAGCTGTGTTATAGAGTCATAGAATCATTTAGGTTGGAGTGTCTTGCCCATGCAGCTATGGAAAGCAAGAGCAGGGCTGCAGGGTTTGTATGCATGATCATCTCTAGCAGCTGCTGACTTGCTCCTTCAAATATTTCTCTCTTCTCCTGCTAAAGATGGAAATGCAGTAAAAACGTGACTCCTCTGGGATGCAGCTTCACTGGGATGCAGCTGCCAGGCATTTTGCACAGCTTTGCATCCACACAGTGCTGGGCTTTGGAACCAGAGAAAGCTTTGTCTGCGAGCTGTGCTCATGGGAGCGCTGGGACTTCTCTGTAAATAACTTTAAGGATCCTTCCAGAAGCTAAATTCAGGCATGGGGTGAGGAGGCACGATTTGAGGAAGCCTAGAGAGCCAGTTGGCTGCAGGGCCACATCTCAGAGACCCAAAGTGTTCAAAAGCAGCAGACCCAACTCCCTGCAGTGACAGCCTCCCCTCCAGAGCTGAAGGAGGCTCCGAGCTCAGAACGTGTACAGATTTATGCTACAGTAATTCTGCTTGAAAAGAAGCTGTATGTTGTGGCATGTGTCCAGTGTTTGGGAACTAAAATGTGAAAACACAGCTCTGGTAAATGGATTCTTTCAACTGAGATTGTTTTGTATCAGATCTCATCTAAGGGTGATATTTACACATCTGATCTAACGCCAGCTGGAACCAGGAAAAAGATTCCCCTTGAGTTCAGAAAACACAGGGCTGACCAAAGTAACCTCATCACTGCGCTTACTGCTTTGGAAAACCACTGGATATCATCGTGGAAAAACATAATAACAGCAAAGTTATTATTTTAAATGAAATGCATATTTTAGAGCAAGGTGTTTTAGTAAACACCACCAGATTTGAGGTTACCCATCACAGGAGAAATAAGCAATCCCCCCCCTTGGTGTTTTCTTTGTGACTTTTGTTCCTTGCTTAACTAGATGAAGTCATTAAGAAGGGATTAAACTTAAAATTGAGATTCCAGCAGATCTTCAGGAAGAACTGGCTTAGCTGAGCAGTTCTCTGCCTTCTACAGCACACACCCAATGTTTGCATGTTGGATAATGAACTGGGGTGGGACTCACACTGACTGATTTCCTGGGTAGGATCCTAAGGATGCTAAGGAAAGTAACACAAGTCTCCTTGCTTTAATTCCTCCTTCCATTTAATATCCAGTAGGATCATTATGGGCTTCCTGTACAGCTGTGTGCATGTTTCTCATCAGAGACCAACTAGGTGAGCAAAACCCAACAGTTTTAAGACAGCTGATGGGGTTTATTCAGCAATCCCTGGGAAGAAACACTGTAGGTGTAGCACAGGGGCAGATTTGACTGAGGTTTTTAGGCTGAAGCCAATCTTCTTCCTGAACCCTGAGAAGGTTTGTTTGTTGCAATCCTTGTTGCACCATTTCTAATCCAAATTCTATTAACACCCCTTTTCTTCCACATCTGGGTGTTTTGTCTCACGGAAATGCATCCAGGTGAAATTTAGCCAAGGTCGAGCCTTCTTCTGAAAGCTTTTTTGTACCTGTAAGGATCCATCACGCTCCTGACCTGTAGTTCTGCAGCTGAGCTGGCACAGTAAATATGAGATGGAGTCCTTGAGCAGGTTATTAGCTTAAGGTTAGGTAGCATGTGCTGTTTTGGAAACACCTCAGGAGAGGTAACTGAGGTCCCTTCCTGGATGACTCTTTGCAGCCTGAATGGAAATAATATCTCTGCTGCAGTTGTAAAAAATGCATTAAAGGGAGTAGAAGCAATGTCTCAGCTATAACATTTATAAAACATCAAGGATGGCTTGCGAAGGAACCTGTGGTTTTCAAGTGCTAATGGAGAGAGGCTCGGGAGCAGGGAATATTCGCCAGGTCTTGGCAAATTAGCATTTTATTTCAAGGCTCTCAGTGAGCGATAGAGCTCGGGGGAAAATCATCAAGGTCCTCTCTGGTTCGTGCTACATGAATGTAGTGAATATTTAATGTTCCTCCAATAGGGTAGGTCTCCATTTCCTAACTGATCTTTTTGCATAAATAGTTACCCAGGCTGTCAGATTCCGACATCCAGCTAAAGACCTGAAAGGACTCATCCAAACCCACAACTGTGCAGAGAAAAAAGCTTCCTTTTTCCTGAGGCAATCTCAGGTCTGCCAGAGAGACAGAAGAGCCGTAAGGAACAAAACCGTATTTGATCGGATTTTTTCTCTTTACCACTTTTTTTTTTTATCCTGAGGAGGAGTCTGATCCCCCTGAACTGGAAGGGTGTTGAGAGGAGTAGGATCTCCAAAAGCACAGGATTAGGACACTTCCTGTCTGTCCAAGAAACAGCAATGCATCACAAGGTCAGGATGGAGATACAGGCTGGCAGAAGGAAGCAGAGCAGCCAAGAAAATGCAGTCCATGGAGAATTTAGGATATCATCTCATCAGTTCTCCCACCTCAAGCAGGAATTACCCAGCTGTCCCTGAGAGAAGACTGTTGGCTGGACTCAACTAATAGTTGGACGAGAGTATCTTGGAAGTCTTTTCCAGCCTAAATGATTCTCTGATTCTAAAAAGTTGGATGTTCTTAAGATCCTCCAGTGGCAGAATTTCTCCCTCTGCCCCCAACAACTTGTTGCATCTCTTAACTAGCCTTAGTCCTGGAAAAGGTGTCCTGATGCCAACCTAAATGCACTCTGTTGCAGTTCAGACCCAGGGAATTTTGCCCAGGTCTCAATGGCCATAAATTCAAACATATCTTAAGCTTGAAGGAACTTGTATCTGGCCATTGTCACATAAGAAGAACACAATTTTAATTTTCAAGAAAGAAATCGATTAAAAAAGCAAATGTTGAGCCTTTCTAGCAGCTCTATCCTTGTCCAAATAGTCACAAACCTAAGGATCATCTTAGAACCACAGAACGGTTTGGTTTGGAAGTGACCTTAAAGATCATCTCGTTCAGCCCCGTTGCCAAGGCTCACCTCTGGAGGAACGAGGGTGATCTATGACCTCAAGAGAGTCAAACTTGAAGCAGGGACATCATCCCACAGGGATGGTGGTACCTGTGAGGGTTTCCTCTGTGCTGGACCTCCCACTTTGTCCTCCAGCCAGAGTTGAAGGGATGGCTGTGCAGAGGAGTGGGCTGTGCTCAGGGGCTGATTTGCAGAGGTGAGGTGTTCTGAATGAGGGGAGGGGGAAAGGGAAGCTGAAACCTTCCTCTTTCTGCCTTTCACAGCTGGGCACAGACCCAAAAGCCACTGTCCCCTGCCCCTCTGGCTTACACAGCCAGGGTGAGCAGGGCAGACAATGTTGGAGAGCCTCAGCTCCAAGCCAAGCACAGCCAGCCAACAATGCCACAGGCCCTGTAAAGTGGGAAATTATTCCCATTCATCCAGAGCGAGATATTGAACATCTCACAATAACACTAAAGCACTTATTGAAAATAGAAAAGAATTACCTTGACAATTACTCCTTGGAGTGTCCTGCAATACAAAGTCCTGGCTGATACAAAAATTGGTGTTGGCCTCTTCCTTATGAATATAGCCTGAAACTGATGGTTAAATGTGCCAGGCCTTGTAAAAGGGGTAATTCAGCAAAAATAAGGTCTAGCTACTATTTAATCAGCAGGGATCATTGCTGCTGGCAGCATGAATAAAGTCTGCTCCAAGCATCAGCTAGAGGAAGTTTTCTCAAGAAATCTTGTTTTCAGAAGTAATTTCTTCATCACATGATAAATAAAACCAGATGAATAATTTACATGAGCATCATCCTGGAAAGGGCAGCTTCGTGTGTCCCCCTTCAATTTACCACAGCAACCATCTTCACACTTGCCACTGCCTTTTCCTCATCCCCACCATCAAGGTGGGGACCCTGGGGGTACAAAACACCTGAGTGTTTTGGGAGCAAGGGAGTTGAAGAAAACAATGCTGTGTTGCTATAAAAAAAATGGACATTCATGTTTTTGTGACTATTTTCTGACAGGAGGCCGTCACTGAACTGCCTGGAGCTGGAGCAGGCTTAATTCATCTGATCAGGATGGGTCAGAGGAAGATGTCCTGAGAGAGGTTCTTCCTCTCCACTGGCTGTGAAAGGAGGCAAGAGATCTCCCAAAAGGGGACATCTGAGGCCAGGTAAGGTAAAGATCCCACCCAAGAGAAACTTGTGCAGAGCAGGGGTTGGATTTTTCATCCTGTGACTGTACCAGGACTGCACTAAGGGCATCCAAGGCCATGGCAGCATTACAAGGAGGAGTAGACCTAAACAAAACACATCCCTCTGGATCCCAAGCCAGCAACTTTTCACAGCTAAGTGCCCTTGAAGTGAGGAAGCCTTGAAAAGCCTTGTCCCAGGTCTGTTTTGAGCTCAGAGCCCAGCCACAGCACAGGCAGCTGAGTGTGAGCAGGTACCTGTGCTGTGTGTCAGATGTGGGCTGGACAATTTCCCCAGTACTGCAAAACACTTTTTTTTTTGGGGGGGGGGGAGGAACAAAAAAAATGACTTGTCTTTTTGAGGCAGAACAATTCCAATAACTTCAGTAACTTTTTATTACTGTACTGGAATAGTTTTGCCACAAAGCCTGTTCCTCCAATGACACCTATTATTCCTGAAGGGTTTTTTCTGGAGGAGAAAATATCCCATTTCCTTTCTGTTTCTTATTTCCTCAAATGCTTGCCATTCTTTTTTGCTTTCTCCAGACTCCAGCATGTGTACATCTTTGTGTGATAGGAAAACTGGGCTGAACCCAGCAACTGCCCCATTTTTCTATAAAACTCTCCAGATCACCTCCCAAAACAGGATGTGCTTCATTGCAACACCTTTTTTGTTATCCACTCACATTTTATCTGCACATTACATCTCCTGAAACTCTTTCCAGCCACCTTCTGCCTCCTTCCTTCCCTGCCACTCATTGCATTTCCTCCTGTTGGCTCTGGAACTATCCCTTCAGTTAAACAAAATAATTCCTAATTTTCACCCTAACCTCATGAAGGGCTGCAGACTCTTCTAGTTTGATATTCTTGACCCTCTCCTAAGGGTTTAATTTACCTCACCCAACTTCAGATTCCCACCTGGAGCCATCACACTGCTCCTGATGCAGCAGCAAACAGCTTTTGGAGCAGCTGGGAGGGTTTGTCTGGAGGTGGGGCTCCTGCAGAGCTCATGGGAGCTGCGTATTCCCTTGGTTTTTACTGGGGCAGCAACACAAACCTTCCCCAAGTCAAGAAACATCCAGTCATCCTCCCAGAGAAGAAATAAAACTCCCTTGACGTGATTTATTCTTGTCAAATCCACACTGGATGCTTTTTATTACCTTATTATCTGCTAGGTGCTTATAAATTGATTATTTGATAATTTTTAACAGTGTCTTCCTGGCTGCTGGAATAAAGCTGGTGGGTCTCTAATTCCCCACACCCTCATTCCCCTCCTCACAGCCAGGCACAGCATTTACCCTTCTCCTGTGATAAGCCCTGAGGAGCCAGACTTTACCCTGCCCACTTCATAGCTACTTTTGCCGAGGTTTCTTCAGGCCCTTGAATCCATCAGTCTTGATTCCTCTCATCTTAACCTATTGTTGTCCTGATTATCTCTACTCATATTGTTTTAAAGTAATTTCACTTGCTAATCCTTTTTGGAAAGATGGAAAAATGAAGGTGTTTTCTGTGGTTTCCATTATTTGGTTTTCCATTCTATCCTAGGTTATATCATAGAGTAGAATATTGTTCTTAGAGAGAATTAATGGATTTACTCCATCCTTCCTTTTCCTTGTACTTTCATAAATAGCCTGGATTGCTTTTTACATTCCTTATCACTTGAAATTGCTTTGGTGTTTCTGATTTCATGATTAAGCACATGGCCTAATATTTTAATTCATTTTTCTTAGGGTGTTTTTTTTTTCTTTAATGATTCCTTCATTAAATTCTACTTATTCAAGAAGTGTTTACTTGGTTTCCTTTCTCTTCTGCTTTTTGTTTTTCAAATTATAGAAATATAGAATGGCTTGGGTTGGATAGGACCTTGAAGATTATCTAGGGCCAACCTCCCTGCCACAGGCAGGGACACCTTCCACTATCCCAGGCTGCTCCAAGCCCTGTCCAACCTGGCCTTGAGAACTTCCAGGGATGAGGCAGCCACAGCTTCCCTGGGCACCCTGTGCCAGGGCCTCACCACCCTCACAGCGAAGAATTTCTTCCCAATATCCCACCTAGCCCTGCCCTGTGGCACTGTGAAGTCATTCCCCGTTTTCCTGTCACTCCATGTCCGTGTCCAAGGTCCCTCTCCAGCTCTTGGAGCCCCTTTAGATACCGAAAGGGGCTCTAAAGTCTCCCCAGAGAAAGAAATACCTCGGGGGAAAATAAAAAGCAGGGAGCCAGTGGCGAGGCATCTTAATTGCCAAAATAATAGGGCAGAATTTAATAGCCAAAGCTCCTGGACTCCACCTGGGATGCAGAAAAAAAACTTCAGGACTTTTTTGCATGGGTTCAGAAAATACAAATATTTTGAAGTGCAAATGGTGCTTTTGATGAAGCAAAGCTGTGTTTTCGCAGAGGAGTGTGGAGCATCAACAGCCGCTGAAGGATATCTGCCTCTTCCTGCAAGGAGGGGGGGAATCAAGGGCTTCTGTTTATTGCCCTCTTGTAGCCTGAGTGTTTTCACACATGGGAGGCACTCTGCTCTCTTGTAAAGCTATCAGCACATGGAAACACGGCCTGATAAAGCAGCTGGGAGAAATCAGCACTAATTGGGCTTGAAGAAAGGGGAGGAGGCAGCACAGGCTCCGAGGGAGCTTTTGAAAAACTGTCCCCTTGGGCAAGACCCTGATACATCACAGATACTTCGCAGGTTATTCATAGAAACTAAAATTTTGTTTAAGAAATACCCATCTTGTTTAAATGTCTTTTTTGTTCCCCCTTTGTTTTCACCAATATCTGTACCTGGGCAAGCAGAGCCCAAGGCACCTCCCAGGGGAAAAATTACCATCCAGCAACTCTTGAAAATGCTTTTTTAGCAGCAGCCTAGGAAATCTGAGAAAATGCAAAAAAAAAGTTAGAGCCTGAGGAAATCTGTGTTAAAATGTGTACTCGCTTAATAGATGTTTCCACATACAGTGTGTTCAACTGGCTTATATAAAAGTATCAACTTTAATATTTGATTTAGAATTTAATATAAAGGCAACTGACTGCGAAACACAATCAGATTTACCAGCTCAGGGGAATGAACCTTTTTATGAAACTAACAATTGCACATACAAAATCAGCTGAAAATGAGTTAGTGAGGTGAAACTTCCACCTTCCTGGCTGAACTGGTGATTAAACCATGATTAAAGTCAGTGAGCTAAGTGAACATTTATCAGCCCAAAATTCAATTCACCCTTGGAAAAAAAAAAAGAGGAGGGACTATTTTTGGTATTTCAGTGATGTGCTGGCTGAGTTGAGGAGGGATAATACTCCAGCCTAAACTGCCTGGCACTAATGACCTGCCCAGAACAGGGGATTCCCAAGTCTAGGAATAACACAATTCCCTCCAGTGTTGCAAACCGGACCTACTCGGGCAGCAGGCCAGCTCCCATGATTTTCTTGTCTCATAACATTTACTGCTGTTTTTAAGGCCATTGCTCAGAGTCATATGACAGGATAAGATTTGCAGCCTCTCTGGTTTTGTAACTAAACACAAGCTCCTACCCTGCAAAATCAGGGAGAGAAACTTCAGTGTGTGACCCCAGTGCTCCCTAAAGTTTGCCTCAAGTGTATTGAAAAGAGAGAGAAAATGAAACCTGCCCTGTGGAGAGGAGGCTGTAGAGGGGGGTGGGAGCAGTGTTACACAGAGGAGCAAAAAAAGGAGATTTGAGGCTGCATTTTGAGACCTCATCAGCAGACCCAAAATCCCACCAGGACTCCCCCCAGCCCAGCACTCTAAACCCTGCTGGGATCCTCTCCAGCCTGGTACCCCAAACCCCACTGTGGCCTCCCAAATCCAGCACTCCCACCCCTGCTCCCATCCCAGGGAACCCCTCAACCTGGCACCCCAATCTTGACCAGGACCCCTACCAACCCTCCCCAGTCAAGCATCCCAAACTTTACCAGGACCTCTCCAGCCAGGGCAACCCCAAACCCTGCTGGGACATCCACATCCTGGCACCTGAAACACTTCTGGGGTTCCCTCAGTCCAGCATCTCAAACCCCAACAGGACCCCTATCCACCCTCCCCAGCGCAGCACCCCTATCCCACCAGGACTCCCCCAACCCAGCACGCCAAACCTCAGCAAGATTTCCCCAACTGAGCACCCCAGTTCTCTCCAGGACCCCCCTCCTCATCTCCATAATCATCCCCACCTCTATCTCTGTCCTCATCCACATCCATTACTCCTGTCCCCATCACTGTCTCTGCCTGCATCTCCATCCTGATCCTCCTGTTCATCTCCTTCCCCATCCCCATCTCCATTCCATCTCCAACCTCTCCTACATCCACATTGTCATCTCCATCTCTGTCCCCATCCTCATCCCCATCCCTGTTTCCACCTTTATCTCTGTCCCTATTGCACCCCCACCTCCAGCCCCTTCCACATCCACATCTCCATCTCTGTCCCCATCCTTGTGCCCTTCCCTATCACCATACTCACTCCCATTTCCAAGTCCATCTCCATCCCCATCTGTGTCTCCATCTCCATCTTCATTCCCATGCCTGTCACTGTTTCAATGTCTGTCCCCACTGCATCCCCATATCCAACCCCTTCCACATCCCCATCTCGGTCTTTGTCCCTGTCCCCATCCTCATTCCTGTTCCCATCTCCATCTTCATCCCCATGCCTCTATCTCTGTCCCCTTTGTATCCTCGTCTCCAACCTTTTCCACATCCCCATCTCCATCTCTGTCCCCATCCTTGTCTCCTTCCCCATCCCTCTCCCCATCTTTGTCTCCTTCCCCATCCCTGTCCCAATCCTCATCCCCAACTCAACTCCATCATCTCCATCTTCATCTTCATCCCCATCCCCATGCCCATGCCTCTGTCTGTCTCTGTCCCCTTTGCATCCTCATCTCCAACCTCTTCCATATCCCCATCTCCATCCCCATCCATGTCCCCTTCCCTGTACCCATCCCCGACCCCATCGCACCTCCATCCCCTCTGCCGTCCCTCCCCTCCCGCCCCGCCCCGGGTGCCGCTGCCGGCGGGGCGGGCCGGGGGGCGGGGGCGACTGGGCACCGCCTTTGTGCGCGGCGGGGCTGGGGCCATCCCAATCCCATTCCCATTCCCATTCCCACTCCCGTTGCCGACCCCGCTCCGCACCGTCCCACCCCGCCGCACCCCGCAGCTCCATGGCCGCCCCCCGCCCGGCGCACGGCTGCGGCAGCGGAGCGCTGCTGGGGCGCTTCGGGGTGCTGCTGCAGGCGCTGCTGGCTCTCTGCGCCTTCAGCACCCTCATGCGTGAGTACCGGGGGGCTCGGGGCACCCCCTGCCCGCGGGGGGGACCGGCGGCACCTCGGCGCCGCTCGGGGCTGGGTGCCCCTTCACTTAAAACCACCCAAGTTTTGCGCTGGCTCCCGGCTGGGTTTGGGAGGAAGGGACGCGCCGGGGATGTTCCCGAGCCGGCGGTTGCAGCGCCAGATGCTCCTTCTTAAAAACTCCCGTCCCCGGCCCTAATCTGATGGTAATGAAGCTCCGCGGAACGCGCCGCTGTAATCTCTTAAAATTGGCTGCGCTTGTGTGAGCCATTGCTCAGTCGCTTAGAAAATTTTAATGAAGGGTGAAGAACTATTGGTGTAACCCCGCGAGTTGCCGGGGAGGAGCTGACAAAAACGGGGCGGGTGTCCGGCACGGCGCTGCGTGGTGAGGGAGGTTTAATTGCGCTGTGATGCTGTTTTGTTTAATTTTCGCTTCAGCTGCGCGAAGTTTTAGGGCTTGAGGGTGCGGGGAAGGAGGTTACAGAGAGAACATGTTCTGCTGGTTACTGGGAAGGGGTGGTGGTGGGAGAAACCAGTTGAGGAGTGAGAAAAATCACCCGGGGTGTGATGTCCAGGTCCAGAGGGAACGGCCTCAAGTTGTAGTGGACAAAATTTAGAGTGGATATTTGGGAAAGCTTCTTCCCCGGAAGGGGAAGGTATTGGAACAGGCTGCCCCGGGCAGTGGTGGAGTCACCGTCCCTGGAGGGATTTAAAAGACGTGTGGATGTGGCACTGAGGGACGTGGTTTAGTGGCGGATCTTGGCAGTGCCGGGTTAATGATTGGACTTGATGATATTAGAGGTGTTTTCCAACCTGCCTGATTCTGCGATCCTGTGAAAAGGTGGGGAACGCTAAGGCTGAAAGAGCCGTGAAAAATTCACTGTTGTTTCGTGCTGCAGCTGTGTTTTGCTCAGAGCAATGTGTGCGTTGCTGCTCTTCAGGGTTAAGTGGTTTAGCACAAGTTGAATCAACATGCCAGAACTCGATCTGTTTTCCTTGTTTAAAAGCCTGTGGTCACAGTGAACCGAAACTTCCAAGTTTTCTGGCTAAGTAGCTGCAGATTTTGAGGTTCTCTTGCCCCCCTCTGCCTTCTGGAAACCACTTTCAAAGGCTCCAGTGCTGCGGTTAAGGCCAGGCTGCCAGGGAAAACTGCAACAAGTTCTTCCAGCGATAGCTGATACATTCTTCCAGCTGGAGCAGCCCAGTTGCAGCATGCCACTGCTTGTGTTTCACCAAATATTGGCAGTGAGAATAGTGGTAATGTCTTTTTCTGTTCCTGTTCCCCCTAGTGATGCGTGCATATGGGTTAATTGTCCTGTAAACTCCATGGGGTGTTCCATAAAATCAAGGACTTCGGTAAATCATGTTGGAATGCCTCTGGGGATGAGGCTACATAACTCCCGCTAGAAAATCATCAACCCTGGGCTAACTGCTGGTGCAAGGGCTGGTGTTTCCGTGAACATTAACAACCTCTTGGTTAATGAAGAGAAACCGAAAGCTGATCCTGTGCGGTTTTGTTGTGACTCAGCTGTGGAGGAGCTGCCTGGCTGGGACCCCAAGGGCAGATGTGTTTACAGCCCTGGGATTCCAACCACAGCACCTCCTCTGGCTGCAGCTGGGCTGGTGGTCCCTAATCCACCCCAGCTGGTCCTTATCTGTGCCCCAGTCACACACTTCCAGCTGGAGGCTTCCTTGGATCTGCTGGAGGGGCTGTTTGTGTGCTGACTCCTAACCCATGGTGGTTTTGGTGGGCTCACCCACAGTTTTATGTTGGGCAGCAACTTTGCAGCTTTTGGGCTGTTTCTGTTGCTCAATCTGTTGGCAGCCTTCTGGGAAGGAGAAGAGGCTCTGGTGTCTGGGAGGTATGGAAGTCTCTGGAGCTGAGGAACAATCTTCCTGGGAACTTTGATTGCATCTTCGTTGCATCCAGCCCAGCATCAAGTCAGGCAGTCCCAGCTGGGTGACTACATAATCTAGAAATTGGGATGCTGCTGTGTCTGGAGTCAGCCCTTTGATGCTTCTTCCTTCAGTACTGTGACATTCTTGGTGTGTGTTTCTGTTGGTTTTACTGCTGTGATTTCTGCTTTGCTGGGATGTTGCAGGCCACAGGTTGATGAGTGGAAAGGAGGTCCAGGAGGGTGGTGAGGCCCTGGCACAGGTTGTCCAGAGAAGCTGTGGCTGCCCCATCTCTAGAAGTATTCAAGGCCAGGTTGGATGGGGCTTGCAGCAACCTGGGATAATGAAAGGTGTCCCTGCCCATGGCAGGGGGTTAGAAATGGATGTTCTTTAAGGTCCCTTCTGACCCAACACCATGTTATGAAATTCCTGTCCAAACTCAAGCCAAGGCCTTTCTCATTCCTTCTACTTTAGAGTACCAGCTCAGATATAGGAACACCTGGATTTGGATAAATAAGATTTCCAAATTGTGCAGATACTGTTCACAGCTCTTGAAAACATCTAGAGGTACTCAGACTAACAATAATGTGGTGTTCTGTGAAGCTTTGCAGGTGTTTGTGTGCATGGGTTGTGCTCAGAGTATCCCTCCAGAATGTGGGTCCCAAGCATGGCCATTGCAGGGAGGATAAGTTTGTTTTTATCAGAATAATTTGTGTCATTGAATTTGTGTTTCTTGGGGCTGTGGGAAGATTCTCTCCTGCCAACCTGGTAGGAAAACCTAATGGAGGAGGAAATTAATCTAGAATGATTGAATGGGGTGGTTGCTCCCCATTGCAGTGGAGTTTGTGAAATCGGTCTTTGTGTGGTGAAAACAGGACCCAGAAGTAAATGATGCCCAGCCTTGGCAGGGACTCAGGACAGCTGTTTAGTGGGGTTTTATTATTATGTCAACTCCCATGAGCAATAGTGATGACAGAGTTCATTTCAGCCTACAAACACTCTCTTGCTTTTCCAGCAAGGTCTTTAAGGTTGTAGCCAAGCCTAATCCCAGTATGACCAGGGCTTGCTGTGGTTGGAGCTTTGCCCCATTTGGCAATCAAGTGGCAAAGAGCTGTTTCCCTTTCCACCTGCCTGGGGTGGCTTTGGAGGCACTGTGGCTGTAAGGGCACTCCTAGAACTGAGACACAAGCACTTGTAAGCAGAGTTGGTGGAGCCCAGCAGCTGTGTGCATGTGGTAATCTGGATTCCTGTGTCCCCTCGGGGAGGTTGTGACCCTGAGGAGTGGGGATAATTGTGCAATCCCATTTGAGGTGGTTTGTAATGCTTTGCCTTGAGCATCACTCAGCTGAGTGAAGAAAACTCATTGCAGTTATCCCAGCTGCAGGGGCTGGCTGTGAGTTTGAGGGCTGAGTCCCTGCAGTTGCTGCTATTCACTGAAACCTTTTATTTATTTATTTTTTTTCTTAAGAAGGGATTCTATGCTAGCAAAAGTTGTCCAGGTTTGCACAGGGGACAGCAAAACTCTTTGAAATGAGGGAAGATCTTTCATAGAAATTATATCCATAGCCTTCTTTGTGAATTAACTGGAGTGCAGGAGAAACAGATTTGGAGAGCTGAAGAATTTTTGTCTCCATTGTGAATGGGAAAAGCTTCCCCTGGAGCTGGTATACTCATTTTCTACTCTACCACGAACAGCGTTGAGGACACGCACGAACATTTGTTTCTCTTCCAGCTTTTTCTTTTCCTGAAACTGTCTTGGCAGCCCTCTGAGCTGCTGAATGAGGTGCAGTAGCACTTGTAATGTTGGTACAAAAATAGATTTTGCTCTTGGAGAACACTCATGCTGCCAGGCAAGGAGTGCTGGACTGGACTGAGCTCCCACAACCCAGTGGGAAATCTGGGTTTCAGCTTTACTTTTGGAAATGTGTTGATCCTGCCTCATGTGACAGCAGTGTCCCTCTCTCCTCTTGCACATCACTGCTGGACACGCTCTTCCAGCACATCTTGCCTTGAGCTTAGTCTTAAGAAGGCAAAGCTGCTTGCAGTAGGGACCCTGGTGCTGACCCCCAGGCAGGACTTGGTGCTGGAGATGCTCTGTGAGCACCTGGGGTGGTGTTTCAGACACTGGTCCAAGTAGCTTGTCCTGAGGCAGAGCCACACAATAGGAATTTACCAGACTTCCTGTAAAAGAAATGGTGTCTGTGTGGTAGAAAACAGTTGTTAAAGAACATCAGAAGTATCCTCTTGATCTGTGGTCTGTGTTTTCCTGATCCCTGTGGGTTTTCCAGCTGACCTTTCAATGTTGTTTTTCTTCTGAATGGTGAAATGGGAGAGAGCATCCTTGTGTTGAGAAGTGTCTGAACTTTGAGAGGGACTTGTGGAAGCTGTTGCACTCATCTCCACCAGATAAATCAAACTTAACCCACCTTTTGTGACTTCCTACTAGTGATAGGAAGAAGGGCAGTGGTTTTAAACTGAAAGAGGATAGATTTAGGCTAAATACAGGAAGAAACTTTTTACAGTGAGGGTGCTGAAACACTGAAACAGGTTGCTCAGTGAGATGGTGGATGCCCTATGCCTCGAAACATTTAAGGTCAGGTTGGATGGGGCTCTGACCAACCTGGTCTCGTGGAAGGTGTCCCTGTCCATGGCAGGGGGTTGGAATGAGATGACCTTCAGAGGACCTTTCAACCCAAACCATCCTGTGATCCTGTCCCAGTGCTAAGTTCAGGGTGGTTGCTGTACATAGTTTGAAGTGAAGTGCTGTTTGTGTGTTTCAGAAGTATCCCGAGTGATTTCTGTTCTGTGTTTTGATTTTACATTGAAAATACCTCATAAAGGTGGGAGGAAGTGTGAGTCCATGTCAGGAAAAAGAAAAAATAAATGCTAGAGCATTTGACCTGTCCAGACTTCCATTCTGTTCTGAAATAAATCTGCCCAGGACACGAAACCACTGCAGGTTTAGCATGCCCAAGACAGGCTCTGCTGGCTTTGCCTGCTCTCACACAAGTGCGTAACCTTGTGTGATTTTGATTGTTCACGCACAAGAACATTTAAATTCCAACTTCACCCCTGTAAATGCTTTTCCCTCTATAGAAAAACAAAGCCACAGATGTTAACTGTGTCTCTGGCAGTGTGAAGCTTGGGTCCTTGCTGATTTACATGTAGGTTTGTGGGTTAAGCAGCCAGCTGCACATGGCAGGACTCTCAGCACGTTTCTCTTCTGCTTCAGTACATCTGAAAACTGGATGAGCCTGGGAACACGTGTTGCACTTTGTGGGCTGGAGGGTCTGTGCAGCACTCAGTGTGCTTCATTAAGCTGCACACAGCTTTCCACAAAGCTTTTGAATTGCAGCTGTTGATTGCTCTGACCTCTCCTTGGCCGTCACCCCTCAAGCAGCCAAACCAAGCGGTGGAAGCTGAGCGGGGACTGGGAGGCTCCTGGTTTCTGGAGGAACAAAGGGGTTGGGGAAGGTGAGAAATGAGCTGGCAGAGTAGAGCTGCATGAGAAGTTTCCTGTGATCCATGGGCAGCAGAGCACCTTGCACCTGGCTGAGTTGGTTCTGCAACATGAGGTGAGCAGTTGATGCTATGGGTGACTTAACGTGATAAGAAACTTTACAGGGAAAATAGTCTTTTATAATTGTGAGGTGGAGCGTGCAAAGCTTTAAGGAGTCTGTTAAATTTCCAGCTGGTTTTTTTTAACAGCACTTGTAAGAAAACTGTATGGCAGAGAGACTTTAATGATAAAAGTTGGATTTGGATAAAATGCTGTCTTTAATGCTAAAAGGGAGTAGAAAGTTGATGATCGTTAAGGTCCCTTCCAACTCAAACCATCTGTGATTCCATGATAACTACTTGTGCATCACTTCGTTCTTCAGGTGTCGTTCTCTTAATGATCTTGGGTTTTATGGTCTTATTTTTATCTTTCCTTGTCTGAACTCCATTTTTCAAGGGACTGGCTTGCAATGTAGTGATGGTTTATATGGAGGGGATCACAACTGCCTCCTCCAGGATGCTCTGCATTGGAGCAGGAGCCCAGCCTCAGCCCAGGTGTCCTGCAGGATGTACTGTGTCAGCAGATAATGTGTTCTGTTCTCAATGTACAAAGCACAACTGATGCTTGTTATCTCACAGCTTTGGTTGGTGACCACCTGGCCTTTGGCTATGACAGCTCTAAAAAATCTGTGTAGAAATAAGACACAGGGGGTTAAGCTTAAAACTGAGAACCATGCCAGGGTATGCTGTGGCCTTCGTTGGGGCACTTGGAGTCTCCAGAAGGATGAGTGTTCCAGCTGAGGCTCCTGAACAACCTGGTCTGGTGGAAGGTGTCCCTGACAATGGCAGGGAGTTGGAACGAGATGTCTTTAAAGTCCCTTCCAATCAAACCATTCTGTGATTCCATGAACACAATCTCAATTTCTGTTCCTTCCTCTGCCAGTTTTCCTACTTGTGCTTGCATTCTTGTAACTGGTACAAGGCTATTTGGGAAGGAGTGACTAAATACACCTAGTGCAGACCAGAGGATGGAAGTCAGTAGCAGTCCGTGTCATCAAACCACTGACAGGTGTTTTGAGGAGGAAAACCAGGACTTCTGCTGCTCCCTGGACTGATGGGGGATGTGAGTTCACACTTCTCTGGCCAGCAGCACGTTGGCTGCTCTCTGCAAACAGTGGCTGCTGCTTCCTCCCATTGTGTCTGGGGTCGAGCTGTCTGAGTGGCTGCATGCTCAGGCTAAGAATAGTGCAGACCCCAGGGTTTTGGCTCTGTTTCCTGCCTCTTGGCTTCTTTCCTGCCTGGGGCTTGGAAGAGGCCTGGGAAAGGGTGTGTCCCGCAAAATAGGTTGAAATGTGTTACTGGAGATTGTACTGCCAAAAATAACACAGAGGCTGGGCAGGGGAAGAGCTTCTGTTTCCTCCCTGGTCCAGCAGCTCCAAGTCCTCTTTGGCACAGGCCAGAAATAAAGTCTTGACCCTCTTGCTAGTGGGATGTGGCCCCGCAGATGGGGTTTATGGCAGTCAATTTAGTCCCCTCTTAAAAGCAGGTAACAGTACCACCAGTTTGGGGCATTTCAGCCTGTATTTTTGGTGGACCTTTCACAATTTAAGTGTACTGATGCATCTTGTAGTGCTCCTGATAAAAGGTTCATCTTCAGTATCCATCCCCTGGGCCTGTGGCTGAGCTCGGTGGGGTCGGGCTTGCATCCCTGTAAATCAAATCCCAAAAGCTTTGTCTGTGGAGTCAGCACCTCCCTCCCAAACCTCAGCTTCAGAATCCTGTGGTTGATAGCAGTAAGATTTGTCAAGGGAGGTGGTCTGGCTCTCAGCCAAGCATGTCTAACCATCTCCTAGGGAAATAACTTTCCCCCTATAGTTTTGTAGAAACCTGACTTGGTAGCCTGTTTTGCTGATCAGCAGCTGGTTCATGCTGCAGCTAATTCTGCTTGAATTAAGGGGTTTATACCTGTTCTGATGTACAAATCTGCAGCAGATCTGCCTGAATGCAGTGGGGGGTCAGTGGGGGATGCAGGGAGGATGCTCCAGCATGGGTGAGGAACAGCACAAGGGAATAGAGCTGTAATTACTGCTGTCCTTGCCTTAATCAATTATTATAATCAGATAATTTATTCAAAAGCAGAAGTAGACTGTGGGACATTGACTGTGGCAAGCTCTGGTAACTTCACAGCATTTATCTCTGTCTAGGGCAGGCAAAGCTGTCTGTCCCCTTTCCACTGCATCAACAGAACACCATAATGAATATTAACCTCTATGTTACCCTGGAAAAAGAGTGAGGACAGCTGTCATTGTGCTTTTATCTTCTAGTTTTCTGACTTTCTCCAGATCTATATTGAAAGATTCCTTCAAATCTTTGTTCTTTTAACTTTTCACAGGTTCTCATTCAGATGCCAGCTTCCACCCAGCCTGGTGGTTCTGAGAGAGTTTCAAGCATGTGTGATCTTTATTGTCCTTGACTGAAGAGGAAGGGCTGGGAAGTGGTTTGTTTCCTGCCCTACCCTTTCTCCGCCGTGGGCAGGGAATCTCTCAGATTGTCACTCATCTTCCTTCCCTTTTTGGTTCAACTTCACAGCTTTTTGTCTGGCAGCAGCTGGAGCCAAGTAGGGCCAGAGTGGTCACTTGTGAGGGCACACCCTGAAGAAGGCAGGCTGTCGTGCCAGTGGTGCTCTGCTCGTGTTTGATGGGAGAGACCTGGGTCCCCTTCTCCTGACTTACAAAATCTCAGAGTCAAAGGTTGGTTGGGAGCTTAGAGATCATCCAGTTCCACCTCCTGAGTGGAAACACATTTTGAGAAGAGCAAAGGAGATTTCAGCCTTTCTCCAACCTCATCCAGCTGAGCCTGTGCATGCCATGGCTTGGCACTCTGTAGGGCTTGGAGGAGGAGAGGGAAGCTTTGCAGTTGCTGCTCAGTCTCCAGAGCCCTGCTGTGCTCACTAAGCACAAAAGTGCTGCTTCACTGAGGGCTCCATCATCTCCTGGAGTCTTCAAAGATGTGGTGCTGCTCCTGTGTGGATTTAACATCCCCCCCTAACCCCGGGTCACAGCTACCAAACAACTCTGCTCCCTGTTTAAGCTCTGGTAATCTTGGCTGGATTTCTGGTTTAATTTGGAGACAGCCTGCTGCAGCTCTGCTCAGTAAATGCCCTATTAAGCAGTTAATTATTTCTCTATAATACTAGCTTTTATCTTTAATACAACAATTTTACTGTCTCTGATAATTACACAGTCTCAGATAACTCTCTTAAATCTAATGAGGCATGACAAGCTGTGTTCAACAAGGCACCACACCATTAACTTCTTACCTCTTACTTGTCATCTTATCACACTGAATTACTGTATTTCTAGCCTGAGTGGCTGTGGATACATAACATGTCACTTCTAATTAAGAAAATAATGAAAATCACTCCTGGTGCTCCTGTGGTCGAGCTAGTGGTCAGCTGGCTGGCCTGGTGGCCTGAAGACCCCCCAGCAGCTTCTCTGCAGCATTGTGCTCTTTGCCCCCCGGAGCTGAGGGTTGGTTTAAGCACTTCTGGCCACTTGGTTGGTCCATGGGTCTGAGGCTTGTGGGTAGGGGGAATGCAAATGAGCCTTTGAAGGACATCAGTGAGGATAGATCTTGTCTGTGCTGATGGAAGTCATTCCTGCAGGGATATCTCGTGGTGGGATTCAGCTGGATGAAGGAAAATAGCTTTTTTTTTTCTGGACAGGGAGAGCACAAACTGCTGCAGCAATGTCTGGTGTGACTTGACTGATGCTTTGTTACTCATTACTGGCAATAATGGATCAGGTCGTTGCAGTGCTGGGTTTTGGTGGATTTGAGACTGACACAAAAACCCTGCATGTGCCTGACTGAAGTCTCGGGATTAGGGAGATCACAGGATTAGAGGATGGTTTGGGTTGGAAAGGACCTTAAAGCCCATCTCGTTCTACCCCTTGCCATGGGCAGGGACACCTTCCACTATCCCAGGCTGCTCCAAGCCCTGTCCAACCTGGCCTTGGACACTTACAGGGATGGGGCAGCCTCAGCTTCTCTGGACAACCTGTGCCAGGGCCTCACCTTTCTCACAGTAAAGAATTTCTCGCCAATATCCAATCTAAATATCTCTTCTTTTAGTTGAAAACAGTTCCTCATTGTCTTATCAATGTTATCTTTTCATCTCTTGCCCTATCACCTTGCCAGTACAAAGCTGCACTTTTGAAATGTCAGGGCTCCTGTCAGGGAAGTCCCTGCATCCTTCCCTGTTGCATCAGGAAGGCATTTCCCAGGGGAATGAGCCCAAGCTGTCCCTTGGGGGGAGCCTGAGTGCTCAAATCCAGCTGGAGAGAACAGAGCAATTACCTGACCTTGTGTGTTTTCAAAGAAGGAAGAGTTACTTCATTGTCACTACTGTAATTCCAAGTTCCCTGGAAGGATTATTAGGACTGGTGGGTACTGATGACCCCTCCCTAGCTTTCCCTAGGTCACTTCCCATGGCATGGGAATGCTGTTGCTGAGGGATACCAGCAGCACACACCTCTCTCCAGACACCCCTGCTGTCCATCCCGCTGACCCGTGGGTGCAGGTATTGCCTCTGGTTGGTTTGCATCCAGGCCAGAGAGCAGAATCATGGAATCATCAGGGCTGGAAAAGCCCTCCAAGAACATCAAATCCAACCATTAACCCAGCACTGCCAAGCCCACCCCTAACCTGTGTCCCTAAGCACCATGTGTGTGTCATTTGAACACTTCCAAGGACAGTGATTCCACCACTACCCTCAGGAGGTCCTTTGGCTTTGCTCAGCTTTAAACTTGCAAATGCTGAGGGTCCTGCAGGATTTTTTGACTGTTTTTGCAGCGAAGATGGGTGCAGGCTGCACACGTGGAGTGGTTCATCTGGGTAATGTAACTTCTCTAATTCTCTTTGCAGTAAAGCGATTTAAGGAACCAAAGGCAGAGAGGCGTCCCTGGAGGATATGGTGAGATTTTTCATTTGGAACTTGAAAAGACAGTGTTTATAATGTTGTTTTCTCTTACACTAACAATCTTCTAGGCCCCCTGCTTGACATTTAGTTGTTAAATGGAAGTGTTGTGCTGCTGCTTCCCAAGGAAATCTCCATAAAGTTCTCCCTAGAAATAAAGTTCCCTGCATAGCTCCTCCAGAAAATCTTGGTTTTTCCTCCAGGTTTTATGATACCTCCAAGCAAGCAATAGGTGCCCTCTTCATCCACTTTGCCAATGTTTTTCTGTCTGATCTCACTGAGGAGGACCCTTGCTCTCTGTAAGTACACAAGGCACTTGAAATCATGCCCTACGTCAGTGAAAGGGAGAATGGTGTTGGGAAGGGTCATAAACAGTGGGAATTAATCTATTTGAAGCACTGCCTGGGGATAAACCCTGCTGAGCTTGTTTTTGTGGTCTCTGTTGTCTTCTTTGCTGGTCCTGTTTGGGGGATTTCTAAACCAAACTTCAGACATAATGTAGGAGTGCCACCTTTACTTCAGCCACTCTGCAGATAAAAATTCCGTTTCAGAGTTAACCTCATCTCGAGAAACTCCTCTAGGCTCCAAAATGCTCCTTGAAACCTTCTGTCCCGTCTCCTTTTTTTTATATTAAAGTGCCGCACCTTCATACGTTTCTTTAAGCAGACACAAGTTTGGCTGGGGCAGCACATAACCTCTCAAATGATGTATTGTTGTTTTTTTTAAACAGACAGTGTTTTAAAATAAACCCTTTTGTGCTTATGCTGTGCCCTTTGGGCGTGCTGTTTATTTTTCATGTGTGTTTTATGTTTCCCTGCACTGCCTGACTTGTCATCCTGAACCAGGCAGCTTAAAACCCTCCAGCCCTGTCCCTGGGCTTTGAGGCTCATACTCTGTGTTCTGCCCAGTATAAGCCACCAGAGCCTCATGTTTGTATGGAATGCTCTGATTTCAGCAGCTGGAAACTGTAAAAAGCCAGTCTGAGCTTTTGGATGTAGAAAAACTTAATGTTATGCTTTCAAAGTGGATATCAAAAGCAGATTGTTGTTTTCAATTTCTTGGTTCAGAGGCAGTATTGAGTTCTGGAAAAGGAAGTGTTCACTGCTGGTAGCTCTGTGCTTGGCGTTTTCTTCATGCTGTAGAAATCTGGCAGAAAATATGGCAATAATGGGAAACTGCATTAAAAAACCACATTAGTCTATGTGATTTTTTTTTTTTTCTTTTGGAGTTCATTAAAATTCCAAGCCCTGGATTAGAGCTTGGACCCTGCAATCCCTGCAAGGTCCCTGCAAGTCTCCTGCCTCTGGCACTCTGCCCAGTGACACTTAAACATCCAAAGCTGCAGAGCAAATCCATTGAGCCCAAATCTCCTGGCAGCGATGGGTTCAGCTCCTGGATCTGCACTGGGATCTTAACTTCAGGTTTTTGGGGACCTCAGGGTTCCTGCTGCTGAGCCAGGGTGCCTCACCTCTCCCAAAACCTGCCTCTCAGTCTGTGTCTCTTTTTTTGGCAGCCTCTTGCAGCTGCTCAGAAAAATGGACTTTTTGCCTCTTCTGCCCAGTTTGTAGAGAGCTGTGGTGTCCAAAAAGCTGCCATTTTCTCATGTGAAATTCTAGAACAATTGGTTCTGTTTCCTCTGAAACTTGGGATTTCATTCTTTTTAATAAGAAAAAAAAAGATGCTGCAAATGGAAAGCCTCCTTTTTGGCGGGTAACTTTTAAGAAGTATTTATTGCATATGAATAAATGAGCAGTGCCAGAGAGTTGGTAGAGCTTGTCCCTTCTCTCCTGAACGAGGTTTTAAACTAAGAAATTGCTGGTAAGACTTGGGAAAATGCAATAAAAGAGAAAGGAGGCAAGTTTGGATTGTTAATATGGGGTTACTTAAAATCTTGGAGGTTTTCTTATCTATTTCCATATTGAAACTAAAGATTTTGAATGAGACTTAAGAACACAGCTGAAACCTGAATTTTCCTCTGCTCCTAGCTACCTTATTAATTTCATCCTGGATGCCACTTTGGGGATGCTGCTGATCTGGCTGGGTGTGAAAGTTGTCTCCTGGATCGTGCAGCACAAGAAACACACGTACCTGGTCTTCGGGGAGTATGGTAGGTGTCACCTGCTCTGCCCAGAGGGGCTTGGTGTGCTCCCAGCTGGGAATGGGGACAAGAAAATGGCAGGAACTGCAGTCTGGAGCTAAAATGTGAGCAGCTGCCTTCTCCAAGGAGCTCACAGGGGATGGTTGTTGGATTAAATGCTGGGACACTGGAGTGTAGCAGGGTGGTGATGAAAAGCTGAACATTTCTTTGGATGTATAATACACCCCAGGACATCCATATGGTAAATTAAGGTGTTTGGGGTTCTTTTTTGGGTTCTTCCCTGGGTTTTCCCTACCATCTCCATTCAGAACATGGAATTGTTCTTGCATTTGCCTTGAGCTTTACATCAGCCAGGCACAGCGTGGACCCGAAACGGAGTTCTCAAGTCTGGCCTCTTTCTCTTTCAGTTCCTGCCTTGAGATGGACATGTTTCTAAAAAGCTGCTCTCAGCCAGCCCCACTAGAGGGTAGCAGTTCCCTTCCAAAAGAGCAGAGGCAGCTTGCAGGAGAAGCTGCCGGAAAGGGAAAATTAATGCTTTGCCTGTTTTACATTGTATTTAATGTACAGATGAATTCAGTTGTACTTCAGAAAATACATCTTATTGTATACATAAAACTTGAAGTTTTGCCTTTAAGACCTTAATCATTAAGTCTACTCTGAAGTTAGTCTGGTTTCTTTGTGTTTTTAGTAGCTGGTCTGGTATCTGAGCTGGTGAAACTTGGGCCCAACTAGGATTAGTTTGGAGGACCCCACTGCCTTGTGAACTTACTGAGGCTCACACTCAGCCTGTGCAGATGGGTACTGGCAGAGAATGAAGGGCATGGTGGGGTTTGTGGGGCAGCAGAAGCAGCTACAGACTGGGAATGAGATGCTGTGATGTGGCAGGGCCAGCTCTCAAACCTGAGAGTGGCTTTAAAGGCTGGTCTCAAGCAGTTTCAACATCCCAACAGCAGGCATTTGATGGGGGGACTACCTTCTGTATTTTCCCTAATGCCTCCTCCTTCATAATAGATCCCTAAAGTCAGTCAGATGAGACAGCAGAAGAATCCAGATGTATTTAGTTCAGGAGCTGGAATTTTTCCCCTTTTGAGCAGCAAGGACTGGAAGCCCAACCACCTCAGGACACAGCTTCAGCTTCGTGTGCCACGTCTGCAGTTGAGCAGAAGCAAGGAAACAGGCAAAGTGTGTTGGCAGAGCAGTGATGAACTTCTGTTGAGCTGTAGCTGGCCCCTCATTAGGGCTGGCTTAGACTACAGAAACAACTCATTCCTTTGAGAAAACCTTGTTTTCATTAGTAAAAAACAAGTTTGTGCTGTTGCTTGAGTTTGGTTCTTGGATTGGGGGTTAAATATCTCATCCATCAAGTACAGTTTTTGGTGCAGGTCTCTGGCCAGAGTGACCCCAGTGGAAAGTTCAGGTAGGAGCCAAGTGAGATGTCCAAGGCAATCCTGTGGCAGGGCTGGGGAAGGAAAACACTCCTGTCCTCGTCTCTGGTGTTAAGTAACTTCCAAAACAGTTGGGAAGATGCTTGTAAACTTTGTACAGTTTGATGCAGGCTCCAGGAATATGATTCACTTTCTGGGCTAATTGCTCTACCAGACTTCTGCTTCTCAGGAGAATTGAGGGAAGCAATGTAAGTCCTGCAGAGGAGAAAACCAGGGGAGCACCAAATCCATGTTGCAAACAGCACTCAGTGCCACTGCTCCAACCATCAGAACAGAGTGCTTGTGGTTTTGTCCAGTAAAGCCAGTACCCATCTTCCTGCATCAACTTGGAGAAAAACAACAAGAAAAAAATCTGTTGCAGCTGTGTCCTTCCAGCATCCCTGCTGCTGATGCAAACCACTGCAGTTGTCCTTTGGTGTGGGCTGCAGCAGTTCCTCCTGCTCTGGGGTTGCTTCTCCTGCCTCCACAGCCCTGGCTGGCTCCCTCTGTGCAGCTGCAATAGCTGCATTAATGGAGAAGCAAAGTCAAGGGGAGGGAAAGCACTTAAATCTATGCTGCTATTTTAAGCATCCAGCTGCCCAGAACTGTTCAGAAAAATCAATTACTTCCATATTTCCAAAAGCCCAGGAACAGGCATTCTGAGATCAGCCTCTCTTGTGCCTGAGCTCATGGCCAAACACTGCTGCAGCCAGGAATGACCTGTTTAACAGCTAGTGGGGAATCAAAGGCTTCTGTTTGCTTGTGTTCCCCCACCTTTGCCCAACAGCTCTTGATTACTCTCCAAATTGCCTCTAAGCACAGGAAACTGCATTTTGGAAGTTGCTGTCTCTTCTCAGGATGCCTGGCTCCTAAGATGAAAGATTGGGGAAGTGTGTTCTTGGCTGAGGTGGGCTTTGGGGAATGGGGGTTGCCTTACACCTGCTCAGAGCTAACAAACTCCTGCCCCTGGAGATGTTGAAGGCCAGGTTGGATGTGGGACCCTGAGACACCTGATGGCACCACTGCCCATGGCAGGGGGATTGGAGCTAGGTGATTTTTTTAAGGTCCCTTCCAACCCAAACCATTCTGTGATGATTCTGTGAAATTCCACAAATGCACCATTGCTGTAGCAGGTCATGGCTGTAGGAGCTGTCCCTGTAGGGAACCAACTCAGGGAGGAGAATAAAGCAGAGTTTAAGCTTCAAAAGACGTGGGAGATGTATACCTGAGTTCTTGGAGATGCTGTTGGGTCTGCACAGATTGAGCAGGGGAGGTGCTGGCTCCAGTCAGGGCATGCAGATCAAGCCTGGTTGAACTTTGTGGCTCCTCCAAACTGGTCCAGCTCTCTTCTCCCTCCCCCCATGGCAATGAGCAGTGTCCTAGAGGACCCCTTTGGATGGCTGCAGTGTCCTGATTTTAACTGTGGTTAATAATTCTCCAAGATTACTTTAGAAATACCTCAGTGTTTCTTTTAAGTAAGCAAATGCTGCAAATTTGCATTGAGAGAGAGATTTCCTGCAGTGTGCAAGTAAATTTTTCTAGAGGAGCATTAAGAAATGAGGAGGGGAGAACTGTTCTCACTGGAAAATGTCCCTCTGGATGCCCATCTGGATGTTGACTTTTGTATGACTGTAGCTGTGGTCACTGGCTATCTAAGCCTGATGCTCTGTGCTCATTCAGTGTCTGGAAATGGAAAGGCATCTTGCTTGGAGGCCTTCAAAGTTTGTTTGGTGGCCTGTTGAACTCTGCTGGTCAAATTTAGTTCTAAGAGAATATGCTCTGTGCCAGCTGCTGAGTTTAACTGAGGACCTGTGTGGGCTGCTTTTGGCCCCGTGGTGATGTTGTGCAAAATTTCCATAACAAATATTCCCACGTCCTGGAGCAGTCAAGGGAGCTGGCTGCTAATGCTTGAGGAAATAATGCTGGAAATAGCTCTAACCTGAGGGGCTGTCCTGTCCTCAGCCTGCTGGGCCTTTCCATCCCTAGGACCAGGGGGAGAAAGTAAGGAGAGGACTGAGGGTCCTGCTCAGTTCTGGGTGTGTGGTTGGGTCCCTTGCTCTGAGCAAGGGTGCAAAGCTCAGAGCCTCCTGGAACTGAGTGACAGCAGCAGCACTGTTTCTAGGAATAGGAATTCCTATGAACTCCTATTCCACTGCAATAGGAATATCCACAGGGACCAAAGATCCAGAGCAGTGGTGTGACACTGCACACTGGGGACAGATTCCAACTGTGCACTCATTTATTTCCAGTTCAGCAATGCGACAGGTTGTCCAGAGGAGCTGGGAATGCCCCATCCCTGGAAGTGCTCAAGGCCAGGTTGGATGGGTTTTGAACAACCTGGTCTAGTGGGAGGTGTCCCTGCCCATGGGGTCTCTTCCAACCCACATCATTCTATGATTCAATCATTTTAATTCAGATGCAGAACATGCAGAGAGGGTCTGGGGTGTCCACTGGACCTATTTGGCTGCTCTGATGCATCACATTCCCATCTCTAACAGCCTGGTTTTTGCCCTCCAAGTGAGCACTTCACACAATTCAGAGTTTACTGCTATTTCCTACCCTCCTCTGTGCTTGGCACAGATAATTAGATCCTGTGGTTTTGGAGGTGCCATTTGAGTATCTCAAGTTTTTACTGACTTTTTCTACCCCCACCTTGTCACCCAGTACAACTTTCAGTGCTTTCAGATACTTGCCTTTCCTCAAACCCCCTGAACCCTCCGCTCTGGCTGTGGTTGAGCTTTTCCCTACCTGCTCCGTGCGCACACAGTCCCCAGAAGACTGTAAATAAAGCTGTCTGGCAGTAACGTGGGGGCTGTGCTGACAGCTCGGTGCATTAGGCAGCCTGGATTAAAACTAATCCTGTTGTGTGGTAACAGCTCAAATACCTCAAGCACTGCTGCTCTGGCTTCCCCAGCAGTTGGGCTCCCACGCACAAGTGGAATATGAGACGCGTTTGTGTGAGGTTGCCACGGGCTCCAGTGGCCCTTGGGCTGCTCCAAGGAAGTTTTGCTGGTGGTGGGGAGCACCAGGAATGCTGCTGGAGGAGAGCAGTCAAAATTCAGTTTGTGCATCTTTCGGGGTGAAGGAGGATATTAATTTCTGTGGGGATGGGAGATGGCTGTTAGATTTTAGCAGAGGGTGTTCATTAAGCTAAAGGGAGAGGTTTGTGATAGACTCCATGTGTAGAGCTGAGATGTCCTGGCTTACCTTCCAGCTAGAACCAGGGACAAGAAACTGGAAGGGTTCAAAGGGAGTGTGATAAATACAATCACCTAACAGGTGTGATGTGGAGGCTGCAAAGATCCTTTGGACCAGTTCTCCACTCTCGTACAAGGGAAGAAAAGCTATGAACAGAGCAAATTTTTTTAGCCTCCAGGCAGCAGATTAGTTGTTTCTGGCTGGCAGTGTTGTGTAGCAGAAAGTCTTGTGGGCACTCTTTGAGATTTATGTAATGAAAATGCTTCCTGTAAGAAGAATCCTTTCCCATCCACAGAGCAGGGCACCTCTAGACAACGTTTGATCCATTAGAGACATCAGGGTGCATCTGAGGATGCCTCTGACCAGCTTTCTGTAGGAAACCAGCACTTAAATGAGCTCAGCTCCAGTCTTCCAGCCTTTGCCTACTGTGGAAGGAGGAGATGGAGCAGATCTGTCTTATGGGCCTGTCTAGGGACCACAGCAAAAGCTTCCCTGATGAGATGCCAGAAAATGCTGACTTGAATGTTCCTGGTACTGGTCAGAGTTAGGTGAATTAGTGATGTTCGGTGGTGGATGGTGGACACTGGGGTGGATCAATGGTCATTGGATGACTCCTCAGCTGCTGAGGTAAGAAGCAGACAGCTGCATTCCTTGGTGAAGTGGAAATGAGCTGCTGTCTCTAAGTCATCTCTGCAGCCCTTAAGGCCATGCTGCTGTTTCATTTTCACCCTTGTCCTGAATAATTTTGGTACAGAGCAGCCTCCTGTCCTTGGGAGACCAGGATGCAGTAAAATATAGCAGTAGAAACACCCTCTGATCTCCCTGCTGGGCATGGAAGTTAAGTCCTGGCTACCCAGGCAAGTCCATGCCTAGGGTGGGTTAAGAAGCAGGTTGTCTTTCCTGGTGTCTGTGTATCAGCCTGGTGAGCCAGAACCTGCCTCGGGCTGTGCAGTGCACAGAATGCAGAACGAAGAACCACAGCCTGCTGTTGTGATGGTGCATGGTAGCGACCTGTCCCCAAAAGGATGCAAGGAGGCAGGTGTTTGAGAGGGATCTCAAACTTGCTGCTGGTGTCTGGGCAAGCTGAGATGACAGAGGGAAGTGCTGTCACAGAAGAGCTGATTCACAAAGGGTGCTGTGGCTGCTAGTGGTGTCCCTCCATGGGGGACAGAGCACAGCTGACAACACAGAGCAAAAGGGAAAGAGTTCAAATGCAGGAAGGACACAGCGGATGTGTTTGTTTTCCTGTTTTGTTTGTACTTGGAGCTCTGATGGGTGGTGGTAATGTGGGGGTTTCTGGGAGAATTGGTTTGTTTTGGGGTATGGGGCAAAAAGGTTCGCTAGACCTAACGTGCGTGCCAAAGGCAGCCAGGCATCCTGATCTGTTTAGGAGAGGCTTTTAGGAGGATCAAAGCCTCTCTGACACCAGCCTGTAGCTGCCAGCTGCCTCTAAGACTGCTCCCATCTCCTCACAGACCACCCATTAAGCTGTTGCCTGCCAGGGAGCGGAGGTTCCGCTCTCTGAAATCCTCCGCGGACTCTGCTGGGTGTGCTTCCACATAACCTTCCTGGCTCCCTCTTCCTGCCCTCCCTCCATGCAGTTCCTGCTGGTTTGGCGCTCTCTGCTTGCTCTCCTCATCCCTGCACCCTCAGCCTCCCAGTCCTTCTCTCTCCACTCCTTTGCTTCCTTCTCAGTCATGGCTTGAGCAATTCAGAGTTTGGGGCACAAGGTGATCCTACCTTGGACACCACCAGGATGCCCCTACTTTTTAGCTGTAGCTTTGCAGCGAGGCAGATGTTCTGGTATGTTGCTAACAAGTGACAGAATAAGGACAAATGTACCTGTAAATCTGTTTTGCACTTGCTGGGAAGCTGATAACCACAGAGCTGAGGCTTGGTTGGTCACCAGCTCTTACTAAATCCCAGTATGTGCTGCTGGTTTTTGTGGCCAGAGGTTTTTATTGGTGTAGATAAATGTGCCTTTGCAAACTGCTGGTGTTGTCTTCCTCTGCCACATCTCAACAGAATTGTGCTGAAAAGTGGGGAAAAGTGGACAAAAGTGAAGCAGAGCTCCCAGCCTGCTGCCACCTGACCACGTCGAGCACTACATCTCACAGTGCCAACTGCATGGGTTCCCTTGCACGGATGGAATTCCAAATTCCAGACGGATTATGCTGGGAACAAGAGTTGCCAGGGGTTATCTTTGGTTTTAAGTGGTAAGAGGAAATGCTGCAGCTTTCCTGAGCCAGATACAGTGGCTCAGTTTTGCAGACCTGAGGTATTGTGGTGAGCCAGGGAAGGTGATAACCAGCTGGCACGGTGCTCACAGAGGGCTGAGGCAAGCACATGTAATAGATACAGAACCATTATTGTTGTTAACAATACAAATATGCTTTTCCTTATTACTTGGTGAGTACCCCGTTGGAAACATTCATATTTAATTAGCATTGATTCTTTTTGAGTGAACTGCTTTAAAACCTGGGGCAGTGGAGCCCCTGTCTCTTGCTCAGACGGTGTCACATAACCAGCCCTTCACTTCATCAGCACAATAAAATAGTTCAGGCCTGAGAAGTTACATTGCTTGTAGTGAAAACGGTGACTTGAAATTTTCAAACTGTTTATGGCAACTGTGTGGGTGAGGCTTGGTAGGGAGCACATTGCAGGTGATACCTAATGATTTATTTGCATTTACTTTATTTTGTAGAGGAGTGTACAGGTACTGACTGGTCCTTTTAGAGAGGAGGGTCAGCATCAAGCATGAAGCAACTTTTCTGCAAGCTTGTCTACTCCTTTCCTCTGTCCCAGATTTAATATTCTGTTTTTCCAGGTGACCCTCCACAAGCTGCTGCCTGGATTGGCCAGTGTATCCTCTACTTGCTGATAATGGTTTTTGAGAAGACTGTGATTAGCCTTGTCCTGCTTATCCCTGGTTGGACAAAGGTAAGCAGTGTTTTTCTAGCTGTAGCTGTTGTGGTTTGTTTTTTGTCAGCTTTGCCTGATTCATGGTTCCCATTATTGAAGGCCTTTAATCCTCACACTTGTTGACATCAGTCTGTAATCATTAGCTATTACTTAAATTTTGGGAAATGTGACTTTCATAATGGTTTGGCTTTTGGTGCATTCTCTTGCTAGTCAAAAGCTAATGGAGTAAGATGATGCTTTAATTTTCCGTCCTATTCTTGGAAGGCTAAAATGGGCTGGGCTGGCAGCTGAGCTCCCTCAGTTCTGCCAGAGGATTTCTATTTATTCTGTCAAGTCAGTCCACGTTGGCTTTTTGTGATCCTGTGCCTAAACCAGGGGGATTCTTAGAGATTAATTTGGAAAGAACTATCCCAAGTAGCATGTTGTCTTTTCCTGCTCAGCTGCTCCTGCATGGCAGCAATGTTAGTTGTGTTGATCAGAAGTTTCTCTTTAAAACAGATAAAAATAATATCCTGTGGGACTTTTAGCACACATACCTGGTTATCAGATAGGTGTGATGGGTATAAAACCCAGTTCTGGGGGTCAATGGTGACTCCAGTTTGCAGTGTACTTACACACAGTGCCTGGTACAGCAATCTGGGAGCATTTATCTCTTCAAGGGTTGTCCTTCAACCCCTGTAGCCCACAGTGCCCACACTTGGGTGTGAACTTGTTCAGCAGCACGAATCCAGATCCAGAGGTGCTACTGGAATCCTCTCCATGATTACTGTTCATGGCTGGTGTCCTTATTCTGCAGATGAGCTCCAGGGAGCCAAGGGAAGTCCCACCAGTTGTTGCCATGGATAGTTACACTGACAGACTCGCAGTACTTGTTTCTGTACAAAATCACGTGTTTGGCAGCTGGGCTAAGGGAATATCCTGTGTAATCTTTCTAAGAGCTGGGTTGAAGCACAGGCTGTAGAGCTCTGGCTGCTCATGTAAGAAGACAACCAGTTTTCATCAAAGATCTTGCAACAGAGCTGTTCAAATAATGCTTCTAAATGTTCTCTCCTGTGCAGCTTCAGCAGATTCTCCTGGGTTACATCCCAAACCCCCAGCTGGAGCTCGTCCTGGTGATGTTTATTGTGCCTTTCATAGTCAATGTAAGTGGTGCCTCTGCAAGTGCTGGGTGGGCTGGTTTGGAAATCATGGTCCACCCTCGTGGGAGTGTGTACAGGGACTGGCTGGGGGCAGCCTTGAAGTGGCTGGGACAGGGTGGAGGGGTGTGGAAATAAATATATCTGTCACAAATCTGTTGCTGCCACGGTCTCTGTTCCCAATTCTCATCCCTTTCTCTGAGCTGCTGTGGGGCTGGCTTTTCACCTCTTGGAATGCAGCTGGGTCTTGTTAGGTGAGAGCTCATCTCAGTAGCAAGCTATGGGTATGGGGATGCCCAAAAACCCTTCGAGGTCCTATAGGATGGCTTGTGACCTTGGCAGTCCAGTCATTTGGATGGATGTCAGATTGTGTTACAGCAAGATAAAGTGCACAAGGTTACCCAGACCTGTTGTTCTTCTCAAAACTGGTTCCACAAAACCTCTTGAAAGCTCAGCTCTTTCCTGGTTCCCCTGATTCTGGGTAATCCTTGACCTGCTGCTCAGTTCCTGCTAAGGTGGGAAGTGTGAACAAGGTGTTAACACTCAGATGCTCCCTGGACAAGCAGGGAGTCGAACTCACTTTCAGCTCATCCCATGCACATTTCAATGGATGCAGCACTGGCAAAGTTGGATTGATCTGCCTCTCTCCACCATCCCAGGCTGCATTTCCACATTAGAAAGAAAATTCTGGTCCTCAAAGAACTAACCAGGGACTGGTTCAGGCAGATGAACCTTGGATGGAGCTTGGTTCAGTGGTTATGTTCTGGTGGAAACTTGACCTGTTGTGGTCTTTTTTAATTTGGGTCTTCTACAACTGTGGAAACAATAGGACTTGTGTAAGAAGGGACCTCAGGAATTTGACTCATCCAATCCCCATGGGCACAACTGATTCAGGACTGATTGAGGTATGAGGTTGATCAAGGCTGGATGTCTGGAGAACCCAAAAGGAGAAGAAATACCTGTAATTGAATGACTCTATGTTCTGGTGTCTGCAATCTATTGATGTAACTTCTTTCTTCCCAAGGCCATTATGTTCTGGGTTGTGGACAGCTTGATCATGAGAAAATACAAGCAGAAGGATACCCTAGACATCAATGGATCCATAGAAACTCCTCGGGCCAGGAGGACTGAGGAGTCTCAGGTGAGACCAGGGATGCAAGCTTGTGGGATGGTCTGTGTGTTTTACCACAACCCTGTAACAGAACATCACATTGCCTAGACCTGGGGTGGTGTGTCATGAATGTGGGTGATCACCCTGCAAAGTCAAACTCCCTCTGTCTAGCCATGAGCAATGTCACAGCCCAGGGAGTGTTGCTGAAATACTGGCCCTAAATGATGACAGGATCTTGGGGGGATGAGCTGGCTTCTGCACTGATCTGTGTGTGCAGGCTGAAACTGTCACTCTGAGCTTTGCCATATTTAACTGTAATTAATTTTGGCTGGGAAGAGCTTACTTTCCTCACTGTAATTGTTAGCATCCTTTTTAGAGGACAAAGCTTAGCTGGGAATCCTATTTTTGTCAGCATTTGGTATTTTTTTCAACCAGATAATTGTCCCTTAGCTGGAGGAGGCTGTGTTCTGTGTAGTCTGAGCTCGACACTTAAAAGTTACGGTGGGGGAGGAAATGCTGCAGTTCCAGCAGACTTTGTTCTTCTTAATGATATGTAGTTTGTTGGGTAGGTGGTGTCTGCTTCTTACTGACCTTTGGGCAGAGACCAGTCTTGGTCCCTGGGAGGAATTCCCTTCCTTCTCCTGGCACCCAGGCCTGGTTTCAGTGTGTCCTGTGTGCAGCTGCTGATATCCTGCAGCTCACTGGTGAGACTTACAGAGATAAGATAATTTCTTGCAATCACAGACTGGCTCCTGGAGGAGCTTCTGCTGAGGAATTTAGGATGAACAGAAATAGCTCTTGCTCTCTGAGAGCCATTTCAGAAGGAGTAACTCAGCTCCTGTGCTGATGGATGGGATGGCCCATCGCTGGTGGCATTGCAGCACACACAGAGGTAATAATGTTTTAACAGTGTCATGGCAGCAGCCATGGACAGCAGCCAAGGCTTCTGCATCCCCAGGGTGCAGTGGGGAAGTGGCCACTGCTCGTGCAGTGTCAGAGGAATCCTCCCTCTGGCAGGGAGGGCAGGCAGATGTGAGCAGCTGTTGAGACAAGTGAGTCACTCCTCCTTGGCCCTGCCTCCAGAGAGACAGCTCTGGCGAGGTCACTGCTGGTAAAGCCCTGCCCTGCTCACTGGATGTGTTCCTGAAGGCCCAAGGTCACTTAAAATTACACCAGCTCAGAAGCAGAGGTAAGGAGGTGACATCTCTATTGGGGACAAGAACCTCCTTCCCAGCTTTTGGAACCAGACCTTGCAGCATCCAGTCCCATGGATGGTGGCTGCCGTGGATGGGCAGATGGTGCTGCAGGTACTACTGCTCTATGGAAAGGAAGCTTCCACTGGAATACTGCAAGTGTTTTGTGACCTCTAGCTCAGTTTTGGATAATCTGAAGGGATGGTAGCTGGTAATTTCGAGATGCTCTGAAAGCCTCTTCTGGCAGGTCAACATAAACAGGAAGCTTCAAGTGGTGGAAACAATTCCCACAATCTGCCACTTTCTGTCAGAGGTTTCTCCCATCTTCCAAGTACTTGGCTGCTTTTCTCTGAAGACTTCAGCAAAAACTCAACAGTGTGCAGGTCATCTGTCCACGCTGCAACCCTCTGATCCATCACTGCAGTGGAGCTACCAAGGGGACTGGTTTCTCCTCGGAGCAGTCTGCAGGGATTGCCTCCTTTATGCCTAGGCATGTTCCTGCGCCTCTGGCCTGACAAATATTTTGGGCAGAGAAGGAAGCTAATGAAGAAATGCAGAAGTGGGTGACCTGTTTTCCAACTCTTTCTTGGCACTGGGCCTTGAGGAATAGCCGTAGGCTCCTGCTTCATGTGTCAGGTTCTTAAGCTGTGAGCTAAAGATCGTGTTGTCTGGCTGAGCCCTACAGCTGGATTGACTGGAATTTAGGCTCGAAAGCAGAAAATGAGCATTTTCTGGGCTTGTTGCTGCTAATAACCTGTTCAAGTGGGGGAATTTCTTTTCTTCCTGCTGCCCAGTGGAGGAGGAAGGGGGGCTGAGGAGTGTCTCTGTAGGGCAGAGCTAATGTGTCCCACGGTTTATCAGGGTTCATCAGGGCTGTCTCGCTGCAGGCGCCACCAGCTCCCCATCTTGCTGCTGACTTGAATTTCAGCCCTCTGCCTATCTCACCAATGGAGTGTCATTATTTTCACATGAACTGGCAGTTTGTGTTTGGAAAAGGAGGGGGAGAGATAGGAAGGAGAATGGAAAGAGTGGGCTGAAGTTAACCTGTTAAAAGCCCACGCTCTGTGTTTTCTCTTGGGACAGCAGGAAAACTCAGCTCTGTCCTTGGCCTGGTGGAGCAGCTGGGCAGCAAGAAGGAACCAAACAACAGCAATCCTGCCTCTGGTGTCACTTACTGGCTCTGTGGCTGCAGCCAAGGAAGTGGCAGCCTCATGGGGGCTTTAAAGCTCCTCTGGTGAGCCAGAGGATGAGCTCTGGCTACTTCTTTTATCCTGAATCCTTGAAAGGGACAAACTCCCTCTTATGGCCGGAAGAATTTCACCCTTCTTTCCTTCCATGTCAGTCTAAAGCTTTGTGTTGTTTAAGTCTCATGCCCTGCCTTGTAAATGTTCATGGAGTAATTTTTTTTCCCTTCTTGTGGGATAGAAAAAGATCCCTCTCTCGTGCCAGCCTGCATCCAGTACTGTTCAGCCTGGGGAAATAATTCATCTGCAAGGCCCTTATTTTTGCTTTGTATGTGTCCTGCCCTTGACCTGAGGCTCTTTTCCCTTGCCCTTGTAACTCCCAATGAACTTTAGATCTTATCAGCGATTTCTTTGTTTCCTCCACTCAGGAAAACAACTCAATTTTAATAATGTTTTATTTGATCTTTTTTCAGTCGTTGTTTTTCTTTTCCCCAGGGAGGTGGATGAGTTTCTGTTCTTTTCCTGAAGGCTTACATTTTTAGAGACAACCCTTAAAGCAAAAGTCCAGTAACAGTGGTACTTGTGAGAAAAATTAAGGTGAAATTAGAGGCTACTTTGAGGCTGTGAGGAAAGTTAATATACTACATGAGGGCCTGCCTTTGGTCAGGATGGAGTTCAGCACCTGTCCTAATTCCCTTCATAAGGAACTCTGGATTTTGGCATTCATTAGATGAAGATGCTGATAGACACCAATACAGTGCTGCGTACTTGTAAGTGTTGAAACACTTAGAAACTGCAAGAGCAAGTTGGATTTGCCTGTTGCTTAGCTGAGAAACAATTTTATTTTTGATTTTTTTAAAATTAGCTCAAACTCGTGGTGATCTCTGGTGCCAGGTCCTTACAGGGAAGATAAATGAAGGTGGACACAGAGGTGCCTCTGGAAGGAAGCTGTCCCACCTCACAGTCCTCCTGACTTGTGGCAAATCATGTTGTGGAATGTGTGAGGTATTTGAGGACTGCTGAGTGAGACAGCAGCACATTGTCCCGGGACTGGGAAACCATGTCCCACTCCCAGCTGTGCTGAAAACTCCTAAATTGGAGTTGGGCTTTGAAATGATACCTGAGGGTATGTCCTGTGACTGTCATGGCAACGAGGTGCTCTCTCATGGTGCTGCTTCCTGGGGAATTGTGGAAAGGTTACTGGGGGACTGTTGACTTGTGTGGCTTCCTACAAGTGTGTGGTGGGCAGGTAGCAGCATGAATGGGTCTGGATGCACAACACTGTCACCATCCCTGCTTGGCTGCAAGGGCGTTTGATTTTTCTGCTGAAACCCCCAATCACCAGTTTATCAGGCCCCACAACCAGTCTGTTGCACACTGTCAGAGCTCAGTGAGTTCACAAAGCTGCGTGTGAGTAATTAGCCACACATTTTTTCAGGTTCAACAGCATCACAATGTCAATGTGATTAAACAGAGAGAGTCTTCACGTGAGAGAAATGGAAACTTTCCAGTGTGTATCCTGAACAAAAAGCCTTGAGACCAATGAGGGGGACAAGAAGAAAGCTTAATCCGGTCTGCTGCTGTCCTTTGGGTGTCTGACTGTGAAGATAACAACACTGGATTGAGGGGCTGGGTGTGTGTGAGGGTGGGGAGGAGGAAATCTTCCCCTGCGGCTCTTCTGCTCCTTTGAAGTCACTGACTCACTGGAGTTTTGTTTTTCCTGTTTAGTGGTTTTGTTGCTGTGGTGACTGGCCCCGTGGTGCTGCCTGAGTGCTAACAAGCGGAGGGCACGTGAATTCACAACTGTGCCTGGAGATGGGGTAATTCCCCCTGCTCCTGGTTTTGCCCAAGGAATCCTGGGCTCTGGGACTGGTTGAGCTGTTGGGGATGTTCTGTGTGTGAGCAGGGAGCTTAAAGTCCATGTACCACCCCTGGCCTTAGGCCTTTAAGCTGGAAGGCTCCCGAGTCAGGCACAGGGAGACTTCATAGTGACAGTGCAGCTTCTCTTGCCCAAATGTGGGTGTTTGGGGAGGTGGGGGCAGGATAGGGTTGAGCAAACAGCCTGGTCTGCAGCACAACTCTGATGAGGAGCAGCTGAGGGAACTGGGGATGCAGGAGAAAAGGAGGCTCAGGGGTGACCTTATCCCTCTGTACAGCTCCCTGAAAGGAGGTTGTAGCCAGGTGGGGATCAGTCTCTTCTCCCAGGTAACAAGAACAGGACAAGAAGGAATGGCCCCAAGTTGCATCAGAGGATGTTTAGATTGGATATTAGGGAAAATTTCTTTACTGAAAGGATGGTCAGGCACTGGCAAAGACTGTCCAGAGAAGTGGTGGAATCACCATCCCTAGAAGTGTTCAAAAAATGTGTAGAAGTGGTGCTCAGAGACATTTAGGTTTAGTGGTGAACTTGGCAGTGCTGAGTTAATGGTTGGACTCAGCCTGAGAGGTGTTTTCCAGCCTTGAGGATTCAATGATTCTAATCTGTCCAGCCATGAATATTACCCATGCACACTGCTGGCTGGCATTGGGTTTCAGCTCAGTCAGTGCAGCCATCTCCTGGATAAAATCGAGCCTTTTTCCTCTTCCAGAGGGTGTGGCTGGACGATGCTGCATGTGGCTGTCTGCATCTTGCAAATGCTCCAGGCTGATGGCAGCCAGTTTAGAGCAGCCCGTGGTAGCCTCAGGTGTGGAGTTAACTGCTGAGGGTGTAGGTGCTCCTGGGGGCAAAGGGCAGCCTTTGGGTCCTGCAGCAAAAAAAAAAAGTGCTTTTTCACCTGAAGCACCAGTGAGAGGTGGCACTGCCCTGCTTTGGCTCCCACAAGTTGGACTGAGCCAGAAGCTGCTGTGCCAGGCAGAAATGAGGTGCTGCCAGGCTAGGACACCGCTCCTGAGCTGGCTGGCCATGGCTGAAGCTGAGCCTCCAGCTGTGCTTGCCCTTCTGGCTGAGCTCTGGAGGTGACAAGCAGCTGGGGGCCTGGGAAAAGGTCTACATGTGGTACAGCTGTTCACAAAATATGTGACCTCATTTTTATACATCTCCACTGAGGCTTCAGCCAGGCCTGAACATCCATGTGTGAGCCCTGTCCCATGGGGAGCTGAGCCTTCAGCTGCCCATTCTGCTCTCAAGGAAGGGGGCTGGGACACCAGATGGTATCTGTGCCCAAATCTGTTTGGCTGTTGTTGGAGAGATGGTCTAGATGACCTTGAGACCTTACCCATCTGCCAGAGAGGATTGGATCTGGCAGCAGACCCCTCCAGGGGTGCTTGACTCGTTCAGCAAGCAGTATGGAGATCTGAGACCTTTGACTCCATCAGCATCTGTCTGTTCTCCTTTCTAGGTGTTGCTGTCTCCGGATATGGATTTTGATCAGTCTGAAAGCGACCAGGATATTTCAGGGCTCCGGGGAACCAACCAGAAGATGAAGCAGCCCAGCTATCAAGTGGTCATCTGACACCAGCAGGACAAGGGAGGCGGAGGAAGGAGCAGCACTGTGATCCTTGAGCTGGCCAAGGAAGGGTGGGGTGGGGAATGCTGGTTGATCCTTATGGACCTACAGAGATCCTTTTGCCTGCCTCATCTTAGACCTATCCTGCACTTGTCTTGGGGATGGTATCTGTGCATCCTGTACAGGCTTGAGCAGTATCTGCTTTACTTGTCTGCCCCAAATGCAGGCAGGCACGTTGAGGTTGGGGATACAGGGATGTATTTTCCCTGGTTGGCCAACTGGGTGTGACTTTTTTTTTTTTTTTTGTAAGGGGTAGGAACGTTAGTGAAAAAATTGTCGTGTTTTT